>JAQFVV010012403.1:8978152-9308152 GCA_028023455.1 Epiperipatus broadwayi | reverse complement strand
TACGACAATTAATATTAAAGTTTCATCGCCATTAATCTTTAATATTGATATTTAAATTATATGTCAATTTTTATGCCCTGAAAAGACCATAAACCTTGTATGTATCAAAGTTTAAACAATTTTATTGTCGATTTAAACAGCAATGCCTTCTAGTAATATTAATGATCATAGAAAATATCACCAAACAGGTTGTTCAAATAAAACGGAACATTTCATAATATGTAGTATATATATTTAGCCACTTCAATGATAAATTAATTCATAATATCTTTGAGCTACTAATAATAGATCTTTATATTTGCAAGAAGTATATACACATATATAAACACTATGTGTGTGTGACTAAATTAAAATGTAAAAATTATTTAAAAACAATTGCTCTTATATAAAAACATACACATGTAGCTATTTATTACTATGACTTCTCAATAGTAAAATCACCAAAGGCAATTGTAACTAAATTGTGCATGATTGGAAGCTAATTAATAATAAACAAACTAAACTACAGTACAGTAATCGCATAACTCCTACAGGTCTGACTGGAGGTTTAAAACAGAATGCTTCTTATTAAAACTACAAACATAATTAACTTTAATTCTATATCATAGTATAATATCAATATTTGCAAAATATGCATAAACATATATCTTGATAAATAAAATAATTACAAATGGGGGAACGGGGACGACGCTAGCACAGCCACAAAATATATAAATGTGACAAGATATGTAATTTTAAATAAATGCCTAACAGATAAAATTTATACAATCAGCATGTGTTTTTTTTAATATTATTTCCTTAATTCTTGATCACGAACTAATTAAAAAAATAGAAAAATACAGTTAAAAACATGACTGTGTTCATATAAATACATGTAATCAATGGATTAATCATTCTAGTGCGTAAAGTAAAAAAGGTTGAAAGTATAAAAATACATAATCAACAAACTATTTCTTGTTCGGTTTAATGTTTGTTTCATAGTATGAATTTGAATTCGGTATGCATTTGTTATAGCAGAAAATATATACAGCAACGAATTGTTTACAACAAGAAATTTTCAGCATTTAATTTTGCTATCTAAAACTTTAATGCTAGAATAGCAGAAAAAACAAGAATGTTTTTCCTTCAAAAAGTACTCTTTTTTTCTTCCAAAAATGTATTCATCTGTATAAATTAAAACACAATAAAATATTTAAAAACCTTACATCAGGTGCAAGAAAAATAATAAATATCAAGTTCATTATATAAATTAACAGAGAACATTCACCTTGAAGATTTAATTTTAAAAATCCAGATGAATTAACATTTTTAATATATAAAAAAATTAGCTTTCTTTCAAAGTAAAAAACTTTAAATAGCATACATCATTTCTAGTTATATATTATGGATCAAAAAAAAAAAAAACATTACTTTTTGGTTCTTATTGCATTATCCTCAAATTTAATAAAAATGTGAGCGTTCCATCATCAGATTTTCAATAGGATGGACAGCTGAAGGGTTGTGTAAGGTGGAATGGATTGAAACCTGCCCATTAAAGTATGAAGATTGGCTATCTTAATATAAATTTGAGCACTTATTGTATATATGTGTAGAGATGATAATCTGGACCAACTGACGAGTGCTGGTTTAGCACGAAATACGTATATTGATGATTATTTATCTTTTGGACATATATGTGGTCAAATGTATAAGTAGTATGATATAGTGTGGAGAGTTGAGGGGCATGTGAAAATCTGAGCTCAAAATACCCTATATATTATATTATTTGTATGGGTATACATATAGCCTGTATATTAGCTATTAAAAGTATCTTTTATAAAATAGTATATATATATATATATATTTGAACAGTAGCAAACTCTCCATACAGTGACACCCGGTGGAAGCCTTAGTAATCACTCATTGCAAGAAGGTTTGTGCATAAAATCTCTATCTAGTATTTACTCATCCAACATTCCCAGACTAGTTTCTAGACTGTGGCTTTTATCAGTGATGAGCCTTAGATCATGCACCTAGGTCTTAGGTTCTAATGCAATCCTCCAGCACTAACCTTTTGTCTATTTATCAAGATGAAATGCTGTCAGATCCAAGTCTCCTCAATGATGAAATCCTCAAGCTAAATAACTAGTCTGGGAATACTGAATGAGTAGACACTAGGTATGAATTTTATGCACAAACTTTATTGTATTCATTATTCCCTAAAGCTGTACTATGTGGCATTAATATATGGAGTTTGTTACTGTTCATCAGTTTGTGTTAACATAGGAAATAGCGATCATGTGATATATATTTATTGTTGATATTTTGGTCTAAAAAAAAAGAACTTTACATCTGATTTAACAATTGGAAGACTTTCTATGTCAAAAGTATATTACATTGATTTCAATATTTCTGTCATAATAATAAAAAAATATACATTTTTGTAATTATTAGATAAGTATTAGGATATGCAAGATAACAACAGCTCAATGGTACAAGATACTAAGGAATCCAATCATATAAGATTTACATTAATAATGTTACATTAAAAACAACAATAATACCATGTACTCATTTAAGAGTTAAATTTGAGTGAAGACATGCTGATTTTTTTTTAGTAATTGTTATTCAATACTAATGAATGTGTAAACATTCAAGATAATTATTAATTGTTAAGCTATATCATTTGCAGAAAGAAATCAAATGCTTTTTATTTCTCAGAAGAGCATAAAAGGTTTGAGTACCATAAGTACCGGAACTGAAATTGATCTAAGGTCCTTGCACTACAGAGTTTAACCCTCTTTCATTGCATTAAACCATACAGAGAATCATTAGTAATGAACTGTCACAAACCGAATTTTGCCATTAACTTTATCAATAATTTAGTTTTATTACATAACTATTTATATATAAGAAAGTTCAAGAAAATTATCAATAAACTATCATTTCTAAACATGATCATTGAATTATTTGTAATAATAAAACCTGGTAATTTGCAATCCCTAAATGAAATTCTCTCTTGCTGCTTTGATAGCTTTTGCATTTATGTGTTTCTCAGTTTTATAGAGAAAATCTGAAGAAGTCGTAGCTAGAAATTCCCCCACTCTTGTCATTTGAATATATTAGCAGATGTATATTCATCTCAATAAATTACGAATAACTGTCATTAGGCCAATGACAATAATCAGTCATATGACCAACAATATTATTATGGAAAATATTGTTAAATAATCAGAAAAGTTTTTTTTTTTTTTAAAGTGAAATGAAACCATTGCAAATGTTTTATATAATTAATATAGTATACCCCAGTGAAATAATAATTTTCTTTTCAAAGCTATCTGCAGCGCCATCTGTGAGTTAATACATGTTACGCTGTAACAGTTATTCACCATCAAAATTTTAAGATAGCAGCATTTTTAGTGTGACAGTTTCATACCTGCCATCATAAAACCTTGAAAACCATTTGAAAATGTTCTTGTGACTTTTGGCTTCACTTCTATAAACAATTTAAACAATTTCAGAAGCAGTTTTATTTAATTTAAAACTTAATGTCAATGTCATCATGGGTTAAAATATGAATCACATTATAACATTTCATATCGTAAATTGTGATCCGGATACGCCAGTTAGTGCCTTAAAATTTTTGTGACAAATAACTAAACAATGTTACTATAAAACACCTGTAATACTTAAAAAATAGGGTTACAATCAGCTTGAAAAATAGCCAGTCATCTTTTTGCTGGGACACGCCATCTAAATGATCATAATATCAAGTTTAGACCTGTTTTTTTTATGGAGCTTTCAAAAACTTTACACCACTTTTATAACTTAATTGCAGTATCTGTTAATTATGGTACCTAGATAATCCCAAGCAACTTAAATTCAGTGATGCTAATTATGTTTATAACTGTTTATTCATAACAGAATGATAATAAGTAAGGAACTTTTTGACAAATAATGCTTAGTATAGAAAAGCTTAGAGGAATGATTAATTCTTTATACAATTAATTTTAATATTTGATGGGTAAATTAATAAAGGAAATACTAAAATAATACTTACTGAAGATATTTCTAATAAAAAAATGTAAAGTAATATTTATTGGGTAAATTATTTAATAAAAAATATTACAATAACTTTAGAGATAAATATTTTGCAGCTAAAAAAAAAGAAAAATTCATTGTGGTTTATGAAGTTGATCTATGTATTATGATGCTTTAATGAGCATTTTAAGTGGTGGCAGGTAATGACAAGTTGTCCTTGATGATGATTATATACTATAACTTAGATGTACATTCTTACTTATCTATAAATGCATAATATCTTGATAGTCAATCTCAATAACTCATCAAGTATTGGTGGTCAAGAGGTCAGCGATGGCTGCTTTACAAGCAGTTGTCCCGGGTTAGCAGGTTCACTTCCCAGCTGATGCTATGACACATGAGAAAAAAAATCTCAATAACTCAATTTATTGACAAATTGCAAGGAGTATTTTAGTAGTTAAATTCAGTACTTTCATAATGTTTGCAATTTCTGCAGAGATGGATTTTTTTTTTTGTTTCCAAAGGATTACTAATCAATGCATGATTATGTGTGTATATAAAGATAAATATTTACAGTATTGAATATATATGTAATTAAGGAGAGTACTACTCCCTTGTGACTGTTAGTAAAGAATTAAAGTGATTTCCAGTTATGAGGTTAGATAATTTATGAGTAGAAATCACTCTGCTTTGCAAATCAGAAAATTCAAACAATCCAATCTTAATTGATAATAATTAACTCAAGTGATTTTAAATTCATCCCTCTACTTGAAGTTGTCAATAATAATCATCCTTATATCAGGAAAGGCAGCAGTATAAAGTGATAATCATTATCGATCCCCTGCAGCATGAATGTCTCTCCAAGTTCAATCCATCTCCTCTGATCTCTAACCTTTCTTCTTCACATCATCCTAAAACTCCTTATTTTATCGATTCATCTAACATGTGGTCTCTTTCTAAGTCTTTTACAATCTTTTGGAATCCAGTTTAAGATTTCAAATGTCTATCGATTATGCTTATACTATGTAAATTATTGAAGGCTTTAGCTAAATGGCAGTTCAATTATTTAGTAACTCTAACTTTGGGACAGTATTCTCTATACATTCATATTGAAAAAATATATATAAAACTTTAAAACATATCCCTTCTGACTTTTACTTTCTTGTGGAGGCAGCGTGATTGTGTGATGAGTGCATAGTATACAGCATAACAATTTCATACTGAAGTGAGGTGGTTTTTTAAATTTTATTTACATTATTCAGTTAAAGAATTGATCTTAAAACTTTTTTATTTTTTGAATGACTCCCCACTCTCCCAGTTTACTAAATCTTGCTTTAACAGAGAAATGATGTCTGTACCCAAAAGTTTTGGGGTAAATTCATAGCTATATTTTATGGAAGAAAAACTCAGTGGGGTAGACTTGAAAGCTGAAGTATCTGATATGGTAGTTCAGTGTGGTATTTGACTCTGCTTTCTTTACTCTCTTATAGTAGTGATATTCATAATGACAGATTCCAAATTTGTGATGCAGCAAAATTGAAATGAAGTTCATTCATATTCTGGATAAAGCATTACAAAAAATAAACAGAGTAGTAGACAGCAAGTGTATTTGCTTATATAAATATATGCATGTAATTCCCTGCTTGATTTAATGCAGTGTTAGTAATGGCAGACTCTTGTCCATGAATCATTCACTCTATGAACCTCAGTGCTTCAGCTTCTTATGAATTCATGAGCAATAAACTATATGATTATTTTTTACTGACTGTGCCCATATTAAATGTAAAACTGATCTAATTAACAGAGTTTAGAATAAACAACTTGATAAGTTCCAAAATGTCGCCCTTATGTTCAAAACTATTGAGTTTTTTTTTTTTTTTACACTTCGTTTATTTCCAAGACCTGATGGAAAATATTTTACTTGCAATTATAATACTGAATTCTTAATTATTAATATACGTCCAAATTATAATCACTATATTTCTTACATTTTAAACTATGCTATATAGTCTTGCATTGGTGGTCGAGAGGTTAGCGCGACTGCCTTGCAGTTGCCCAGGTTGCGGGTTCGCGTCCCGGCCGATGTTATGACCCTTAAAAAAAAAAAAACTATGCTATATAATGGTGGATTTAGTTGTATAAACACGCATGGTTGCAAGTTCTGATAAAATGTACATTGCTCATTAGTATGAGGCAAGAAATTTATTCAGGCAGAAGTTACTATTAAAACAAAGACAAATTTAAGAATCTAAATAATCTTAAGAGAACAATTCAAGTTAATAATAATAAGAAGAAAAATCTAAAATTTAATCTCTTGACCCAGCATTTTAAATAATTCAGATCTCTACAGCTAGACACCTGAGTTTGTATAAAACTACAAAAATGAAACATAGGATTAAAATAATGTAAGCATCCTTATAGTATTATTTGATACTTTATGATAAAATTAAACAATGTAAATACTAACGTTTTACGGTATCACTCCCGCAAATACGTTTTGTTGATTTTCATAAAAACTTTTAACTAGAAGCATTAGCAAATGGCTTTTAATGAAATATATATATTTAATGGAGTGTAAAGACATCCATCTGTTCACCTTAAGATAAACCACTAACTCTGCAATTTTTGTGATTTTTTTCATATCTAGAAACATTTCAAATTGTAAAAATCATAATCCGTGACATTCAACTGTTATTTCTTTTTAACTACAAGCTTAGTTCATTTATAATACTCAACATCATAATCTAACTCTAATATGAACTTTCCGTCGCCTTTATTTCTTAAAGTTGGTTCACTTACTGATTTATTTGGCAAAGTAACTCTCTTTTTCAATCGACACTTTTTAACTTCGTATCACAAGACTGAGAAACTAAAAAATATTAACCCTTAAAGAACTACATCCTAAAAGAGGCAAAAATCACTTCTAAGAATAAAATAATTTTTGAAGTTAGTCCTAAGCATATTTATACATACCAATCTAAATTTTATATATTACTCTAAATGGCAGCCAATTTATGAATTTATAAACATTTGTGTTACATTTAGGTAATAATTATTATCAAACTTTTCTCAGGTGAATAAATAATAGAATGATAATTATAAAAAATTTCAAACAATACTCATTTCAATAATGAATTAACAAAAAATAAGCATCATCGTGTTACAATTTACAGTATGAAAATGTTGACATACAAAAAAAAAAAAAACATAACTAGCATGCAAAACTATTTTATATATGCAATATATTATTTTTTAATTTACTAATTAAAAATTGAAATTAATCTTTACTAGATTCATATTAAAACAGTAACACTTTCCCTGTGCAAGCCATAGTAATCAATGGATTCAAGAAGGTTTGTGCATAAAATTACTATCTCATGCCTACTCATCCAATATTCCCGGACTAGTTTCTAACTTATGGCTTCTAACAGTGAAGAGCCTTGGATCTCCGAGCACTGCACCTAGATTTTAGAATCTAATGCAATCCTCCAGCAGTCATTTTTACCTATTTAGTCAATTATAAAATATAAACCCAAGATGAAAACACAATTATGTTTTCAATCTAAGTTTATTCACTTGTATAATCATATAGACTTCTATCTAATTATTTTGGTGTATGAGGATATTAAATGAGTAGACAGTAGATAGAGATTTTATGCACAAAATTTCTTGCATCCATTGATTACTAAATTTGCATGAGTAGCGCTACTATATAGAGATTTGCTACTGTTTTAACAGCTGGGGTAAGCATAGAAAATGTTGTAGTGATTTTAATTGACTAGTTCTATAAACCCCCTTTCTCCAAACTTCTTATTTTTGCTTTGAAAATATCATAATAAGTGTCTCTTTTTTCTTAAGGACACCTATCAAGTTTATTTTCTGTGACTTTAACTATATATATATCATTCAAATATATCTAACATTACATATTTATCTCTAAGAACTTGTATAATATAAACTTTCCTTTTAATTTCATCCAAAGTTTTTCTTTCAAACATATTTTAAAAATATAGCCAGATTACTGTTAATCTGAATACTTATTATTCAAAATCTTCTATTATTAAAAGAAAATTTTCAATTATAATCAATAATCTTCTACAATAAATAAATTATACACATTTACAAATACCTTTTTACCTTCAATATGCCATTACTGAAAACTTTAGTAAGCAATAATAGATACAAGATGGTCCTGCTTGTCCTATCTAAAAGCCCCAGACTAGTTTCAAATTTATGGTTTTCATCAGTGATGAGCTTTAGCTCTTAGAACAATGCATCTAAGTCTTTGGATCTAAAGTGTCTTCCTTCCAGCTACTATCATTTACCTCTATATTATACTATCAAGTTATCAGCCTAAACTAATAAACATTTAAATATTTCCCCCCCTTAAACAAAGTGCCTATATAATCATATAGACCTGAATTTCATCCAGTTTCTATATATATTATGACTTTCATCAGTGAGGGGCTAATGAAACAGAAAAGTTGGGAAAATATGCTGCTACAACAGCAGTATGTAAGTTGAAGTCATGTGATAAATCATGTGACACTTTATTGATTACATATATAAATATAAAATGAAAGAAAAAAAACTAGATTACAGAAAATACTTATATATAACAAAAGTACAGAAAGTAAATTTAAGGTATGTTTGCATTTTGAACATAATTTACAATGAGAAAGTAAAAAATCTTTCTGAAATTTATAGGATTCATAATTTTGGAACCAAGGACTTTAGATCAATAATGCTTTAATTGCACTTCCATATTCCTAATTATTGATTCAACATTGCATATTCTTTCAAATGTATACCAGAAGCATCTTTCATGTTTTAAAAAAGAAACCCCCCATCTAAATATCTTATAAAACTCAAATTTATATATAAATTTTAAAAAAATATTTTTCAAATATGTTCAAGTACATAGTAAATATAAATGTATAAGGAGAATTTCTATTTTACTTAAAAAAATTTCCTTTAAATTAGATATATATAAAACCAAACAAAGAATGATTCGATTTTACAAAAATAGACCTTATTTAAACTATATGAAATAAAAATAAAATTTCATCTTCATAGTTCTCAATATTCACTGCTAATTTCAAACCTTTCTGTGGATATTTGAATCCATGGATAATAGAAAATCCTATACCATATACATGAGACTGTTGCTTGTTATTGATATTGGGATTGTCTAAGTGTTGACTGATTTTTAATGTTTAACACATATAAATAAATACCTTACAACCTAATTTAATAAGGGTACACTCTGAGACATCACAAAGCAATTAATAAAAATTAGAATACAATACTTATAAAGAAGACAGTATAATAATATGCACAGAGAATAAAAACACCACATGATTAAATGCATAGTGCAAGTATGCTGAATTTGGAAAAATGAGAAAATGGCTGAGAAATGATTTCTAAGAACAATCATACAGGCAGCCATGCACATTAGATTTATGAATTCAAATTAATAAATTTCACATTTGCATTATGTAATATTTTCCAATCAGTGGGAAAGTGAATTCATGGTACGGAAAAACTACTATATAATTATCGTTTAATATTTTTTTCTTTATAAAAAAAATATGTTTCTATTACTATTTTATTTTTACCCATTCAAATGAGTTAGTAAAAATACTAATTCATTTGGTACTGAATTTTGAAAATATCGCTGTCTGCTACTATAAACCTATTAACAGCAACTATAGCTATAAAAACAACTTTATGAGTCTGGTTTAATTTATTGGATCAACTTTAAACTTACACTCAATATATTTACAAGTTACATTTCTCATTTTAAAACATGCATATAAATTCAGTAAATAGTTTTTTTTAAAGAGCTAGAAATAATTGAGCTGATTCTTATTGGAGTAAATTTTCTGACAGTTAATAAATAATATTTAAATTCCCTATTAAAAAGCTGGGCTTTACGTTGCAAATTTTACTTAACTAATAGTAGCTAATAAATCAGGTGCTTATAATATTTTTAAAAAAACTTCGACGTACAGTTATATTTTACAACCATTTTAATTTTCATTAAATTATTTTTTTAATCTCTGTCAATGTTCAATTTAATTTCTCATTTAAAATTCCATTTCACACATGCTCTAGTCAATAAAATAGACTACTGCACCATATATTATATATAAAAAATAATAATAAATTTGTGCTTTATTAAAATGACTAATATATTTTTAAATATGAATTTGAATTTGAAATCAAGCAGAATAAAATAATTTTATGCAAAAATGAAAATAAAATAATATTTTGTAAAACGAGATGATTAAAAAATATAAGAATACAAAAAAGTTTATAAATAATCTGTACATTATTTAATAAATGAACAATACAATATGTTTTAATAACATTTCATTATAAAGTCATTTCAGTTTTTATATCCCTGTAAAATGAACATGCATAGTATATTTTTTGTGTATTGCAAATAGAAGAAAAATATGACCATTATAATCTATTGGTTATAAATTATTAATATTTAAATTAGTAACATCACTAAAATGAAATATTCTTATTTAATTTAGCTAAAAATAAAACAAGTTCAGTCCACAACATTTAATATGAACTTGTAGCTATGTGCCTAACGAAGGTATCATGTGAAATTATTTCTATATCAAACAGTTAAAAACACATCACAGGGTTGTTATGGTTTGGAAGTTTTAATAACTTCCTAAAGTGGTAATTTAATTTATAACTGTAATCTTCTGATTAATTTTGTCATTTAATCAGTTGGAAGAGGTATCCTGCAATATTATTCTACAATACCTCTTTCCTACATGAATATCTGCAGTTTTAATTATTATACTTATCTGATATCTTCAAAAATCTAACAGTATGGAAAATAAATGTCACAATTTTTCTTTGAGATATAACTTTGAAACATCATCTACTATCTATATAAAATAATATGCACTTCTAAACTCAATGCATTAGATACTATAGATACTATTGCTACATTATAAATATAATAGTAACTTTTGATTCCCACAATCAATTCTAGATGTTTTATCTTCATTCAAGAATTAGCATTTTCTAAATGATGATCATATAACTAGAAATTTATCAAGTAAACTGCATGTGTATATTTCAGTCAAAATATACTGAATATATTAGACATATACTAACTTAATAATGGTAAAGCCACCATTTTAATATACAACCCATTGCAGATTGAAAGATTTTCCAACATTTCATCTTAGAAAAGCATTTAAGAAGGCAGTCTTCCCCAAGCTTACACATTATTAAGTGATAAGTCTTTAAGCAGTTTAATGAATTATTTAATCTTATATTTTCCTTTTTTGCATTGCCTTAATTAATTAATTAATTAATCAATCAATCAATTTTTTATAAAAATCTTTATTTTTTGTACAATGCTTACATAACACCCATCAACAATTTCTATTGCCCTGCAATCTTCTTCAGAACTTTTTTAATCTGCTTTATTTCCAAATAAAGAGAAAATGGAAGTTGGGAAATAAAAAAGATTAAAAAAGTTCTGAAGAAGATTGCAGAGGCAATCGAAACTGTTAATGTTGATGGGTGTTATGTAAGCATTGTACAAAAAATAAAGATTTTTATAAAAAATTGAATAATTAACAGTTTAATGAACTTGTTTTACTATCTAGCTAAGAATATGTAGATATCCATTTACTGATCAACATTGGATAGTTATCTGAATTGACTATAGGTTTTAAGAATAGTCAAATATCTATTCACTGACCAAATTAAATGAATATGAATTAGTTATAAGCCTTAGGAATAGCTAAAAACTTTGTATTGAACAATACTGAATTAATTATAAATCAGCTATCTAGAAATCTTAAGCTTGATGAAACATTTTTATAGTTTTCTCAGCCTATATTTGAACTCAGTCAATAGGTATGGCATAAGGATGCACAATCTTTTTATCATGAGGTCCTTCATATTATCTTAATTCATATATATATATATATATATAGGTGTGTATTAATAACTGACATTATTACCAACATTTACATATTAAATAAAGTAAGTGATTAATATGAAAAGGAACTGTTATCAGAATAAGCAAAGATTATTTAGATGGACAACAATTTGATCGAAAAGAACCATTCCGATCATATAGTATAATAACAATTACATCTCTATCATGCAATCAATTATGAAAATAGTGGGTATAATATATTCTATTAACAATATTATATGAAAAATTGTAGTACTAGAAAAAATCTGCAGTCTATATCATCTTTGAAATAATTAAAATTAATTGTACAGAAAAATATCTGATGTTGGGGGTCCAAAGGTGGTTATCGCAATGTGTTTTACCCCTATGGTTTAATGCAGGGATAAAATAAATGTACTGTAGGACTCAAGGTCTATGAATTATGGCTGAATATCCATTACTTCCAATACTTGAATTTCTTATGAAATCCTTTCTTTTATATATATAAATTTTACTCCATGTAATTTATAGAAGGAATTGTTATGTTCTCCATATATGTTTTTATTGACTTCAAATATAATTTTAATAGCAATGAAACCTTTTTTTTTGCCATTAATCAAACAAAATCAAATCATTAAAAATTTGAAGCATTCTTTATATATATATTTTCTATATGTCCAACATTTTTTGTGTACTGCTGTAATAGTTTTTTTGATTACTTATTTCTATTTCATTTACTATATATATATAAATTTGATTAAAATGATTTTTAATGTGATATAAATATATTTTTGGCTTATCAAATATGTAATGCTGATCAAATACATAACCCTAAGAATATAAACCTATTCATGGAACAAACAAGTAACGTTTAAACTTAAGCCAATAAACATCACATGATCACCATTTCCTATGCTTGCTTATAATTATTGTTAAAACAGGCAAAATTCACTATATGTATTGCCACACACAGCAAGCAAGAGTAATCAATAGATGCCAGAAGGATTGTGCATAAAAACCCCATCTAGTACCTACTCATCCAATATCCACAAACTTGTTTCTGGCTTGTAACCTTCGCTCCTCACTGACGAAGGCCACAAGCCAGAAACTAATCTGGGGATATTGGATGAGTAGGCACTAGATGGGAATTTTATGCACAAGTCTTCTGGCATCCAATGATTACTCTAGCTTGCTGCGTTAGACAATACATATAGGGAGTTTTGCCTGTTTTAATAATATTTAAACTTGTTTCTTCTGTGAATAGATTTAAATTTTATTATATATGCCAGGAATGGCCAACCTATAGCATGTGTGCCAAACATAGTGCATTATGGGACTAAATATGGGGCATTGGATCTCTGATTATAAAAATAAAAAAATCTATATCCTGAAAAGTATTACTGTAATCAAAAAGTAATTATGATTAGTCATCAGAAAAAAATATATAATTTATTGAGACAAACTAGTTTTGTTCTTTATGAAAATTACAAAATTGATAAAAACAAAATGAAGCTCAAATGATTGATTCAAATTTTAAAATTGCCACACTGTTTCATTAACTAATTAACTCCAAACATCAAAAGCATTGTGAAATCTTGTTAAAGCAAGCAATGTTTAAACATTAACTTTTTTCTATTGTACATCATTATATTGTGAGAAAAACACCATCTTATATTTATATTTATTAACATATTTGATACAAAAATTGAATACTAGTGGGAAAGCTATATGGTGCACCTGATCTCATGCATAAACAAATAAGTATTTCTATTACATGCACATTAGATATGATTTTTAAAAATGTGGACAGTGAAAAGCTTTAGTAATGAAGATTACAAAAATACTAAAAATGTGTGAGAATTTTGAAAAAAAAAAAAAGACTACAATTTTAAAAGTCTAATATTGAAAAAAATCAGCTCTTCATATAAATGATTACCTAAAACATATCTATCTAATTTGAAGATGGTACACTTTTTTACATTATCTGATATATCATATTTAAGAATATGCAAATTAAATTGATAAAAGTTGAAATAATTCTTAAAAAAATTGAACGGGTATTCACATTAACAAGCCCAGTTAAACTTATTTTAATACATTTTCAATTTTCCATTTCTTCACTTATAATTTAATCACATGAATAAACATCTAAAGAAAGTAACTGAACCTCAATGATAAACATTTCATCCTAAACTGGGCCCCAAATCACAATTTCTCTCATGTTTTCATTATCCTTGCTCAATAGTTATTAATATCAAATTATTACAATTTAATTTAAAGATGCCAAACTTACTGTACTTACAATTATGACACCAACCTTTCCACATAAATACTTTAATGTTTCCATTAATCATGTACTAAGCCAAAAATTTTCATATCATTTTAAACCCAGAATATATGCTTTAAATTTTAATTAAAGGCCACAAGGAATAATTAATTTAATTACATTCCACTTTTTGTTACATCATGTGATTGTGTTTAATTATATTAGATATATCAACCTGTAACTAAAGTTTAAAGAATACATTTAAAATAACAATGATACAATAATTTCTAGCTGAATAAATGAATAAATGATTACTAAAAATTATTAAAATATTAATTTGAGAAGGATAAGTCATAGTTGGGTGTAGCTTGGCGCCGTTAATGTTAAGTTTATTAATATTTGGCAATATTACTTAAAGCAATTGGAATCAAGGTTTTGCAGAAATTTAATAGACTTAACATCATATTTTTAAAAGCCATGCCAGGGAAATAATTAACTGATTCATTCAGTACACTGAATGTTTACTATAGTAAATATAGGAATATTATTCTACTTGTATGTATTTTAACCTTCAGTCTTTACAGTAACCAATTAATTCCTTAGATTATAAAGTATATGATAAAACAAGAATAGTTCTCTACACTAATGTCATCTATAGTAAGCTTGAATAATCAATGATTACCAGATGGTAGTCTAAAATCCTTCATCCCCAGACTACTTTCTGCTTTTGTCTTATCAGTGATGTTTGAGATTCAAAGCTGGAAGTCATTCAACAGTTATTAATGAACACTTTTAATTCTATTCTATGATCAAACTATGTGCCTAAAATTTAAAACAGTTTAAAGTTTTTGAACTCAAGCCAGCCTGCTTGAACGGTTAAATGGAATTAAAGATAGTCTTGATAGATGCATAATTGCGTTATTTCCGACTTTGAATTCGAACCTCATTTATAAATACTAAATCAGAACCAGCTGAAGATGAAAAATTTCAATGCACTATTATCTGATAAACAATGATTACTCAAATTTACTATAAATGGCACTAGGGTAGAGAGCTGCTAATATTTTTACCCATTACGGTTGTGAAACACGGAGATTGAATAATAAAACTAAATAAAAATCCTTTCCCCACCTTTTTTTCGTAGTATAACAACGAATTTTATAATATACAATTTACTAATTTAATTATATTAGACTGATATAGGGCATCTTAGAAAAAATAAAACAAGATATAACAAAATATATTAGGAGGAAAAAAGTTCACAATAAATAAAAATATAGAGGAGACTTTGGATGAACACAAACTAATTAATAAATGATAATGATGTATAAATTTACACATATGATCTGTTTAAAGAAAGACGAGAATTTGCAGAAGCTTCTAAAAATATAATCTGGATTAAAGCTATATGAAAACATCCGATCGCCAACTCTAGAAGTGAATTAATTTTAAAATAAACATTATTACTTTTATAATTAGCATCATTAATAAGTGAGCAGATTTTCATTAAGTTATTCCTCTGAATACCTTTAGCTAATATGAATTATTTATTCTGACCAGAATAAAAATGTTTGTATTAAAATTCAGAGGGCAATTAATATAATGAGGATGAGAAAGAGAGAAACAGAAAGAAAAAAAACAATCTATAATTCTTTCTCATAACATTTAATATAAATTGAATCAAAAAACTCTTTACTAATGCATTCATAAATTTCATTTATAGCTTTTTAAAGCCATTTATTTATAAAGTGACGATATATATAGTTTAATAATACTCTTAAGTAAAATATTTTTCTTTCAACAAAATATGATTTAAAATCATAAGCTTATGCATAATAAATGAAAGCACATATTCTTTTATATTGTTATTAATACAATAACAGCTACTTTATTTCATTTATTAAAGGCTGTAGACTTTTCCAAATACACAAATAATTTATCTCGATAATTTATTTAAATATATATGTAATAGATAAATTATTTATAAAGCTATTAATGTAAAAAATGTATGAATAAATTGAAAACAATAAAAAATGAAACGTAATATCTAACCCAAATATCAAATCCACATTATTCATAGCTCAGCTCAAATGTAGAAAATCCTAGTTTATACCTGGAAAACGATTTGAAAAGACTTGACTTACTGAAAAGATCTGTAGGAATGCTATGATATCTCTGAATTCTGTATAATTATTGGGCAGTTTTACAGTAAAAAAATACAGTTGTTAGCCGAGAGGTCAGCACAGCTGCCTTGCAAGCAAGCAGTTGTTTGCAGATGGTTGTTGCGGGTTCGCTTCCTGGCCAATGCTATGACATATTGAAAAAAATAATTGAAATTTTGTTGCTCAGGAATTCATAAAAAGTTTAAGCACCAAAAGGGTCAAAGATGAACCATAATACTTGGGTCTTGAGCTCTAAATTATGCCCCTGTACCATTGCATTAAACCAATCAGAGCAGAAATATAGTGATATGAATTATTAAACACAATACTGGAAGTTAATTACTAAGACAGGATGTTAGTTTCTTTTTTCATGTGTCAAATGCGATGACCGGGAAGCGAACTCGGGCTAACTGCTTGGAAGGCAGCTATGCTAACGATTCAGCCACCAAGATTTTACAGGAAAAAAAATAAAAAGCTTCATCAGAAGAAATTTATAAAATAAAAATATATCTTATACATAAAATCCCTATTTTCTCTGTTGTCTGATTGGTGAATGTATGTTTGTTTGCAAGACTATCACATGTCAAATTAATAACCAATTAAAAAAATATTATGTTTATGCAAAGAAAGTAATTCTGCCATTAATAAAAAATGCTTGGAAAAAAATCAATACATGTGCTTTTAACTACAGAGGTATAATATTTAAATCATGAAGAAAATGTGATTACAGTACATGAATTTATGTTTGAAATGTGATATTTAGTGAGAGGAAAAAAAATAGATGCTAAAGTACCATAATAATATTTAGTTTTGGTTAATTAAAGTTGGAACAAAATCTTTTTTTTAATTTACATTAAATCTTTAAAAAAAATTGTTAAAACAATCAATTAAAAAAAAAGCATGAAATATTTAGGGTCAAGTACATCTGGTAAATAAATAAAATGTTACAAAATAATGATTAAATATATATATATATTAAAAAAAGTCAGGTCTTTCATTCATTAGCAGCCACTTGTAACTTCAGAAAATTAAAATAAATATAGAAAGACAAAAAATTATTTGCGATTCCTCAAATCTCATCTAATTTCAAAAACACATATAGTTATAAATCTCTCAATACAATTTAATGTACCTCAGGTTCATCTAAGAATGTGCTAATTTTAATCTACTGGGTGTGATAATATTTTATCATCATAGATACAGTAATCCATCGCCCCCTTGTCTGTTGGGTTAAAGTTTTATCATTGTAGATGCAGAATGCATATACTCTTCTTGCTAGGAGCACAAAAATTGATTTATCCATGTAATAATTTGTAAGATCTTATATATCTCCTCTTGAGATATATGTTTACATCTTATCTGTGAAAATCTTTGCTTCACTATACATATTCACATTCACACACACATTAATTTAACTATGTAGATTTCTCTGGCTATTAAGTGTTCTGATGAAAAAAATGATCAAAATATTGATTACAACTTTTTTCAGTACCTATTATTATATATAAGTGAATAGAATTGTGGGGGGGGAATCTTTTCAATACTTTAGAAATATTACTGTCAGCAAAGTAAAGAAAATATCTTATAGCATCTAATTAAATCAAGAGAAAGTATTTTATCACCTGTTAAATTTCACAGCAACAACGTATCAAAATAATAGAATGCATTAATTTAAATTGCATTAACATATCTTGTTATAAATATACTTTAAACTCAAATAATAATACTTTCTTATTAATATAACATTTTCAAACTGGGTTGAATAATGATATACCTAATAAGTTTTCATTTAATAGATGGAGCATTTAAATTCGTTAGTTGTATACTTTAATTAATATTATACGAGTACAGTTTTTGAAATAAAAAAATAAGCTTCGTTTTTTTATTGAATGCTTGTTGAAATTAAATCATATTTTAATAAACATTTTTTAATATGATTAGGAAATTTAGAAATATTTCATCTCACTACTTTGTAAACTAATTTTTAAAATAAGCAATTTATAAATTATTAAATTACTTTATTTTATAAGTTAATTAACAAAATAATAATAGTAATGAAAATAAATAGATTTCAGTTCCATTGAAAAAGAAATCTTTAGCTTCTAAAAAAATAAAACCTTAAAGCACAACTATCTCATTATTTTTTTTTAAGTCTTAAAAAATAATTTAAAAAAAATAATTGCAGGTCTTTGTTATTTGGAGAATCATGTGGTATTTGATCACAGAGTTAAGCTTTAAACCAGAAACCTTTAGCTC
This sequence comes from Epiperipatus broadwayi, assembly GCA_028023455.1. Lineage (NCBI taxonomy): Eukaryota > Metazoa > Onychophora > Udeonychophora > Euonychophora > Peripatidae > Epiperipatus > Epiperipatus broadwayi. The sequence goes on along the minus strand of JAQFVV010012403.1, from coordinate 9,289,506 downwards.
TTAAGTTCACCTCTTTGACAATATCCCTGTCCTAAATGGCACAGAGCAAATGATATTTGGTTGTAAATTATTATATATCTGAGTATATATTTTTTGGAATAGTCTGATGACCTAAAAAATTGTACCCATTAAAAATCATAATCAAATGATAACTATTGTTAGTTAAAGTATACTTGCAACTACTGAGATTTCTGATTTTATTCTTGATGAAGAATGGATATGTAAAAATCATAATAATAAATAACTAAATAGTCTATCACTTGAAAGCTCATGAAAAATTTGTGCATTAGAAATGACAATTTAAATTTAATTCAGAGACTTTTGGCTCTTAAGTCACTACTCTACCACTGCACTAAACCATACAGAAAATGTGAATCAATATAACATGTTAATCCATATATTCTCTTGAATTTTGTCAAATTCACTTTGACTTCACAACCTGAAGTAAATTTCCAACAGATTCTCAATCTTCAAGTCAATTCTAAATCTAACCATCTTAGAAAATAAAACACCAGTGTTTGGGTGTGATGGAATATATATATATATATTTTCAGAAGAAGAGAGAGAGAAGGTTAAATTTATTTCAGGTTGATAAAACATTAAACATCTTGTCTCTCCTATAAATACATATAATTTATTAGAAAGTTTTGTTTTCTTCTGGAAGAGAAGGTTAAATACAATTCAGTTTGCTAAAATATGAGTTATCTTATATCTATCACAGCTCTTTTATAAATACATATTATGATTTGATAGAAAGTTTTGTTTTCCTCTGATATCTCCTGTTATTATAATTCTGTAATGTTAAAATTTGTGTTAATGGAATCTAGGAAAGTAACCCCCAAAAAACATATTTTTGGAATTTTTTTAAAAAAAAAATCCTCCACTTCATAAAATATGTAATCATAAATATACAAAAACCATATAGAGAAAAGTTTTCATAAAGTATGTTTTTTTAACAGTATGTGCTTAGCCAGTCAACTAAGCACATTCTGTTAAAAAACATACTTTGTGAAAGATTTTCTCTATATGGGCTTCATATATTCATGATTATATTTTAGTCTGGGTATACTGTTTTTAAACAATTTAATCTTAAAACCCCTTAATAGAATCTATCAATGAGTGATATTCCAGATTTTTAAGTCATTTATAGTACTTCATTTTGAAAAATTCTGACATCTTCAGATTTTTTTAAAACTAACAAATAATCAATATTATTTTAGTTCCAGTTTTTATCATCAAACAAATGCAAAAAAAATGACAAAATAGCACTAAACATAACTGAAAGAGAAAGCCAAAGCACAGCCTGGCACTATCACAGTAACCCACAACATCATGGAGCTGAGAATCTTTGAGCTAAAGTAAAAATCATTCTCTTATTCCTTTTTTCTAGATAAAAATGGGGTAAAAATGACATCTCTCTAAAAAATGTTAAAAGGTGCAACAAATATTAAAATATTTATTTTTATAATCCATTCACTGTCATCCTTCTGAGAAGAATAATTATTCTAGGATATATTGGATGATTATCTAGATGAGTTGGGGACTGACAACTTATAAAAATATAGGTACATATGTAAGTTATGCAAAGTGATAACTTTTGACATCAAAGTTATTAGAGCCACAAGGAAACTGTGAAGTCCTGCATGTGCCAATTATCCTGTATAAAGAAGAAAATTGTATTCTCTTGGCTAATGGCATTAAGAGCAATGAATATAGAACAAGCCAAATGATGGGCTTAGGTGCGTAGCTAGAAAATATTGCTTGCTTGTTTCTCAAAATATAAATAACTATAGGACTGAATTGGATGGACATATTTAGAGTCATCTAACTCATTCAGAGATGTAACAGAGATGAAAATATCTAGAAAGATAATCATTTTATCTTCACATGTCAACTATGTAAAGAAAGTGGTAATCAAAGCTATGGTGAATTAAAACAAACAGCAGAAAATTATAGATTAGAAAGAATAGTTAGTCTTTGGGCTGATTATATAAAGGTAAAGAGTGCAACGAATAAGTGAAAAGGTAGATATAGAAAGTAAACAAAAATGTTCATCTTAATATCAATTAGAAAAAAAATATTTTAAAAATAGAATGGATGTTAAAAATAATTTATACTACAAAACAGGAAATAATAGATATATATATATATGAGTGCTGTGATGAGTATCAGAAGAAGATTCCCCTGGTTGTAATATACTTTATGGCATGATGGTCTTTTATAGAATGTTTTTAAGGGAAGAATACAGGATAGGAAAACAAAAGAAAAACCAAGACATTCTTATGTGATGTAGATCTATAAAGAAACAGCAATGAATGCTAAATGTGGACCTCAAGAGAGAGGCTGAACATCATTAACAATGGAATAATATATTACAACCAGAAAAGCCAAAAGATTGAATTACTGATGATGATGGCAATATCATATTTTCAGCAACAACAATATATTCATCATTTCAATCCCTGCTTTTTATATAAATATTTTATACAGAGAAGGATCACACCTCAACCTGATACTTCTGATGTTCAAATGTCACATGACCTCCAATCAATCCAATTATTTTTATTTAATGGTCTACCTTACACATATATTACAAAATTCTCCACAAACAAAATTTCTATTTTTGTAATTATAAAAGATGTTTTCAACTCTTTTTTCCTAAAACTATTTCTATGTATATTATAATAGATCCCATAGACAAAATATTGTATTTTCTAAGGAATATTAAAAACGACAAAGTCCAACAGGGTTAATAAGATTGACTATAAATAAAATAAATTACCATTAAAAAGTTATCAGTGACCCTTAACTCCTCCCAGAAGTCAACTCTTGCATGAAAAACAGGAACATTTTTTTTTACTGAATTATTAAAGTTCTTAATTTAAAAACGTAAAGGTTCTAGTGTATGTGTGTGAATACACGCATATGTAGTCCACATATGTTGCTAAGCATAACATTATTTGGATTATCCAAGAAACTGTTGTAAATTATAATAAATTCGAGAGTCTATCTTTTTAGAATTAACGATTTAATGAAAAAAACTATTCTGAACACATTAACAATTACAAAAAAAAGTAATTCAAATATCTTAGGAAATTTAAACTAGTTTAGAATGTTATGAATTATAATATCGTCCATAATTAAGGTATTGTGAACTCATTAAGCACTAAAGTAAAACAATTATATAGATTGAAATTTATAGAAAGTAATTCGATTGTTCTGTGTAATTTAGTGCGTGATAGGATGACGAACTTAAGAGCTAAAAATCCTTGGAACTCAAATGGCCACTTCCAATCCTCACATACTTCAAGAATAAATCCAGTTCTCTAATGTCACATGACTTCAAGAGTAAATAACCATTTGATTATTTCCATTTAATTCTCCACTTAATAACCTTAATTTAACAATGTAATTGTTTTGATCTTTCTTTTTAAATTTAAACTTATAACTAATGTAAATTAAACACCGAACTTCAAACCTGCGCTCATTTGCAAAAAAAAGTATTAATTTTTTTTAAAAAGTAATAATGTGTAATATCCTGATCTACACAAAAATTATAAAAAAATCCCATGGTATAACAGACAGCATCCAGATCTGGACAAATGAATCTTAGACCTTCAATCCTGGGGAGCAATCCAATCTAGCCATAATATATTGATCAATAAATAGATAATCCTAGATACTATTAATTGGATAACTATATAGAATGTAATCAAACCTCCACACCAGCATCGTTAAACAAGATATTAAATCTGCAAGGATACTATCGTCCCATCCGGTTGTTACCATACTTATGATAAAATGCTATCTTCATTACTGGAGTAAAAGTTGTTATATTTCTAATAATAAGTTTTCAAAATGATAGACTGATAAAGAACGAAAAAAATAGTCTTATCTTAATAAAAAATTATATCGGTAAATAAAACAAAAAAAAAGGATAAAACTAGGTTTTTCATTTTTTTAATTCTTAAAAATACTTTTCCTCTAACATTTATTGCTTCACTACAGATAAAAACTCTTTAGGGAACCTACTTTTTTTTTAATACCAAAGAAGCTTCTGACAAAGCATAATAAGATCAATCAGTTGATTATGATAACAACCAATTGAAAACACTCAATGTTATCTTAATAGCTTAGCATTGCTTTTTATCTATATTTTAAATAAATTATAGTAGCAATGAAAGATGCAATTCGTCAAACAATAAAGAGTAATGTATTTTAAAAAATAAAATATAGTAAACTGAAAGATTTGAACTCAGGATATTCAGTCCATAGTCATCATTCACTCCATCTCAAATCATCGATACACATGACCACACATGTGAAAAAAACGAATAATCCTCAATACACATATTTCGTGCAGAACCAACATTTATCAGGTGGACCAGTTCATAATGTCCCACACATATATACAATCGGTGCTCGGTTTATTTTAAGATAGCAATACCTTAATCTTTAATGTATATATATATGAACGCTAGATAGCTTTTCCTTGACATATTCAATAAATTTCCTATAATTGTGCATAGTTCAATTTTTTATTTTCTAAAATAAATTTGGGATATAAGGTCCTGGGAGACGGAAGGTGAATATTTAGCACTTAAATAAGGGCTAACAGTAAATACAGTTGATGATTTAATATTCAAATGTAGCACTCTTATATAATCCTGATGATGACTTGCCATCTTTTTAAAAAATATATCAATATTATGAATAGTTTATTAAGCTAGAGATTTTTATATTAGTATTAACTATGGTTATAAAATCCAAATCATATATGGCATTATTTAACTTTTCTCTTCCTTTTCGAACTTGAATATAGGATTACAGAAAAAGATAAAGAACAGACAGCTATCAAACGTTTATTTACAAATTTGCAGGTAATGAGAGATATCAATTAGTTGAATAAATATCAGATAAGGCCAAAGTTTGATTTCTAAGTTTAATTTTATTAATATTACTATAAAAAAAGAGAATGGAATTTAGGTGAGATGAAATTAAACAAATTGGTACCTTAGCAACCACAAAAAAAAAAGTGATTATGATATTAAAAAAGAGCCCTCTTATCATGCTGTTTATTGGTGGGTTTTTTTTTATATATATAAATGATGAAGTCATGAAAATGAATAAAATAATTATTTAAAAGTTATATCTTATGTTGACTTTACAAAACAAATAATATATATTTAAAAAAAGCCAGTGCATTATTTGTAAGTTTATTCAATGATGTTATGATATAAACAATTTCTATTGTGGACTAATCTACAAGTATACAATTCTTGTACAACATTAATGATAATTTACAACATTGTAAATAAATATAATTGACAGCATTATTTACTAGCAGTTTTTTATTAGTAATTCTTAACCAGATAATAATCAGCTTTCTACACATACCATTGTTCTATGATGTTTTAAAGACTATGCAGGAAACTCTCAAACCAAAGTGCAAGATAGCTTTAGATTGGCCTATATAATTGAATTTAGGTACAAAGATAAAACAGATTTTATTTTTCCAAAGTCTCTATCTTGTGCTTTGGTTTACAAGTTTCTTGCATACTTTATATAACATCATAGAGCTAGTAATATGATTAAACAGTGCATGTGTAGACATTAATTACTATAAGATTAAGAATATTTTGGATAAGTATATCAATGTTATTAATAACTGACTATTAGGCTTTTAGACTGATATATTAATGTCAGCCCAGATATAGGTTTTAAACTCAATTAAAGATAAAGATATCTATTATTACAACTCCAATTCATGCAGGAGATAATTTTAATTCCTCCTTTTTCATACATGTATATAAATTAACTCTTCAATATCATCCTCCTTAAGCAAATGAATAAAGACAAAATACAAATAATACCAGGATACATTTCTACAGAACTAGCTCCATCAGTAGGTTAGTTCCTTTTTATGAACATTTGTCTTTTTCTGAACTCAGTATTCATTTGTTTGATAGTTATAATGGTAAGCAATAAATAATTTTACAAAATGTATATAATTGAATGATCAGTTTTATGCTGAACTATTCTCATCAATTAATCAATTTAGCAGAAATGCATCTTCAGAAATTATTTGCCTTTTTCTAATGTCTTGTATTTATTTATTTGAAAAGAAGGTCAAGCAATAAATTTACCCATATATATATGTAGAATGATTAGTTGTCCAAGAAATAATGTTGATGTGAAGGCCTTTAGCTCTCAAGCCTATATAATTCAACTACTACACAACAGTACATAAGCAAGACCTATAAAGAATTAACCTGATATAAAGACACAGAGCAGTATCATATAATGCAATAGACATCAAATAAATCTTAAAGATAAATACATGTATGTATTTTGAGTGCCCCCCCCCCCCGAGATTTAGAGAAGTGGCTGTGCAGTCTAATTTGTGTTTGATGGGGTTAAAATGAGAGTAAGTGTTCAGATTTTGGTTGGGGGGATTAAAATTTGATACTGGGCAATTATCACTTTATTTTTCTGCTCATATATATATAAGCACTTTATGATAGCACATGCTTTTTCCATACCCACAATATAGGATTCAATTTCTGACTAGTTAAAGTGAGAATATCTTTTCAAGTCATAACAAACTAAGGAATTTTTCTTTCAGGAAGCTGGCTCATGATCAATCAATTTAAATATCTTATATTGGTCAGTAACTGGATATTTAGTTAGTTAAAAAGCAAGGGCCTCGGGTTAGGTTGGATCGTTGCCGTAAACTGTAACAACAAAAATATGAAAGGAATATTACTAAGCTTTCAGCACAGGTGTGAAAAATATTATACTTTTATACGTGTTGAATCTATGCTTTATGTTTACTTTTTACACATATATGTATGTGTATGTGTGTGTGTAATATAATAAATATCTATACACACAAATATATATATATGAAAGAAATAATAAATTGAATACAGAAAGAATGATTCTAAAAGAATCAAACGAACTACTAAACTAAAAATGCTTTTAAAGCAGCTGTTTTATTTAACTGAACTAATCAACTGATTAAGAAAAATTAATATGGAGAAAACAGAAAACACAAATTTCCTGTCTGCTTTTCAAAGCATTTAATTAATTACATTAGAGTAAAGCAACATTGCTATAACCTTCACAAAAATCTTAAAGGAAAAAAAAAATTAGAAAAAGCATCAAACTGTGTTCAATGTACTCTAAAAATTTGCTAAGAAATTTAAAAAGCTAAATAAGCAAACATTTTTCGAAAAGTGTAAGACAGTGATTTAACATTATGCTTAATTAGATAATAAAATAAGATTTATAAAGATAAATGAGTTTATTTGATACTAAAGACAATTTGGCAATGATGCATCCCGCTGATAAAAAAAATTAAAATTACTAGTAACAAAAGCCATCAAAGAGAGAGAGAGAGAGAGAGGCTGAACTGAAAAAGAATTCGTAATATAAATTACTTCATAAAAATAATGTTACTACTTACTAAATATATTATTTTCAATAACTAAGTAAATGAATTATTGTTTTGAAGTTCAAATGACAAAACTAGAATGGCGATACATGGATCTTAAGTTCTGGGACCTTTGCATCAATCAGGATATTACTGCCATTGAATAATACAATATAAAAATTATTGCATTTTATTCTCACTGGATATCCGCGGATGTCTTTACTCATTAATTGGGTGGTCTAGTATTAACAGAAATCAGCTACCTTCATTTATCATTTTCTGTTCTAAAATGATAGATAAACGGACAAAGGGTATTTCATCACAGTTATGTTGGAATGCACTTTCACCTTCTTTCTCTGTCTTTCTGACTTGGTTCAGAAACAAAAACTACTTGAGTTAGCAATATATTGATTATCTGAAGAATTTCCAGGTGTACTTAGAAACTCTTCAACAATTAGAAAAACTGACTCAACTTTGAAGTTGAGTTTAAAAACTAATTGAAACATCACAGAGCCTTATAGCATAATTCCGAGTTTTATGCTATAGTTTGGATTTATACCCTTGTGGTGCAAGGTAGCATATTTGTATGTCATACTTATGTACTGGATTCGAATCTAGGCTGAGTAAAATGGATTTTTTTTAATGTCATTGGTATGTTTTTAGATGGTCAAGGTCATGGCCAATCTAAATTGTTATCCAACTATTATTCTATATAAGATCTTTCTAAGTTTAAAAGTTTAATATCATTTCTTATCATACTTTTTTCCACATACAGGCCAGCATTTTATTTGCAATATATAATTGCTACAATTTTTTAATCAAATGCTAAAATACTATTATAAGGCACACACACATACACAAAAACTCTTCTTCTCATTTATGACTTTTGAAATAATTCTATAAAAGTTAAGAAAGTATGCAGAGCAGAAATAAGAATTCCATTATTTCAACATTCCTATATCTTATAGTTTATAGCAGCTGTATATAAGAGAAATTAATGTAAAAGAAGTGAAAGAAAATTCTGGCCCAATAATATTATAATATTTAATCGGTAATAATACAATTTACTGGAAAAATACAGATTTTTCTAAAACAAAATAAAACCATTGTTAGCAGTAGAATTAGAGCTGGAATAAAAATTCAATGTGGATAAATAGAATATAAGGTTCATTTTACCTGATGATGTCACAGTTAACTATTGACATGAGTCTTTAAAATAATAAATTATTTGAAATAGATAAATCAATGTAGTCAATTGGGAATGCACTATTCTCTATTTCCCATGACCATTTTCTAAATTATCTTACATTCATATCTGTATTAAACGTATGATTTTTATTTAGTTAATTTTACCATTTATTTTTCCATGTGCCTAAGTGCCATTTAATGTTAATCAAAAGATGATTTGCATGTATGCTTGTTTTATTATTAGTGTTTTAATTTCTCTAATTTTTTGATAAATATCAATAGCCAAATGACTGCCAATGTTACTAACTGATAGCAGACATTGTTAAAGGTTGATTTAATAATAGTTTACAGAAAGATAGTGCATTGTCTGATGTGCCCAGGTCCTGAGTTTAAATCCGGACTACATAATTTGAATTTTTTTCAACAGGATTGGGATTATCCTTAACCTATGACCAATCTAAGTTATTATGTAACTAATGTTAACTAAAGATTAAAATAAAAATGGAAAATCACCCCCCCCCCAAAAAAAAAAAATTCTCACCATCTAGCAATTGCTAATATTGGTGAATATTAGAAATCTGCTGATGAGACATTTGAACATACAGTGGATATTTAAAAATTATTTTAATTTATTTATCTCTCTCTATATAATACTTATAAGATTTTCATACATTTATGGATGTAAATATTGAAAATCTAATGGAATTTTTCAATATATTTTTCTACATGAATTTTAGCTATGACATATTCAGGCAAATAACCAATTAAAATCTTGCATTACAAATCAAATCATATCTAGCCTGACTATTTTTAATTCACTCATTGATCTGCTTTTAGTTTATTACTCTAGAATCTAGAATCTAGATTATAGAAAGGCATGAAATAAGAAATAAATATTTTATATATATGAAAATTTAATATACAAAATTAACAAAGCGTATGACACACTTGAATGAGAAGCTATAAAGATACACAGAAATTATTACACGCTAAGCGCTTCCGAGGCCTTTTGCCTCATATTCATAGCAGTACTCATATTCAGTACTGCTATGAATATGAGGCAAAAGGCCTCGAAAGCACTTAGCGTGTAATAATTTCTGTGTATCTTTATAGCTTCTCATTCAAGAGTGTCATATGCTTTGTTAATTTTGTATATTAAATTATCGAATGAGAAGTCTTAAAATCTTTAATATTTTACATATATGAAAATTGGAAATATTACAATAAATATTTTCACAAGTAAACAAGCTTCTCTTGTAAAAAATTATATGAATGATAAGCAGATTCACCTCTGGTTTAACGATGGTTTAAACAAATATTATTACAAAATGGCATAATTTTAGTTTGAAATGCCAGTTTTCTGTAAGTTGTTTGTATAGTTATACCATAATAGAAATTTGTCAGTCTTGTTAAATTTTTAATAGTTGCATGGGTAAATCTATAAAAAATCTTTTAATTATTATATAATCTCATTATGGGTAAAGCTAATTTAAACAAGGCAAAACTCTCCATACAGTAGTGCCACCCTGTGCCAACCAGAGTAGTCAATGGATGTCAGAAGGCTTGTGCATAAAATCCCTATCTAGTGCCTACTCATCCAATATCCCCAGACTAGTTTCTGGCCTTCGTCAGTGAGGAACCTTGGATCTGAGAGCACTGCACCTAGATCTTACAATCCTAAGATCTAGGTGCAGTGCTCTCAGATCCAAGACTCCTCACTGATGAAGGCCACAAACCAGAAACTAGTCTGGGGATATTGGAGGAGTAGGCATTAGATAGGAATTTTATGCACAAGCCTTCTGGCATCCATTGATTACATTGGTTGGCACAGGGTGGCACTACTGTATACAGAGTTTTTCCTTGTTTAATAACAATTATGTGCTAGAGTAAGAGATAGTGATCATGTAAAACTAATTTACTTGTAAAAAATTTAGGAAGTTGTGACGTTTCCATTTTTCACAAACATAAAGTATTTACCTCTGCTTTACTATCTTTATATTATCTAGAGTAATAAATTAAAAGCGTTTCAACTTTTGATTTAAGATGGGTCAGACAAATATTGTTATTGGGTAGTGTGATTTCAGTATACAATGTCAGTTTTTAATTATTTGTCTAATTGCATCATAGCTAAAATTTATCTAGAAAAATACATTACTAAATTATGTTAAAGTTTTAGTACTTATATATATATATAACTTATATATATATATTCTAATAACTTTAACAAAGCCTATATAAACAAATTATGGCTTATCTAATATGTAATGCTGATAAACCAATTCACAGAACAATTAAGTCTGTAAATGTTATTTTGATAATTCAGAGGACAGATTCCTAAAAAATCATTTAAATAAAGTTGCAAACATTTTTATTTGATTAATATATTGATATTAATACAAGAAAGTGAATGTTATTTTCTTTTCTTAAAAAAAATAATTCTTTGGGAATTTGATTTGTGAATTCATCATAATTTTAGACTTAGTTGTTCCATGAATAGATTTATATACCTTTATCATATTGCAGACTAAACTTTTAAATTAGTCACTCATTAAATTAGAGATTACGCACTTAATCAATAATATTTCTGTAGTGTAATTTTCACTCCAGCACTCTCATGCAAAGTAGGGACTGGTTTCCATCCTCTTTTAACACTTTGTCGAGGAGTGTAATCATAAATATATGACCAAAGGCATATGAAAAAATTGCATGATCTACAGGGTGCACATTTCATGCTGAACCCACACTCATCAGTTGGCCCAAATCATAATCTCTTACACATATCTTTATCATTGTTCAGTATATAAAAGCCAATTAATACAATTTGACTTTTACCAATTAAACTGTAGTGACTGGTTAAACTTTTAAATATCTTTAGATGCATGAAATCATAATTTTTGCCTGCAAAAAGATTATACAATGATATAAAACATGGCATATAGAAATATTGCTTGTTACACAATATAAACAAGTTTTTTTTTGTTTTAAATTAGAATTTATTAGTCTATTAGATACACAAAACAAATACAATGTGTTTTCATGGTTATTAAGCATTGCTATCTATGGTTTATCTTGTGTTTAAACCTTCAGCAATACCTGTTTGAGCTTGTGGCTGTGAAGGTTTGTTCGTAATTGAGAGTTCTTGGATTTTTAGGGGTGAAATATTCAGGTTTTAGGCAACTGACAAATTGCCCAAGTGTCTTTAATTATTCCCATAGGGGCTATTATTCAATTTCTTATCTTAATTTTCTCTATGATCTTGCAGAATGTAGAGATTAAAAGACAGTTATTATTTTGAAGATTGATTGACATAGTAATGACATAATATTAGTTTTCCAAGGAGATTGTTGATCTACATAAAGTGGTGTATAAATTAAAATAGTATATTTAACCTCATCAATCATGTTACAATACCCTGATAACTTATGAAAACATGAAGCCCTAATGCATGAGGTGCTTAACTATTGTTAATAGTCAAATGGGAAAATTAGTGATGATTTGCGAAGCTCCACACTGCTATTAAAATGACGTTGTGAGAGATACAGTAAGAGATTTGATGTAGAATGTATGAGTGAAATATCAGAGCAACACTTGAAATCAAATGTTCAAATATAGTCCATCAACATTCACTGTTGAGCAAATAATTTATTAATTTATTGAATAAAATCTATGGCTTACAACAACAATCACTAAACTGCAATGTATAACATTATTATTGCTAATAAATTGAACGAGATATCCAGTTCAGGTATCAATCCCTACAGCACCCTCCTCCCAGCCCTGACCCACATAGGAACTAGGATTTAAACCCCCAGGGACCCTCTCCATAACCAGAAACTCTCGTTCAGTCAGCAAAGTTAAGTTAAAACGTAAATTTTCCTTTAAAATCGAATTTTCCAATAGACCTCTCCAGAAGCTTACTTGTTAAATTTAGCACTAATTTTGGTGTTGAGCATTTTAAATAGAATGACGTTTTGAGAGACAATTTCAATTCTCATATTATTCTATTGAGAATAAAGCAATGAACAAAACATATTAGTTTTATTCCGTTAATCGAATTAAGATCCTAGTACCACCACAATTTTCATCATTTGGTAATCTTTCAAGAACTCTTTAGCTCTATATACATCACTCATAATTCGGTTAATGTCTCATGTAGAATTTTACAACAGGTGTAAAAGCACAATGTGAGATTATTTAAAGAAAAAATTGTCCAGAAAAATTCAATTTAAAAACAATATTTGTCTCCTTTTATGAAACGTTTACAGAAAAAAATTGTTTTCATATAAACATAAAAATATTCATGCAGATGTTTAAATAAATCTCTGCCTAAAAGAAGGTTTAGTTATCTAGATAAAGAGCAATGCCTAATTAATATTAATTCTAAATTAATAAAATTCATCATCTGTATAATTTTTAATTTTGTCAAGAAAAAAACTATAAATTTGCCATTTGAAGCTGTAGAAAACAGTAAAAGACAAGACAGGTTGTTATAAAATATCCTCATCTATTTAATCCAAGTAATTAAAAATCAAGATGACGAACAAATAAATGTAAAGCCTAATATGAAAAAAACTCTTTGGAAACAAAAAAAAAAGCTGTCTACATCACTTAACACACACAAAGACTGTTGAAACAGTGTCTTCTAATCAATCAAGTAATAATACTTCATTATTGCTGAGTTATGGCATTTCTTTCCGTATTATTAATGCAGTCTCTTTTAACACATACATTATCAAATAATCAATAAAGCGGTTTTATCAGTAATCTTTCAACTTCGTGATTTTTAAAACAATCCCCTCTCTTGTATACGAAACATTCCATGTATAAATCAAATCTCTAACACATATAGACTAGGGGAGGGGATAATGTAGATATAAACCACAATTTCAAATTGTTTTATAAATTTTGATAAATTTTTACGTTTTTAAAAATAAAAACGATATCACATTCTTTAGAAAGGTAACACTATTTATTACAGAGAAGAATATTTTTATTAAAATTAATGATGCACTCAATCAATTTAATCATCTCTAAATTTGAGCATAAGATATTTAATATAACTAATCCTAATTATTTTAAATTATAAAATTATTATTCATTCATTTAAAAATAAGCAGTGCACACAGAAAAGACCAGAATTGGGCTTCTGTATTTTTTTCAATGATTCCAATTATCAATTTATTCAGGAAATGCAACTCAAACATAAATATGTTTAATCTATAGATATGGTATGGAGCATTTAAAATGTAATAGAGTGTCCCAATTTCATCTGCAATCATTTAATCAAATACATGGGGCAGATACTGAAATTCACAAATAATAGTGAACCACATTATAATACCATTTTTAACATGTGTGTATTAATAGCTTACTTCTTTGTTTCACTTGAAAAGAAAAATTGTATATTTTCTTTAATTTATTTATACATTCATAATTATTTTTACAAAATTATTTTGCAAATATTTAAAACATAAATATTTATGATGAGACTCAGATTTTATTCAAAATTTTTTGATTTAAAACAAGGCAAGAAAATTTCAATTACATTAAACAGTGATATATAATTGGCTGAAGAAGGAATGCCTCTATTATAATCTCAGCAATTATTTTTCATAGTATTTTAATAATTATGAGTGAACTATAAAATTTTAGAATAGAATTTAATTGATTTATTGTCTTAGTAATAATTTATTTATATTTTAGAAAATTGAATTCAAATAAATATTTTGTTAAAAATAAATGTTATTGATCTGATTATGTATTTCAGTTTATTACTTATTTTTTCCATATTTACAATATTGAAGTATTATTGTTAAGAATGTTGATCATTTACAAACTTACATGTGTAATAAATCAATTAAACATTATGGGCATTAAATATACCACAAATGTTTAATTACTAAAATAAAATGTGGTACACTGTCTGCAAATATATTTTTTATTTATGTAAATAAAGTTTATTCTTAGATCTGTATAATACATGCAGATAATACATTGTATTGTTTCTCCCTGGAAAGTAGAATATTCTAGAAAACTTATTGTTAAAAGAAATTGCATATTAATTATGCAAATTAGCCTAACTAATAAAGAGACTGAGAGAGTTGAAGGAAAGAATAGTCAAGAAGATAGCAGTATGTAACTCAAAGAAAGAACAGTTAATCAACTGACAGCTACTTAACAGGCAATTGCATGACTAATGAACAGCCGAGAACTGTCAATCTGTTAATGATAATGCATTTTGCGGATGAAGGTCTCTCCAAGTTCAATCCATCTTCTACTATCTTTAGTTTTTCTTCTCCACATCACCCCTGCACACTTTCTTATTTCATCTATCCATCTCATATGTGGTCTCTTCCTGGGTCTTTTACAATCTCTTGGAATCCACTTTAAGATTTCAATTGTCCATCTATTATCATCTCTTCTAGAAATATGTCCAGCCCAACTCCACTTGTCTTTTAATTTGTTTTTAGTTTTGATCTCTAAATATTATTTTCATAATTTATTTAGATATCATATTTAGCAACAAATAATGATTGATGAATCAAAATATTACACAAGAAATAAATTAGGATGGCCTCAACACTAATTTAATCTCTTTTGACATGTTTGCATTGATGATATTTATTGAAAATACTTGTTTTTTAATGATTATTTGTTTGCCAAATAGATGACTTTCAGTTTTCAAATATATTACATTTAATATTTAATTTTGTTTTTTAATTTTTTTTTATGAAAAAAGAGGCTTATTGATTCATTTATTCTTGTCTACTTTAGTATATAGATGGTGTGCCACCAATGGATAGTAAATATATGCAACTAATACCAAAATCTCTTCTTAAGA
Source organism: Epiperipatus broadwayi (assembly GCA_028023455.1). Lineage (NCBI taxonomy): Eukaryota > Metazoa > Onychophora > Udeonychophora > Euonychophora > Peripatidae > Epiperipatus > Epiperipatus broadwayi. The sequence continues at coordinate 9,274,042 of JAQFVV010012403.1, read as the reverse complement.
AATCTTTGTTTAACTCTTTCATAATTGAATTTTTTCCATCGACATCTAGTGAAAATTTGAGTCAATAGTTTAACATTTTAATCTTAATGTTAAAACCTTTATTTAATATTATGAATCAATAAATTGGGCTTGATTAAAATTCTAAAAAACCATATGTGAACTTTCTAAATATAAATATATAAATATGTAAAATACATAACAAAATCAATGATTTTATATTTAATTGTACTTTGTCATAATGCTACTGTAAAAAGAAAATTAATGAAATATTTCTTGAATCAATTCCAATTTTTAAATCTGAATAAATTATTATAAAGACACAACAAATCTATAAAATATATTAATAATTTTTTATTAGTCACTCATTAGACTAGAGATTATCCACTTAATAAATAATATTTCTATAGTGTAATTTTTACTATATCATTCTCATGCTAGTTAGGAATTAGTTTTTATTCACTTTTGACACCTTGTGGAGGGGTGTAATCATAAATACATGACCAAAGACATGTGAAAGAAATATACGATCTCCAAGATTGTGATCTGGGCCTACTGATAAGTTCTGGCTGAACAGAAAATGTGCATTTTAGGATCATATATATTTTCCATGTCTTTGACTATATATTTATGATTACCCCTTCCACAAGGTGTTAAAAGCAGATAGAAACCAGTCCCTAGCTTGCATGAGAGTGGTGTGGTGAAAATTACACTACAGAACTATTATTCATTAAATCTATGAAATACTTGTCAGACATCATTAATTGTATTTATATGTATTAAATTATCACAAAAATTCAGACTCACCACTTATAAGTTTATAACTTGTATTTTTAAAAATGAAATATATTTCAAAAAATCTAAATGGAAACGTAAATATATTTTATTTTTAATAATTTTAATGAAAATATTTTGTAAATAAATAATTAAATACATTATGAAATTATGCATTTTCTCCCCTTTTTGTCTTAAAAAATAAATTGGGTAGTTCTTAATATTAGTTAGTATTCACACAAAAAATCAACCAATCAGCAATCTCTAGAGTTTTGTCAAGTTCTTTTCATCTTATACTCTATAGGCTGCTCTTAGCATGTAATATTGATTTATTAATTACAAAATAACTCTGAAGGCATCTCTAGTCCACAGAGCAGCTTAATTCAACTTTTTAATGCATAATGATTGTAAACAGTTGTAAAAAGAGCAAAAAAAAAGGTGATTTAAAGCTATAGCATAGTAGCACCATCAAACACTCCATGAAAAATCAGAGTAACTAACCAGAAGATTAACCACTGACTAAATTGAAAGCATGTTGGACACTTAATAGAAGAGCAATACAGAGACTTCAGACCACTCAAAGGAGTATGGAGAGATGTATGTTGGGAGTAACAAGAAGAGATCGAAAACGCAATGTATGGTTAAGACAACAAACAGGTGTTACTGACCTCAGTGAAAAAATTAAAAGACTGAAGTGGAGTTGGGCTGGACATATTGCTAGAAGAGATGGTAATAGATGGACAATTGAAATTTTAAACTGGATTCCAAGAGATTGTAAAAGACCCAGAAAGAGACCGCATGTGAGATGGATGGATGAAATAAGAAAATGTGCAGGGGTGTTGTGGAGAAGAGAAGCTAAAGATCGGAGAAGATGGATTAAACTTGGAGAGACCTTCATCCTGCAATGGATTGATAATGGTTGATGATGATGATGATGATGAATGCTTTAAATTGTACTCTAACAAATTGTAAAAACTTGCTATTTTATAAATGTCATTTGATTGTACTTAAAAATAATATATTTATTGCACCAAATAGTGATAGATATAGGTAAACATTTATGACTAGATAGGCGCTATTCATTATAAACAAAAGAGTATGTATATAAAATCTCTGGAAATTTCCCAAATTTTTAAAGATAGCAAAATATATAAATGTAGTAAGTAGATTGTCGAGGAAAATTTGGAAAAGAAACTGCCGAGTGTATGCATCAAATGTTTATTTTATATATATGTCAAATGCGTTGACCGGAAAGCAAACTTGAGCCAGTTGCTTGGAAGACAACTATGCTAACCGCTAGGCCACCAACGCTTGATATGAATCAAATGTTGAAGACATATTATCAAAAAAAAATCCACTATAACGGCTAGGTATATAATTTTATTACTTAATCATTTTTGAATAGCCTTTATTACAAAGGGTTGCAAGGCAATCAATAATAATTAATTTTCCAAACATTTTTTCACTTTCCCAAAATAATTGACAATCTTTATTAATGTACTACACCTGTTCTACTTTGAAATTATTTACTATTGTTTTAAAACATTAAAACAGAACGAATGTGTTTTAATCATTTTCAGATATGTTTAACTTGAAACCTCCTCACTTAAGATTTGTTGTTTTTTTTTTAATTCAAAATGTTTTTAAACAGATTTTTTTTTTATTATTATTCACACCAATCAAATAAAGTTAAACCTCCAACTGGCATTCATAAAGCTTAATGTCAATTAAAATTTTAATTTATGAGCACGTGTGTTTACCAAATAAACCAAATATTTTTCAGAGATAAAAAGACCTTCTGACGTTTCTTTGATTATTTTTGATGGAAAGAGATCATGTGATTTTTATAAAACTCAATTATATCATTTCAAATAGAGATATAAAATATTGAACAATAGGTGATGTACAGAAATTTAAATAAAAATTATCATCATCATCCTTATCATCTTCCTCCTCCTCCTCCTCATCATCATAATAATAATCAGCCAGAGATGAAAGAATAATTCTCAGCAAAATTTAGTTTATTTAGTTATTAACATGAGATGTAAACTAATTTAAATACCTTGGTAATTTTATGAGAAGAAAGTTAGACTTGGATATTGAGATACAATACAGACTCCAATGTGCTATTGCTATTTTTAATAAGTTAAAAGATAGAGTATTCTATCACAAAAAAAGTAACTATTGCAATTAAGTTAATTGTATATAGAGATGCTATTTTATCTAATTTATTGTATGGAAGTAAAACGTGGATACCAAATCAATGCAAATACAAAAAATAAAATACATAGAAGAGCTATAAACATAATGTTGAAGTATTTCAGAAAGAAAAAATTTATGCTGAAGAAATCAAAAATCAGCCTCTCAAAATGGCAAACAAATAGAAAAATGGACCAGCACATTCTATATATGGATAAATTTGTGTTTCCTAGATTGATTTGTATAGTCAAATGCAAAACTCATTTCTAGTGCAGTTTTTTCTTTTCTTTTCCATACTTATGGAATGGCCATACTCGTTTACGAGTGACTGGTATATATAAAACAATCCCTAAATTTTAAACCAAGAGTTTTGCGTTTATACTTTTCTCAAACAAAAAAAAAAAAATCTTTAAAAAAAAGATGGCGTCAACGTGATACATTTTGTGCAGATGGTGATCGACTTTACCTAGTTAAAGAAGCTAAATCAATTTTACGTATGACAAGGTTTTGTAGATTTCAAGTGACCCTTGAGACACACTTGGATGTTTTGACTACAACTTTTTTTTTTTAAAAAAAAAAAAAAAGATTAGAAAAAAAAATTCTGGGAAAAAAAAAACTTTTAAAATTAAATAAAACGCTTCTTATTTCACATATAAAATTTATCAAAAATTAAATCATTAAATAACTTGTTTAATTACTCCTTTCAATTAATTTATCATTATTAGTATGACTGAATTTATTTATTAGTTGGCTATTATTTTAGCAATTCCTAAATCAATTTATTTCATTAATTTATAGTAATCAGAATCAATATATCAACAGAATGATAATCGAAAAAAAATACAATCACAATCTTATGCATAGATATCTATTAGATAGAACCTAACCAAATGTGGTGCAAATATTCTCTCAATACACATCCATAATTTCAGTATTTGCCACTGTACTTATTATAAAGGTATAAATTTTGCACACAGTACTATTTTCTCTACAGAAAGCACCAAGTTTCATTCCAACTACAAGAAAAAAAAAAATTAAATGGGAAAAAATGATTAATTATTAAAAACATGCCTAAAAATGTTTGAAAAGAAACTAGTTTTACTTACTGATCAAAGATTTAAACATTTAGCAAAATATTAATACAGAGTTTTCAAACGTTTTAATGAGAAATATATGTTAGCAATAACAAAAAGAGATCAAAAACAAAATACATGGAAAACAATTAAGAATCTGAAATAGAGCTGGGCTGGACATCATATTTCTCAAAGATATAATAATAGATGGATAGTAGATGTTTTAAAGAGAATGCCAAGAGTTTTTGTAAAAGATCTTAAAACAGACTACATGTGAGATGGATGGATGAAATGAGAGCATTTTCTGTTAATTTTGGAGAAAGCTGCAATGGACTGGAAAAACTAGATTAAAACTTGGTGAAAACTTTATCCAGTAGTGAATCATTAATAGTTTAAAATGATATTAAAGAAGAATGTTGTGAATGACTATACAAACCAATCCAAGAACAATAAATGTGTCCATGTTTGGAATAAACTCCCATTATTCTATTGTCAGTCATATCTTACCAATGAAAATGATCAATATTGCAATTTATTAAAGATTTTGATATAATTATAACAATTTAAATGGTGTCTGTCTTTATCATAAAAAACATGCTCAAATTCACCAATAAAATATTTTCAAACTGTCTGTTATCATTCACTTGCATCACATATTAATCCAATAAAGACAAGATTTTATAGCATATCCAGCATTGATTTCTCTTACAAATTTGGCCTCATGCTATTCTAACTAAAGCTATAAATTCTTGTTGTAACTTAACCATGCTTTGCTCTTTATGCTTTATTATCAATATGATGGTAAAGCTTGGCTGTTTCTACAAGTTTAAAATTCCAATGGCTGAAACTTGGATCACAATTCATGGAAATTGTTATTAGCATCACGGATTAAGCACAATGTATTTGTAGCCAAAATCCACTCTGTGTTGTTTACACCAGCCATATACTATAATCTTGAGTACTTAATAGGTAGTACACCCAATCTTAGACTAATTACTAGCTTCTTCCTGATTCATTGAGATAATCACCTTTAGTACTTTTATGTATGCAAACTACTATCTGTGATCCAAACACTCAGAAGTTTTGAATCCAATTGAACTTGCTGAGAAGTATATATTTTAGTGACATCAGTTTTATTAATTGTAGATACTCTTACTATTATGACAAGCATAGCATATATCAAATAAATCACCACAATATTTTGCTTATTTTAAACATCCATGAATTCACTCTATTTATTCTAAACAAGATGACTGATTATTAAAACTTATAATGGATAACTTTAAAATAAATACAGTGAACTACTGCTTCTATTGCAAAAAAAGTCATGTAATGCTTTGTTGGTAAAACATGCCAAAAGATTAAAACTGTCCATGATAGCATAAAATTAAGACTACTAAAATATATACTTATATATAATAACAAAAGTAAATAAGTATACAATCAAAGTGTCTCAGATTCAAAATCATAGATATTTGATCCCAAGCTTGGATAGTATAAAAGGAATGAAAGAAGGTTCTATTTGTTTGAATATAAATCTCAGTCCTGACAGAAACATGACAGCCAAAAATTAGTAAAAAAAAATGTATAGTGATATTATGTGGAATCCATTGATCAATTGCTCTAGAATAATACAATAAATTCTCCTATTGCAAATGTAAACTGATCTTGTTTAATCGAGCATGATATTAGTAGTCATTATTAAGGTTAATTTGTAAGAGTTGTAGTAAAACTTCTAATTTATTTTTTACAAAATATTGCTTATTCAAAAATTGCCTTCTGATAATATGGATACTCATCGATTTAACTTAGTATTCCTCATTCAAATAAAAGAGTATGATACATAATGTATAGTCTTGAAAAGTATTCTTCTGAATGTATGAATTTTAATTATGTGTCACTTGTATTAGCATCTAAATAAATACCATATTTGGCTGAAAAAAGACCATCTTTACTTTCTGTAGATCATAGTGAAAATCATGTGGTATTTGGTTTTATTATGTTCATTTATTATCCATTCATAGCTTCTTCAAAACCTGAATGCAGATTCTTTTAGAGCTGTGGACTGATGGTTCACTTTTAGACTTATTTTGACATTTCAGAAAAGCAATTTCATCCCACAGTATTCAATCAAAATGCTGATTAAATCAAATTACTGAATATTAAAAATCATAGTAACCAAATGAATATTTTAACCAGTAAGTAGTCCGATTGGCTAAAGTCTTAATTTATAAACAATTACTCCGAATAAGACTTTTTAGGCAATAATTTTCAATTTAGCTTCTTATAGTAAAAGATTATATTATAAATATGAAACACAGTCAAATATTGATTTAAAGCACATTAGGATAATCTTATATACATATATGTTCTATGATCTCTCTAAATGCCAGTTTTAAATATTTGTTTTATATGTGTCATTGTCAAACAAATGAGAGGTCAATGTAACCTACTAATCCCTTTTAAAGATCCTGAAGACCTTTACTCCAGAAACAAAATTCAATCTATATTACATTATATTAACAAGACATCTCAAACACTTCCAAATTCTCTTCATGTGTGATTATTATAGACATATATGTTAAGTTCTCTGGTACTACATTGAGTAATTAATTAATAAAATACTCTTATCATGTGATAAATATTTATTAAATAATAGTTTTACCATCGCTTTTCATCTTTCAATCATAATATGAGAACTTTATCGAAGTTTATCAAGACTTCAGAAATATCATTAACAAAAAAACAATAAATAAAAATCAATAAAAACTCTAAACTAAGATTACATTTTAAATTAATAGTTGCATTTAATTCTAGACAAATAAATTAACTTTGTATTATAATTTAGCTACATATTTTTATGCAGTAGGGCCTCCAGATATATATATAATTTCATTTAAATCCCTTGCAGATTCTAGAAATATATAGATTGTATCAAATCATATGCTTGTAAGAAATATTTTAATAATGAAAAAATATAACGAAATAAAATGATTTATTCATTAAAAAAAATTCAGAAATTTACTCAAATGGTCACTATGTGTAGTCAAAAAAAATTGCATAAAGACTAGATTAAGGAAATGGAGATAAATTTTAGCAGATATATATTATTACTCTTGATAAAGAGTATATATAAATAGTGATATGTATTTACATGTTTTTAAACTAATGGAATGGAGATAGATTTTAGCAGATCCATGGTATTAACTTTGATACATTATACATAAATAGGTGAAACATTACATTATTTATATATTTTACATTAATAGATGGCAAATAGATTTCAATGTATTTGAAAGACTGTATAAAAATAGTTAAAATCTTAGTAAGATTTTAATAAGTTTATGTTCTTAATGGAATAAAGATAGATTTTAGAATATATAACCTTGATAAAAAAGTATATATAAATAGTTGAAACATTGGGTTACTTAAATATTTACAGTTAACAGAATGAAGACAGATTTTATCAGGCTTAGTGACACCATGAATTACCCTTCACCAATATACATGACTTTAATTATAATTTATCCAATAAAAATATAAACAAACAAACAAAAATGTAAAGAAACAACAAAAAACATTAAAATTTGGATATATATTTCGTATGTAAGCAATCATCTTTTTTTTTATCTGCTTGACATGCATAATCACATTTTTTTAAAAAAAAAAAATTTGTAAATTTTGCAATACACCAACAGCCATTTTTTAATCTTAGACACCATATATGGTCATTTTTTAAAAATAAAATTTTCTCCATGAAAGCATGAATTTTATTCCTTCTTTATTATTCTTTTCAAATTTTGTGTGTGGTATGTCATGTGATAAAATGTTTTCGAAACAAAAAAAAAGTGTAATGCTAAAAATCTTATAAAAAAGTTAATTGAAAGAAATAGAATGACATCCAGAGTTTATTTAATTGCAATAACAGTCAGATATCTTTTTTTGTTTGTCATTGATTAGCCCCTCACACACTGCCTGATGTCACTGTTTCCATATAAAAGCACAGAAATATACTGCTCACATGGCCTATAGAACAGTTCTGTTCATATTGGCCACTAAGCAGCTTTTGTGCTTTGCAGTACAATCGCACACTTCACAGATTGCTACAGTTTGATGTGAGAATGTGTAGAATTCAAATTGTCCGAAGTCTTTGCATGTGCATTTGAAGTACTTTTTCTTTATACGATCTGATGTAGTTTTAGATAGTATTAATTGTAAGACAAAAGACACACTTCCCTACACATAATTGTAAGATTAAATGAATTTCAAAAGTATACGTTCCAGCATTATGTAGAAATCATGCGTAAAATGTAGTTTGTGCAGGGACAGTTATGAAACTTTCAAAGCATAAGCTTAGCTTGATCAGAGGGGAATTTTCAAATCGAATTGTGTTTCATAAATTGTTTTAAAATAGTGTTGAAAAAATTTTTTTTTTTTGATCAGACGTTAATTGAAAAAAGAAAATATTAGATTTTATTAAATAATTTTGTTTTTAAAAATGTTGTTTATGTTGTGACGGATGATCCTTCGGAATGTCAGAAGTGTCAGATCCCCCTCCCTGCCAATTCCAGCACTACGCATTGAGATGGATAATGTTTTAAAAATTGTCTCACATGTGACGGACGATCCTTCAGATTGGCAAAGACATCAGATCACCCTTTCTGCGAATTCCAGCAGTACACACTGACATGTAGTAGTGTAAAAAAAGTAAATTGTAAATCAGCCCGGTAATGTTATATCTATTGGTTTTTGACTAGCAACAGCAACATCAGGTGATGTGTGGGGGTTAATCGACGATAACTCTTTTTTTCTTATTGTTCTAGGGAATGAACGAATTAACACATTAATAACTATATTATTTTTTTAAATGTTGTTTATATTATAATCTTAATTATATATGTGTATTACACATTAAAAAAGCATCTGCATTATATATATGATTTGTTGAACAGTACTGCATATTTGCAGTTTAATAAACAATATGCATTCTACTTTAATCTAAGTTTATCAACAAATCTTGAACTATTACTTGCGATGTATGGTGTATACAAGCATTTTAAGTGTCATAACATCGGCCGGGATGTGAACCCGCACCCGCAATCCGGGCAACTGCCAGGCAGTCGCGCTGACCTCTCGACCACCAATGCAAGACTGCAAGCAGGTCTTGAAACAAAATATAGTGAATATCGCAATTCCACTGTATACAAAAGTAGCTAAAACAATGAGTTATTGATATATATATTAAATTAATGGAAGGGAGAAAGATTTCAGTAGACCTATTTATTATCCCTGATAAAAAGAATATATACATAATCGAAATAGATCATATTATATTGAATTAAGTTTATAAAAAAATATTACTACCACATACTTTTTCTTCATAATAGAAATATTTTGGTATATTTTTAAATTAAGTAATATATTCTGTCAAGCGTTGGTGGTCGAGAGGTCAGCACAGCCGCCTTACAAGCAGTTGTCCCGGGTTAGCGGGTTCGCTTCCCGGCCGACGCTATGACACATAAAAAAAAAGTAATATATTCTGTAATATGTAATAATCAATAAATTTTACTAGCCCAGTATTAGATTGTAATTTTATAGAAGGTAACCACCATTCTTCCCCGTTAAACAGTGGTTTTAAAACTACAAGGATGGTCTCGCGCCAGCCACAAGATAGAGACTCTAAAAAAATAAAGGTGGCTTAACCCCACGGTTTAATGGGGCTAGTGAGGAGGGATGATTATCTTCTATATAATAATAAATTCTAATAAATTTATTTAATTTTACGTTTATTGCTGGTAACGTCCAAACACTGATGGCATATAGCAGAATTCCAAAATGCAACAATTCATCTCAGTTTATTAAATATTCCACCTTCTAATTTTATATTTCAATTTTTCTCTTGAAATTAAAGAGACACTTTTCCCACTAGCTTACCTATTAAGAGATTGTTTTTTTTTCATTTGGTTTTATCATGCAACATCATCATCAACCGTTATCAATCCACTGTAGGATGAAGGTCTCTCCAAATTCAATCCATCTTTTCCTATTTTTAGCTTCTCTTTTCCACATCACCCCTGCACACTTTCTTATTTTATCCATCCATCTCACATGTGGTCTCTTTCCGGGTCTTTTACAATCTCTTGGAATCCAGTTTAAAATTTTAATTGTTCATCTATTATCATCTCTTCTAGCAATATGTCCAGCCCAACTCCACTTCAGTCTTTTAATTTTTTCAATGAGGTCAGTAACACCTGTTTGTTCTCTTACCCATACATTGCGTTTTCAATCTCTTCTTGTTACTCTCAACATGCATCTCTCCATACTTCTTTGAGTGGACTGAAGTCTCTATATTGCTCTTCTATTAAGTGTCCAAGTCTCAGATCCATAAGTATAACAAGTAAAATGTATATATATATTACTTTCTTTAATTAAAAAAAAAAAGCTCAGTAGACTATTTGGAATGAATGAGTTTCACTTTTATTTAGTTGACATTTATTTTCTTAGTTTAAAACACTTTTAGTATTAGACTAGATTATGATTGTGTACGGGTCTATAATCAAAATAATTGCTATATACACAGTATTTATTGCACTTAATATGTTGTTTTTCTTTTTTAAAATATAATTGGAACATTTTTCGCTTTATATACAAAGATCAATTAAAATTTCCTGTTATTTTCGCTGATATAATAAACCTCAGATCACCTCTGAAGATTACTTTTAATAAAATAAATAAAAATTTTCAAGTACTTTTTTAAAAAGTCAACATTTGAAGTAATAATTTTATGTGAGTACATTTTTTATTAAAAGCAATGTTCTGTCAAATATTCAATTAACTAATCAACGTTATGAATATAGTAAACTAATTCTTAAAATATTAAAAAAAAGTCAGAATATAGTAACATTTAATAGATAAAAAATAAATAATCACAACAAATCAATAATAAGCAACAATAGAAACAAAAATATCTCTCTTCCACACATACACACATGCACAGAAGATTGCTAACACATAGGCAAACTATATTCTGTAAACATCACTCCTAACAGCAATTATTAACAAATGACTATGGTTATTGCAACTCTTCAAGAAATATAATAAACACTGTTTCTTATTGCAGTGCCAAATTTATACCATATAATACTAAATTGTCCATGCACTTTACTACTGTTACACAATGCTTTATTTACCACCCTTTTTTACAGTTTACAGTTTCGATCTCTGAAGAAGATTGCTGGGGCAATCAAAACTGTAAAAAAGGGTGGTAAATAAAGCATTGTGTAACAGTAGTAAATTGCATAAACAATTTAAAGATTGCTGGGGCAATCAAAACTGTAAACTGTAAAAAAGGGTAGTAAGTAAAGCATTGTGTAACAGTAGTAAAGTGGATGGATAATTTAGTATTATATGGTTATTCCAAATCCAAATAATAATAAGAATAATATGGAGGAGATAAGTCTTGCAATGTCTGTACAAACCATTCGGTGAACCAATATCCACATTATGATCCACTATTCTGTTTGTTTGATATTTTGTAATAGTATGTTGCTGTTACTGTCTTCTTCTTCTGAAAGACTTTTAACACCTTACCTAATTGATTATTATTCTTCATATTAGTCTATCTTCAGCCATATCTTCTCAATTATGTCAATCAATATTGCACTTCTCTGGAGTGTTTGATATAATCTTTATAGCAAGAATATGATGTGCCTCTAGAGAAAAACAATGTTCAAGTTCACCATAAAATACTTTTATTTATAATCATGTATCATTTTTTTTCTTTTCACATATCAAATCTAATGAAGATGTGACTTTTCAATAATAGGTTCTGTAATAATTAACCTTTTAACCGCTAATTATATTATTGGTTGTATGAGGTAAAAATCAAATCTTTTAATTGGCCAACTCACAAACTGAAGACAAAGCCTATTGTTAAAACATATTCGCCTATAATATTAAATTCAACTCAGATACGTTTATAAAAAGTATATTATTAATTTTTCAGGTTATGAAGAGAACAAAAGTTCTTTCAAAAATAAATTGCTATTTATTTATTCTAAAATATTCAATTTCGGCAACATAAAAGCTATAATATAAACAAAAAGGTCGACTTTTACGTTATAGAAAAGTAAATATTTCTTTTTACTAATTCTTCAATATTTTTACAAAAATCTTCGATATTTTTCGAAAATAATTTTGTTTTTTTAGTATTCTCTCTGAAAATAATTTTAATTTCTCAAAATATACTTTTATAATACTTTAAAATCATATTCGAAATGAAAATCTCAGCGTTTTTCTTTATTTTCTTTGATCAGGTGGTTTCTTTGTTCTTTCCAGCCAATCAGAATGTCTTTTTCGGCTGAGAGCTTGCTAAGAACCAATCACAAATAATGTTCTTTCTTTGTTTAGGTTTAAATGCATTTTTTTTATTTTTTACTTGTAAAATAAGTCGGAAGAGGGCACCATCTTACAGAACTTTTAAAAACCTCTTCAAAACCTATCGAACGAATTTTTTAGCATAAGAATCAGCTGAGTTAGAGTGACGTCAGATGTCTACGAGGAGCCTCGTAAAAAACAGTCTTTTGGTTAATTTAAAACAGCTATGATTATGATAAACTTCACTGAAAGCGCACTCAGTTTTAAGTTATAAAAAAGAAAGAAACCACTTTGTTATGCTGACAACAAATGAGTGCAAATTTGAATTACAACTATAAACAAACAGAAAAATTAATGTTATAAGTTATTTAATAGAAAATTTAATTCCTATCACAATGGCAAAAAGTGCATTTTGTAAATTGTAAGGTTTTTTTTATATAATTTTTTTTGTAAAAGCTATTTTAAAAATAAAAATACTTTTTATAATAAAAAAAAAAACAATAAAGACCTTGTACAAACTAGACACCTTAGAAAAAAATTTTTATATATTAATTTTTAAATATCTTAATAAATTATTTCAAATATATTCTCCAGAAAATCAAATTCATATCTACCATGTATGAAAAAATTAAAATTTTGTCAGTAGTTTATGGAAGCAAGTCTGTAAATATGTGTGTGCATAAATTGCGCAAATGTAGTTACTAATGTACATTTACACTTTCAAATTAAAATGTATCAATGTTATTATTATTAAATGAATATTTGAAAATTTATTACATATAATATTTATTATGTTAGAAAATAAACCCCCACTCCTAAATCATGTTTTCTTAGATGAGTCTTGATCTAAAAATGAAATTGAACGACTTTCCTATTATAATAAAAAGAGTGACAAAAAATATGATTGAACAATACTATATATCATTTCAATCAAAATTTTATCAACATTTTATTAAACTTACTAACATAATTCCCCATTTTAAAATTGTTATTATATTAAAATTAATAACTTTAAAAATGTTTAAATTCTTTATATTTTATTTCATAATAATGATTATATATTTTTTAGCTTTATTGTTTTTTATGATGTGTTAGCTTATGAAACATATAATAGTTATTTTAACATTATGTAAATTGAAGTTATTATAAAATTTGCATTTTCAACTAAATGCATACATGTTCCATAAAAATACATGAAAGCAGGAATCTTAATCGGTTTGTTGTCAAGGCAACCTCTTTTATTGTGATAAAGTGGGTATCTACTTTTATATATTCAATATAGTACATATGGTATGATAACATTTTAAATAACTATGGCAATTAAAAATAGCAATTCATATTTTTGATTATCTGATAATTTTTAATAATGGCTATTTATAGAACAGTTTAAATTCAGTATTCGTTAATCTAAAGATCAGCACTTTAACTCCCATATAATTGGCAAGTTAGCAAGAACTCATGATGAAAACAAAATCATAAAAGTATTTGCAATTTTTTTATAAAATATTTAACAATTTAATAAAATGACAGATATAATTCAACATATAATTAAAAATTTATACTTAACAATATTAGGTATTTTAACTAGGAAAAGTTTTGTGAATAATTTCCATGCAACCAGACAGGAATGAGCTCAAATAGTAATGGATAATTTCTCATTTAATAAATGATTAGTAAAAATCAATCATGTATTTTTCTGAAGCGATTGGTGTCAAATTAAGAATGTAGAAAGTCTTTGATATAAGTAAATCAAAATATAAGAAATTTCTTATACATATGGGAAAATAAATTAAATGAAAAGCAAAAATAAATCACATTTTTATCATTTTATTAAAATCTAAAATTTAAGAAATATATTAACTGATACTTTATTCAGTAATTTTGTTTAAAGGGAAGAATAGAAAGTAACTTACATAATTATCGTCTAAAAAATTTATATATGCACTCATATAGAAGCATGATTATAAATAAAGAGTGATATTTTTAGAGAAAAGCTTTAACCTTTATCATATGCACCTTGAATGTTCATAATACTTTGACTAAAGAGGAACTTCTCAAATCTTGAAACAAGATAGCAACTTTATAAAGATAAGAATGGCCATCTTAATCTTTAACCCAAATTCCCACTTATATATGACAACCTGAAGCATTTAATTTGGAAGCATGAAGTTTTTAGTCTTTTCACTGTTTAAATCCACTATTTCCTTTATAAATTAAATGGGAATTTAGGTTAAAGATAAGATGGCCATTCTTATCTTTATAAAGTCACTATCTCGTGTTGTGTTGAGATTGGAGAGGTCCCTCTATAGTCAAAAAAAGGCATTGTTTGACTATTATAAACATTCAAGGTACATTTGATACAGGTTAAAGCCTTTCTCTAGAAGTATTTACATACTTCCTATGATTTAATAAATAATCACAACTTTATAAAAGAGTAATATTATAAATTCAATATTATAGGTTAAAAAAATTAGAAGGCAAAACAATAGTTTTTATAGCAATCACTCTGCAAACATTAGTCAAGCATTGGTGGCCTAACAGTTAGCATAGCTGCCTTCCAAGCAGCTGGCCCAGGTTTGATTCACGGTCAATGCTTTGACATACATTTTTAAAAAAATCTATGGTTTATATAATCCACAGTTAATCCATAACTTAAAAAAATATAAAATTAAAAATTCATAAATATGAATTCATAAATTGATTTTATGAATTCATGTGAGTCAGTAGGAGCATCACTATGAATTATCTTATTTTCTCTTAGAAATCAAAGAACACTTAATTTTTTTGTGTGTGAATTATTTTTCTTGATGTCTTAGCATACATTCTTGAAAATAAATTGTATCATACATATGCATATACATTAGAGGTGTATATCATATAGAATGCTACATGTCACAATTTGAAATGATGCTCACATAAAGGCTTGGATGTGATAAAACTGTGCTATTTATAAAATATGTTCATTACATCTACTGTAAGTCTCAATACACAAATACATAGACACTTTATTTAATTAATAAACAAATAGTACAAAACATATTTTCTTACATTTTGCCACAAGTCTGCTAATATAATGACCATTTATTAACTCACTGCATAAATGCAAGCTATTAAATTGTGAACTTATTCTTCTGGGACTACAATCTCCTATCAGTACAATTACTTTGAAAAATACTTTCTTGCTTAAATTTATATAAGTGAATTTAATATAGTACACATGAGAAGGGTCATACAGTGTCAATCAGTAAGAATTAATACTATTGAAACAATAATAGTAAACTATGAACTAAAAAAATTATTGCCAGATGTATGAAAACACCCTGATATTTCAAAATATACCATTACATACAGTTGCTTTTAGATTAAATCTCATAAGGCACAAGTGTAAAATTAATCAGCACATATTTAAGGGAAGAGTAAAAGAATTTTACAATTTTTTTTTTTTTGCTAAGCACATAAGGATTTATAAATCATGCTCTAGATTACTGGGTTAAATTTAAGGCTTTTAAAAACTAAATGTAGAATTTTCAATTCCTAACTATCATTACTTTTCCGACTTGAAATGCTGCAGTAATTAATGTCAACCACAATGTTTGTTGATTTAATTACTTTTAGCTTTAGAAAATTAATCAAAATATTAAAAAAAAAAAACACACAGCAAAAAATAAATCAATCAACAGTTATTTTTTAAAATCTTTTTGTAGTTCACTCTTTTTAGAGTAATCATTTAAAATTATCAATTTAATACAAAATTGCTTCTCTGTAATTGAAAATCATATTTCAATATTAATTATTTTTGGTTATTATTCTTATGCATGCACTCATAATTCATAAACTAATGCATGTTTTGCATGCATCTGCATGCAGAAATATACAGAAATTTATTTATTTGAAATTGAAAACCACTTAAATTGAGAAATTCAATATTTCAAAAATTAAAATATAATAAACACATATATAAAAAACCATGTGCTTTTGTTTTCAAGGGCAAATCATATATATTTCCATTTTTTAAAAAATTATTATTTGAAAAAGAAAAAAACAAAATGTCTTCCTTTATGTAGATACTAGATTACTAAAAATCTATAAATAATTAGAAAGCAAAATGATTAATAATATTTAAATACAGATTTTATATTAAAAATTATTTTTAAAAAATCTTGACATAAATTGATTTATTTTATTCTCAAACAAATATATTAACTGCCCCCCCCCCCCCCCAAACCGAAACACTAGATTTTCATAATTTAAAACAAATCAGTAAATAAAAAGATTAACAAAACTCTAAGCAAAAAAATCTATTTGATATTTAAACTATAAATATAAAATTTGGAGCTTTGTATCCATTCGTTTGTAATATACATTTTAAAGAAGAAGAGGGGCGGTGAATATAAAAACTAATTTTTACTATTTTTTTTATTGAACATACTTAAAATTAGTATATAAACACATATTTCTTAATTACTATATATAATGAGAGATACAAACTAAGTACATATTGTCATAATATTTTCCTTTTTCAAATAAACATGTAAAATACTATCATGTTTTAATATTTAAAGTGACCCACTTAAAATCACCTCACAACCTAATAATGGGTCAAACTCACACTTTGGGAATCTCTGATCTAGAGGAACATTAAGAAGGAAGTTTTATAGCTATGGAGATGAATCTGAAGCTGCTCCCTCTATGCACAACCACTCTTATGAGTTTGAGATTAGAGTCTATGTTTTTGCTCTCTATTAGAATGTGAAAAATGTTTTCATCATTTGCTGAACATAAAAATCCAGAAAAGTAATTTATGCACACCACCATACATACACAGTACATACTCTTTCACACTCTCGGTTAAAAAACAAAAATAGGATATAATAACAAATAAAATGTCAGAAAAGATAATAGATGTTTTTCTTTTGATGTTAATTATTTGTCAATTAGATTCTACTAAAATTCATACTATATATTTAATATTTTTACTTATTTAAATGAGTATGTTTGGTGAAATGGGATATATTCCGCTTTCTGCTTTGTTATCTGTCTGATTGAAAGTGCAGTCAGCCATTATAATAAAGTAGAAAGAAAAATATATTCCACTTTGCCAAGCATATGCACACATGTATGCAAAAGTATTACATATATAATGAAATGAAAATTAAAATTATACTGTATATTATATATAAATTGCAAAAACTTAACTTTTACAAATGACAGCCTGATAATTACTTGTATCTTTGCAGTATAATATGTAACTCAATATATTCAAACATATTAATGTTACGGTATGATTTTCTTAAAATATAAGATTACACAATTCTCTGGTACATTTGGGCATAAAAGTAATTCTCCTTCACTATATACTAGTTTTATTACATTTTGGCGTCATATCATAGGATGTTAAACTGTATGATCTTGAAAACCTCATATTGGTACTGCAATAAGAATTAGAAGTTTTAATAGTAAAAATCCATTTAAATTAGTAACAATAGTAACTTTCATTAAAAATGTAATTTTTAAATAAGTTTCATAAAAAAAAACTGTTTGAAATTTTTTGGATATATTTATTTTAATAGAAAAATTAGCATATTTTGTTTTTTTTTTCTCATGTGTCATAGCATCAGCTGGGAAGCAACCCCACTATCCTGGGACAACTACTTGTAAAGCAGCTGTCGCTGACATCTCGACCACCAATGCTTGACATTTGTTTATGAGTTTATTTGCTGTAAAACTATTATTTTCACATATTTTGATTTTTAGAAAAAAATTGGTCAGTTAAAAAAAATAAGTGATGTCAGAAAAAAGTGAACTTTATATATAACTTTATTATTCATTTTTATTGTTTGTTTTTTTAAAATGTAATTATTTTTATTTTTAGGACTTATTCTTTAAATCATTTTGTTTGAGGTAAATTTCATTAAAATCATAAGTTTTTTTTTATTAAAAATATTTTTTTAGATTGGAAGCTTTATTTGAATTATTGACTTTATGTTTTAAAAAAATTTAGTTAAAATATAAAGATTTGATCATGAATAAGTTTTTGTTGTTGTTAAAAATACAATTGAAAAAAATATATATCAAAACATCAGTAAAAAATATCATGAGTGGGTTCCAAAACAACATATCTAACAGGTTAAAAAACTTATCTAACTGCTTATGTTGAATTATCTTTCCAAAATAAAATTAAACAATTTACAAACAAACAATCAAATCATATAGTCAGTTGATGACACTAACAAATACCTTGCAATAGTTGATCTTTAAAAAAGATTAAATTAACGATACTTAAAACAGAAGAAAATGGAAAATACCTTTTTCTTTTTCGTTTTTTATGTTGTACTAATCCTTCGAAATCAAATAAAATGTTATAAAAACATATGTTTTTATAACATTTTATTTGATTTCAAAAGATTAAATGTAATTGCAAAGTGGAGGGTGAAAATAAACAAACCAATAAATAAACTGACCTGCATTTTAAATAATAATGTAAAAGAAACAAAAACACAATATTCAGTAAATGTTTATTGTAAGTATTAAAACTAATATTTATTTGAAGTTTCAGCAAAATGTGGATATGTAAAAAAAAATATAGTGAGTTTATAATGAGAGAATAAAATATTGATTATTTATTCATGATCGCATAATCTGAAAATTTTGCTAATCTGAAAAAGCCTGCAAACTGAATGTTCTGAATTAATTAAATAAAAGATTATATAAAAATACAAAAGCCAATTGAATAAATATCTGCAATTTTCTAATCAAATCAATCAGTTAAACTGTACAAAAAATACAGATGCTACAAGATTGTTTAAGACTAGATATCATAAAATATTTATAAACATGTCTGACTCTAAACATTTTGAAAAGAAAGAGTAAAAAAACTCTTCATATTTTTTAGTAAATAAATTATGCTCTAATTTTAAGTAAATTAATTTTAATAATTCTGTAAATATAATTTAAATAAAATAAAAAAAATTAAATAACATATTTCAGATTATGTGAAATTTATATGCATGGAATTAAATATATATATAATCATTGTTCTCATAGCTCAAAAATATTACTGAAAATAATTTTTCTAAAATTTTATCAAAATTCTATATATATGATTTGATGGCAATTAAGACAGATTATTGATGTTTAAAAAAATCATTAAAAAAAATCAACACAAATATACTTATTAAAATTCCCAAGTATAATTACCATATTATTTCAAATTTAAGCTGCATTTTTTATTTAAATTTTGAAGATATAAAATTAGGATGCAGCTTAAATTCAAAGCAAATATTTTAACATCTTATTTCTGCCAATCTCCCACTCTCCAATGATTACCTCTTTGCCTTATGCTCTAAACTCGCACACAGTTTTATGATTGTTGATAGCAGTTTATTCAGTAGTTCCATGTTCACACTTTTATTTTTGTTCCTAATTAAATAAATAAAAATGTTTATCATTTTTATACCTATTATAAAATCGTTTTTATATTTTTTCCAATTTTAAAATCCTTATGTTCAAAATGAATAATTTAACATCACATTTCTGCTCATCTTATACTTTTCAATCATTGCATCTTTGCTTTATGCTCTACACATGTGCATAATATTACGATTATTGATAGCAATTTATATTTTTTCCCAATTTTAAAATCTAACTGCAGCTTACATTTGAAGCAATATAGTAGTATTAGGCATCTATGTGCATTTGTGCAAGTACTGTTAAAAATACCAGCATCACCTAACCTTTTATATGCTTCCCTATCTAGGGTCATCTATTGTAAGCTTGGGTAGCCAATTAAAAAAGGGCTAATGGCTTTATTGCTTGGAAGCTTATAAGAAGTTTGAGCACCAGAATTGATCCTGGGACCTTCCAATTCCTACCAACTGCACCAAACAGTGAATTTGTGGAGTCGATAAAATTAAATGATAGAATGCCATAAGATTACCACCTCAAAACATATCAATCTTTATCAGCTTTAAAACTTAGTCTTCAATGACCTGGAAAATGATTGATCTGGAAATGAGGATTTTATAGCACTCTACCAATTAGTATCCACTGATTACCCAACCATACTGTAGATTATTTGAAAGGATGATAAAAGTAATTAAATAATTGATATTTAAAAAAATGTAAACTTTGACAACCAACTGTCTTCCTTTTCCTTCTGCAGGTTCTTTTAATATAATATTGAAGAATCTTGTTTGGAGATGTTATTTTAAAAATCCTTACGTAATTATTGATTATAAAAATTACCAGATCAAAACACTGTGTTTCATCTTTCACATTTTAAAATAAACAATTAAAATCTGCTAAATATAAATTAGATTCAAGCCTTTTCTAATGTGTGGTTAGTGGTGTTTAAAGCTTGGCACAGTTGATGTAGCAAATTCCTCTAAAACTGGTTCTATACACCATATATTGTCTTAAGTTTAAACTAATGAGACATCATACGATTCAGCAGTAAATTCTTTTTCTCTTTTCATTCTTATATCATTTAGTGTAAGCTTTAAAAATCAATGGTTGCTAAGAGAGTAGGAATCCCATCTAGTAACTGTTCCATCTAATATGTTCAGACTACTATGGCTTTCAACAGTAAGCGCCTTTAACATTTAGCATTTTTCAGTTTGGACTGATTATAGCTTGATAGTAAAATAAAGAGATAAATTATGGTTGCTAAGGGAAAAGTGAGATCTAGGCACATAGCTCACAGATTCAAGGTTTCTCACTGATGAAAGCCATAAGATAGAAACTAGTCTGAATATAATGGATGGAACAACACTGAATCAGGAATCATTAAGCACCATCACCTGCCACCTATTTATTACTAAAGTTTGCACTAAAGAAAAAGAATTGGCTTAACTTACAGACTTTGCTAATATATTTCCAAATTTAATTTTATTTCAGCACACTTTTCGCACAGTTCAAGCATATCACAATCTTCCATCAGCCCAGAAGTCATACCAACTATAGGTATTTTTGTAACACCCAATTCACTTTTTTTCAAATGAACCAAGATCTACATAGTGCATATTATAATTTTAACTTCATCTATACCTTTTTTGCCCTTTTTTTAGATTTATTTTTAACTTTATATAGTAATGTACATTTCAAACTTTTATTTTGTCACAACATTCTGAAACATATTCCCAAAGATATTAGAAAAAAATAAATGATGCCCAAGATGCACATTTAATACTGAACCAACACTTATAAGCTGTCCCAGATCACAATTACTTGCATATATTTTCATAATTTTAGAAATTTTATAGATAGCAATTTATTATAGTTTGATTACAAATATCAAATTTTCTTCACTCACAACTTTGCCACAAACCACTTTATAAAATTATATTAATAATAATTAATAATCATTCATTAAATTAGAGATTATCTCCAGTCCAAAAAAAGCCTTTACTTCTCACTTAATATATATGAATAGAGTTATTGAAATAATAATACCTGAATTTCCTTACCCATATTGACAGTTTTGATGACATATAGCATTGAATATATTTCATAATGAACTTAAATGCTCTTATTCATAATAGTATAAAATATAGCTATGTAATGTATTAATTAAATATATAATCAGATTACATATAATTAATAAAAAATAGATGGAATTTGGAAAATATTTCAGCAGTGGATTGTCCTTCAGCAAAGCTGGGGGGGGGGGTTGTATGTAAATATGTACAGAATACTTCAGTATAGTATGATTACTGTATTTGAGCAAATAGAATGAATTGAAATAATTCACTTATAGCAAATCGAAGTTAAAAAAATTAAAAGAAATTTTAAAAAAATGGACCCAAATTGTGACCCAGTAAAAGATTTGTTGCAAAATGTAAGAAATCAGTGCTCATATTATAATTTCGGCAATTAAATAGAAAGATTTCGTTTATTATTAAAAATAATAATAAAGAATATATTGAGAACGTTTTGTATACAAGAGATTTTCTTTTGTGTTTTTATATATATTTTCCCACGATGCTGGACCTATAGAATACCCTATATATTAAGTATTTCTGTTCAATCTCAATAGACAATTTGTTCTTATCAAAACTTTTAAATTTTGAAATCTAATAATGAATGGTAGCTGCTATTTCCTTGTCAATCTTTTTTTTAAAAAAAAAAGTAATAGCAATAATGATTTTAAAAAAAATAGTAATGACTTTGAAAATGATAATAATAGTAATGTATATCTAGGTCAAGCTGACCTCTGATGTTAAGAGCCCATGAACTTTTTAACCACATATAAAATCCACTATTTTGGAACTGGAAAATACTGGAAAGAAATAATAAATATAATTAAAGTTGGCTTTGATTCAAATTGTATTGGATTAACAATATAAAACCGATGTTATTAATTTAAGTGTTTATGAAGAAAATATTCTTTTTTAAAAAGAAAAGAAAGCAAGCTAGGCGAAAGTTAAAAATTATATATATAATGTGCCAAATCTTATACATTCACATATAAGAAAATAAATATGGTGTTTACGATTTTTGTAACTTTTGTAAGATATCGTTATGTGTTTATATATTAAGTTATTCATTAAAAATAAGATTTGATTATTTTCAACCAATCCCTATATAAGTTCTCTGCTCAGAGATTGGAGGAGAAACTATATAATTGGTTACTATTCAATGAATAGATTCTGACTGACTGAGATTGTTTGATATAATAGATTATGAGTGACTGAGATTGTTTGATATTCTTTTTTTCTCATGTGTCATAGCATCGGCCGGGAAGTGAACCCACTAACCCAGGTCAACTGATTGTAAGGTGGCTGTGCTGACCACTCGATTACCAACGCTTGACTTGTTTGATATTCTTTCAAACTTTTAAAGCATTTTAACCCAGTATCTCAATATTTAAAGTACACTTTGGAGGCATTAAGATTTTAAAAAATTATCAATGCATATTGATGTATAATTGTTATCAAATAATTGAAAAAAAATTGAGACCACTAAAATATATAGTTACAGATCTGGTATCATCTACACCCAAGCCTCTTTTTATGTATTAGATATCTTCTGCAAAAAAACTGCATAAAAAAATCACCCAAAAAAGGACTTAATATACCCTAAAAAATTGGGGATATGTTCCTTTATTTTAAAAATCCCTATAAAATCAAATCAATGAGGTAAAATTACTTTAAAATTCACATTAAAAAAAATCAGAAAATAAAAAAAAATTAGTCATCCGATGTACTGGCAAATATTTTAAATCTTTAACTTTTAGAGGATATGACCTTAGAGATCAATTTACTATGAGAAGTTTTAACTTTCAATTTCCTGATGCATTGCTACACAGTAACAATATTACTTGATCTTTGCTTGCTTTAATCCCATTTGCTCTTTTCTCAGACTGTCCAATTGACTAGGCATTTCCCCCCAAAACAGTCTTGTTTTATTAGCATTGAAAACTTGGCATAGACTGTACAACATTTTGAGAGGTATTAGTCTCCCCTCTTCTTCGGATGTTGTTGGCATGAGAATGGGATTCAAACCTGGATCCTTAGATTCTGAGCCATTCTGTCAAAGGCAACAGTATATAGTAATTTCATATATTTATCTATGAGGTTCCTCATATACTAACCTGTTTGATGTGCTATTACTAACAACTGAATGTATTTGGAATATTTAAATAAAGTTACATTTTTCTAAAGACGTTCAATATATATATATATATTAAATGATGGAAATAGTCCAATATAAAAATAAAACTAGACTTGTGGACTTTGCAGAAAAAGAAAAACTTTATACTATGAATTCTTTTTTTGAAAAAAAAAATGGTAAATGGAAATGGACATGGAAGCATCCAAATAAAGGTACAGCAGAATTGAATTATATTTTGACTAACACAAAATACATATTTCAAGATTATAATGTTCTTAATAAATTCAACACAGGAAGTAATCATCAATTAATAAGATGTAAAGTACATGTTAATGCAAAACTACAGAGACAAAAATTATTTAAAAAAAAAAACAATATTTACAGTTGATATTGCTTATCTTCAGAAACATTCTAATGAATTTAAATTAGAACTTGCAAATCAATTTCAAGTATTAGTAGATTTTGAATATAATTAAGATTTGAATGAAATTAATAAGAAAGTAACTGATATCCTTGTAAAAACTGCAACAAAGATAACTGGTAAAAAAAAGTAGCAATTGATTCAATAAAACTTCTATTGAGACTAGAGAATTTATGAAGAAAAGAAAGAATATGAAGATATATAAAAATGATGCATTAAAAATGATTAAATATCTCAAATTTTGAAAAATGGTGCAAAAAAAGAGTTGAATAATGATATAAGAAAGTATAATTATAAAATAGCAAGGAATACTGTAGAAGAAAATAAAAGTCTCCAGAGTGTAAAACAACATTTTGGTATTGACAGGAAGCATATCTGCAATAAGAAAAAAAGATGGAACTATTACTAAAATGAGAGATGACATCATGAAATGGGTAGAAGACTTCAATCAGAAATTGTATAGTAATAATGAACAAGTCCATCCTATATCTATTATATCTTCTGAATTGCTCCAGAATTTTAAATGAAGAAGTGAGACATGCAATTAAATTTATGAAGAAAGGAAAAGCTCCAGGTAATGATAGAATTATAATCGATATATTAAAAGAAGCAAGTGAAGAAATAGAAAAGGTTTTGGCAAAGTTATATATCAAATATCTAAATGAAAAAGATGTACTAGATGATTGGAAGAATGCAGTATTAATATTAATATTTAAAAAAGATGATGAAGATATTAGAAATTACAAACCTATCAGTTTCTTATCAGTTTTATAAATTTTTTTACCAAAATAAACTCATCTACAGAAAACATTGGATTTCAGTCAAGCAAGAGAAAAGAGAACAAGCTAGATTTAAAAGTGATTTTAGAATAGTAGATCATATCCAAGTATTGTAAGAAATTATAGAAAGGACCAATGAATATGAGTTGCCATTATGCTTTGGATTTGTAGATTATGAAAAGACATTTGATTCTATAAGCATTTCTTCAGTGATTAAAGCATTGGATCATCAAGGATATTATCAAATTCTGAAGAATATTTATAAAAATGCAACAACAACAATTAGATTACATAATAATACTAGGAAGGTTAACATTGAGAAGGATGTAAGACAGGGAGACTCCATATCTCTAAAACTTTTTACAGCAGTACTGTGGATTAAAATGGGAATGCTAAAGGAACAAAAGTAAATGGAGATTATTTAAGTCATTTAGATTTTGCAGATGATGTAGCTGATTTTGCAAATAATGCTTCAGAGTTTCAGAAAATGTTGCAAGAGTTATTAGATAAAAGCAAGAAAGTAGGACTAAAGGTAAATATTAAAAAGACTAAAGTAATGTTCAATGGATTTTAATAAAAATTTATAATTACAACTTTAAATTATCGTAACAGATTTCTTACTATAAGATCTTTTCATTGACTCGTAGTAAATCGTAAGATTTCGCGAGTATTAATGTATTATAAGAATTGTGGACTTAATTAGTGAAGTATTGAATAGCTTCACACTCTTAGATCAAAACACTTCAGCTTCACCTATTTATATATAAAAGTAGGTTGAAGTAAAGAAGGATTCTCTCTTTTCTTCATAGCGTAAGCTTGTGTTTTTAAGACCTATAGAGGTCCCTACCTTCGTATTTTTCAGACGCTTATTTCTGAGGTTACAGCCTTAGTAAATTATTACTCAAAAGATGAAAGTAAAGATTGATTATGATGAGTTAGAAGAAGTTAATAACTACAAATACATTGGTCATATTATTACTACAGATGGAAACATAATGGATAAAATTAATCATAGAATTAAACTTGGGTTGGAGAGCTTTTGATAGAAATAACTTAATACTAAAAGGAAATATGCCTACGTGTTTGAAAAAGGTTTTTAATAAATGTTTTATCAGTTCTTACTTATGGATCTCAGATTTGGACATTTAATAGATGAGCAAGATAGAGACTTTGGACCACTCAAAGAAGTATGGGGAGATGCATGTTAGGAGTAACAAGCAGAGATTGAAAATGCAATATATGGGTAAGAGAACAAATAGGTGTTAGTGACATCATTGAAAAAATTAAAAGACTGAAGTGGAGTTGAGCTTAACATACTACTAGAAGAGATGATAACAGATAGGCAATTGAAATCTTAACAGGATTCTAAGAGATTGTAAAAGACCCAGAAAGAGACCACATGTGAGATGGATGAATGAAATAAGAAAGTGTGAAGGGATGATGTGAAGAAGAGAGGCTAGAGATCAGAAAAGATAGATTAAACTTGGAGAGATCTTCATCCTGCAGTGGATTGATAATGGCTTAGAATGATGATGATGATATGATAACAATCAAGCCTTAAGCTATCAACAATCTGTCAAGGCAAAAACCTGATAAATATATAAGACTGCAGATAAAGGTAGTATCATCTTTATTGTTAAAAGAGGTTGTCTTGATTACAGGTTGAGATTGTTGATAGCTTAAGAGTTGATTGTTATATGCAAGGAATAATTGCATTAATAAACTTAGACTGATTTTGTTGGAAGTGTACTAAAATCTTCAGATTTAGTTACTGTATTGAAAAAGATCTAGTACTTATGCTTAATTAACAAGTTTTTATGCAATAATCTGTAATAATTTTTTTTTTTGTTTAATTAATAAAGTATTGAACAATAATACTTGTGCAATTCACCCCCCCCCACTACTGTTAAGAACTGTCTTTAAATCTGACAACACCATTAATCCATGAAGGCCAAAATGTTAAGAGCACTAGATTAATGGTCTTATATATATATGTCACATGATTTCATTCTCAATGATAAGTGTAACAACGTGTATTTTTCTTTTTGGAAGTTCATAGTATAAACCTTGATTTCTCTAATATAAAATTCTGTCTTTTCTGGAACAAAAGTATATTTTATAAATAAAATATATACTTAGCCAAAATTATATACATAATGCAAAGATTTTAAAATCAAATCAAAATATACTGAACTAAACCAAAAAGTCTAATGGCTTTATTTCTCAAGAGTTCGTAAGAAGTTTGAGGACCAAAACTGTAAGCACCAGAATCAATCCTGTGACCTCACAAGCATAATTTGGAAGCTCCATTGTTGTACCAAACAATACAGGGCAAAAAAATCATAAGCTTTTATTGCTTGGGAGCTCATAAGATCCTGGGGCTGACCTTCCAATCGCAAATCAGATGCTCTACCACTATGTCAAACTGTGCAGAGCTGTACATCACTACTTATAAATAGAGGCATTACTACTTACATACTGATGAATTTAATAAAATAATATGCAAGTATAAAACTATAAATTAAAAAGTATGTGCTTGTTTTGAATTATATACTGCATTATATTATTATCTAACTACAAAATGATAGGACATAACTATTCTGTTCTAATTGGTTTTTGAATTCTGCCCTGAAGATGTATGCATATATTTTGTCCTCAAAAGGAGTCTTGACGTTAATAAGTAAAAGCTACAACAACCAAATGATAATATTTAAACATCACTGTTGATCATTTGTAGTATTTATCATATTGTAACTTAGCTTATTGCGGAATTTCAATTTTAGAAGTAGAATAATGTGAGTTTCTCATTTTTATACTTTTAATTACACAATTTCACTAAACAGTAAACTTCAAAATAAATCAGTTTTAATTCCTTTCCAAAAACCAATAAGTCAATTCATTTGTCACTAAGATCCCTCATAAACAAGGATGAAATAAATAATAGGATAATAAGAAGTAGATCCAATAACAGGTTCTTTCTCTCATCTCAGTTATGCCACTTGACAAAGGCAAAACTCCCCATACAGTAGTTTACAACAAATTATGTGCTAGTATAGAGATGGTGATCATGTGATGTTTTATGCCACTTAGTGTAAGTACGAGTAATCAATATGAATAGATAATGGTGCTTAATCCAGTATTGCCATATCCATATAACCATACTAATTTCTAACTAATAACTTTCATCAGTGAGAATCATTGAATCTGGAAGTACTGTATCTGAATTTTTTAGAGCCCTCTTTTATTTCTTTATGTTACTATTAATAACAAACAGTTCAAAGTGAAAAAATGTCAATAATTTCAACTTAAACCAATTTTTTTGTATCATTGTATATATCTAAAACCAATTCAGTATCTATATATTATGGTATCCTTAATTTTTAATAATCTAAGGTCTCAATTCTTTGGCCAGAATTTATTCATAACCAACAAAATATCACATGATCATAGTTTATATACTGCTATTTAATAGCATGCAATGTTTGTTGACTATAGGTAAGAATTATATGAGTTAATTGTCATATACAAGGGTTTTGAAAAGAGGAGTACATAAACCTACACATCGAATCTTTTGACTTCATTTAAAGAGAAGCAATTTTACATTGTTTTGGATACTGGTAGCACTGTAATTTTTTAGTGAAGGGTTATGATAGAACAATAGTGATTTTAAATTTTAATTTTCATACCTGTTCCTAGAATAGCAAAAGAAATCAGAAGATAATAAAGCTCTACAATGCAAAAATCAATTTTATAGTAAGGTTATTTATATTATGTTAATAAAAAAAATGGGTTTTTATCCTAGAACAAATTTTTTGTTGTTATATTATTGCCATTATTTCAAAAGATATTTTAAATAATAAGTATAAAATATATTTTATTTCATAATTTTGTCTTGTTAGAAGTTTAAACGTATGTAGTAGGAAACAAAAAAAAATATTTTTATCTTATCTAACTAATGCAGAAATGTAAGCTTTTTTGTGTAACTTGGTTGCTTTTAATTTATTTTAACAATATCATAAAAATATTTTTAATAAGTATGCCACAAACTTTTTAGTCAACATGAATATCACATATATGTAAATTTGATCTTGCTATATAAGCTACAACAGGAACAATTTTTCAAATGCCTTAATTTCATTTTTTTTTAATTGAACAAGTATTCATCTCAGTGCCTTTCTAGATATGTCTTTCTTTTGCAGAAATCAAAAATGTAGTCATGTAGCATAAATTTTATGCATCTTTTTTCAGATTTAGAGGTATTTCATACTGCTTGTAATCTATAAGGAACTAAATTTTCTTCATCTTTTGCAAATTATCACTATTTTTTTTCTACTTTATTAGACAAATATTATAATACCTACTGTAACTAATACTTACAATGATAAAAAGTAAATTTATTTCATTATAATAACTGACCATAAAAATCAATCAACTTATTCCAGTTAGAAGTTATTCTAAACAAAAGTAATCATATTTTTCATTTTTGTGATTGGTTATTTTTTTATTATAAATGTTTTAATATTCATTGTAAATAATGTTTACAATAAAAAACTCAAATTGAAATAATAATTATATAAAATACTTTAGTAAATAGAGGGATTCGAATTTAGGATTTTCAGACTATTTAATATAAATAGAGCACTGATTATACATGTGTGGGAGATTATAACGTGGCCCAACTGTTGAGTACTGGTTCTGCACAAAATACATATATATATATTGGGGATATTTATCTTTTTCACATGTGTGTGGCCATGAGTATTGGCTGTATGAGATGGAGTGGAGAATAAATATGGACTGAAAATTCTAAGTTCAAATTCCTCTATTTACTATAGTAAACACTCAATATACTGAATGAATCGGTTAATAAAACACTTTCCTGAGGAGCGGTATGAGGTATTGATTGTAGCATTTACATTACTATACCATGTTGTAGCCATTGCATGTTGATAAAGATCTTTCCAGCATCTCTCCAAAGAGAAATAGAAAAGAAAAACATTTTTCAATAAGATTATTAATTACTGATTGATAAGAGTTTTATCGTTTCATCTTTTAAGAATAACTAGATAATTAATAAAATTCGTTTAGGACCTAATGTTAAAAAAAATCCTAACATGTTGCAAATATTTTTTTCAATATGAGAGAACATGTTATATATATATACACACTCACATATAAGTAATGTCTTAAAATTTACTTCGTGATTTTTCGTTACACTTTTTATTTTAATGTGTTCGTGATAATTTAAAACTCTTTCATTCATTACTTGCGGAGATAGATCCCAAAATAAAAAAAGGATAGGAGGAGGGGGTGTTTATTCTTTTTTTATGACCTGAAATTCTTTTAAGAGTTGACAAAACACATTAGGTTGATAGATTTAAATTAATATTCTCTCCTGGAATACAGAATCTGTCAACATATCACAAACAAAATAGCTTTACTTTATAAAAAATGCCAATAAAAATGCAGTTAATTTAGACCACCCACTGCTGTCCACATCAATATCCACTCCATATCTTGCAGGTTTAAGAATTTAAAATATTTATTTAAAAAAATCAAAATAATAAAAAAAATAGTATAACACGAGTTAAGATTTAATTGTGATTTTGTGTTCTGCATGCAAATGAAATGTCCCATCTTTTTATAATTTAAAATTATATATATACAGCGCCAGACACCTGAGTTTTATTTTTCATAACTGCTGCCAGATCTTTTTAAATATATATATTTAACGATTTGATTAGGTGATTTATTTTAACAGTTTCTCGCACCCCCCCCTCCAGTATATTTTAAACACTGCATGGCTTAAAAAAGTATTTAAAGTGACTGCCATCACAGAATGTGTTTATTAAATAATACTTGTTATTGTGTTTATTTTTAAAATGTTACATGCAGATATACTTAAAAATTTAGAAAACATAAACCCCTGAATGTACATGCAATTGGTTCTAAGTCTTTCATGAATATCAGAAATCTTTGACAATTATGAAACTTATATAAGCATATTTTACATATATGCATACATCTATGATTCATTTTAGTTTTTAAAATGTATAATTTTAGACGCCACAAATATAATTAACAAAAAAATACAATAATACAGTTAGGAGGAAAACACTACAATAATATATGTAGAGAGAAAGAATCAATAACGAGAGATGATTTGTTAAGATGCACAGTAAGTATTTACATAAAAAAATTATGAATTCTAATATATATATATTTTAATAATTTTTCAAACTGTGGATAATAGAAGGCACAGATGTTGAGGCCATGTATAGAAAGAGACCATTTTACTTTTTAAATTAAGACTATACAGGCTTAAACCTGCATATATATATATGGGATTCGAACTCAGACTTTTACACGACCCTCAACTCTCCATGCCATCTCATATTGCTGACCCACCTGATCACACACATGTTGAAAAGATAAGTAATTTAAATACAGGGATGTTGTCTATATTAAACTTAATGTAATTAGAAGGGATTTGAACATAGACTTTCAAGTTCTCTACAGCTATCCACTCTATAATGTAACTTTTAGATACATACATGATAGAAATATCTTTTTCAATATGTTGAATATTTTCTAATTGTTGTTCGTTACATAT
Organism: Epiperipatus broadwayi; assembly: GCA_028023455.1. NCBI lineage: Eukaryota > Metazoa > Onychophora > Udeonychophora > Euonychophora > Peripatidae > Epiperipatus > Epiperipatus broadwayi. Next base: position 9,242,200 of record JAQFVV010012403.1, on the reverse strand, counting down.
TTTTATTAATAATTATTAAAAATGTCATTTTCATGGCTTATCTCCTGGAAAATGTTAAGGCTTGTAGTGAAATTATCTCTGGTTTTATTTATTATTTGACTTTCTTCATTTAAATATTTTATCCCCTCTTCCCACTCAATATATTATGTTAATTCCATTTTACTCAAAACGTGATAAATTTTTACTACGTATATATAATTTATATTTTAGTACTAAAGTCCACCTCCTTTCTATACCAGAAGTGGGACTGATTTTACTTATCTAATTTATGTTTCAAAAAGAAACTTTATTGATTCAAAATAAAATTTTACATTGTACATTTGTATATACAAGATTTGTTTATATTGTTTACATTTTTAGCTTCAAAGTAACCTTTATTAAGTTATATCAAATCTTATAGGCCAAAATATGTAGGTACCACATTCTGTCACCTGCAGCAGTGGGCCAAAGATTACAATGGTACACTGATATTGTACAATTGGGAAACAGCTCAAAGCTGTCCAATTACCTTGTACAATAAATTAGGTGTTACATGTATATTAACTCAGATCAAAAAACACTCAATCAGGGGGATGCTTCTATCCATTCAAGGCTAAATCTATGCAGGAGAAACAACTTTTAACTCGACTGGAAGGTTCCCAAACTACTCCCCTCAGACCCCAGCCATGTCCAGATGAGCCAGAACTCCACTTATCAAAAACTCAGAATCACTCATTGGACAAGGTTAATCTGCATCGGGTCCCCCGTAAGTGGGTTAGCTTTATCTGGGTGTCCATTGGTTCAGTCAATCCTGAACACTAACTGAATCAAAGAGGGCTGTGAGAACCATGCCTGGTCATCCCCCCCTAGTCATTAATGTGCATGCTGCCCTATTTCATAAGTTGTTTAGCACTTACATATATATATACATAAATGTTAAATTCTTGCTGTTTAATATATTTAGTTTTTTATTTTTATTTTGCAGGGTTACCTGAAATTATTAATAAAAATTATATAATATATAAAATAACAACAATTAAAATTTGGATTTTCATTATACAAAAGATCACTCAGATTACAAAGGCAAAATATTTAAGAGTGATTTAGCATAAATTCAGGAGCAGATTTTTACTTTTAAACACATAATGAATAATATCTCTATAGAGTAATTTTCACTACAGCACTCTCACATAAAGTAAGGTCTGGTTTCTATCTACTTTTAATATCTTGTGGAGGGATATAATTATAAACATATGGCCTTGCATGAGAGTAGTATTGCGAAAATTACACTGCAGAAATATTCATGAATTAAGTGGATAATTTCTAGTCTTCTGAATGACTGGTAAAAAACATTAACGTTCGTATTTAAAATTTTGAAAGATGATGAAATATTGCTTAAATATATTTTCAATAAATAAAGTAGAGAAGGGATGAGTGTTTGCATTAATTAAGATGTTTTCAGAAATATTTTGTTTGGAATTTATCATTGTTTAATAAAATCCATCAGGATAAAAACAGAATGAGTGAAAAACAGGAAATTAAGTCAGTTAAATTCTTAGCAATAATAAAATTATGAACATATTGCAAAAATTGTAAAAGATGTAAAAAAAAAAAAAAGATTACATATAATAAATTAGCTTGAAAAAAAGTGTAGTCTTCATACCTACAATTTAAATTGTTTGCATTGAACAAATGGTCAGATATAGATAATCAATAATACTAAAACATCACTGAAGGACAAATGTCTTTCTAACCGGTCTTCCACAAAGGAACAGTGAAAGAAAAAACAATACTCACATGCTTTGGCCAAATTTTAGATACACAGTTTGGTGCAGTTGGTAGAGCAATCCATTTGGGATATAGAGGTCACAGGATTGTTTCTGGTGCTAGACCTTCTTATGAACTCTGTGTGGTTAGGTTTTACTTTGCAGTAAAGAAAATCTAGATATCTATTTACTGATCAATGATTAAATAGCTAATTCGATTTTTTGACTCATGGCTGGTTGAAAGAAAATTCTCAAGACTGCTTATAAATTGAAAAAAGAAATTTCATTTAAAAGCACAACCATTAAAACATTAAGTCTCCCATATATATATATATGGCAAATAGATTATTTAAGCTGTAAAATATTTCACTTAAAAATTTCTTTAATAAAAATTCTTTGAAGACAAAACATTTTTGACCAAATATGGCATACTTTGCTTTTGATTTCTAATGATCATATTATAAAATTCTTCTTCAAAGGAAAGATATTCTCTATTCCATTCCTTCTCTATACTTTCCTTCTCTATACTTTTTTTTCTGCCACACTATTATTTTCGAACACAACTTTATAATTCTTCAGCTTCTATGTATATGTATAGTTCAATTCCCTTTTCATTATTTTTTCTAAAGCTTTAAAATTTATCTTTTCATTTTATTTTCTTCATTTTTCCTTCTCTACCACATTTCAAAAGGTTTGATTTCCTCATTTAAACACTTTTCTTTTTATTTCATTGGTTTACAAAATAGATTCTTTTTATCAATTTTATTTTATTTTCTTCTTACTTTTTGAAATATTAACTTTTTTAATTTGATGCACCTTCCCAAATTAAAATGCTCTACAGTTCCCTATTCAAAAATGGTTATTAGTTTTTAAATTCTTTTAACTACGTTCAGAAATACATAAAACATCGCAAAAACAAATCAATGAGATCTGACATTCAATAATATTGCCATTTTTGTCTTTCCAGAAATATATCAAAATCCCCAGATTGATTATCTTTTTATTCAGACTGAGATTATTTTAAGGTAATAAACACTACTATAATGATTTTTTCATAATCATATATTTTTTTCTTTTTTAAGATCCGCCCCCCCCCCCAATCCAGATTAAAAAAATTCTGTTTGCAAACATTATATTTAATATTTGCCAACAATCTGTACATTCTAGGCCCCATTATAATCGCTTACGCTGCCTGCCACCTATAGGCATTTTAAAATAATTATGTCATTCATTCATTTGTGAATAGGAAATGAAATAAAAAAATAGTAATAATTAAATGGCTTTATTGAACGAGAGTTCATAAGCAATATGCGCGCCGGAAGTGCTAATCATGGAATCGATCCGTAATCCTTAAATTCGAGAGTCTGACACTCTCCGACTACTAAACCTTAAACCATACAGGGCAGATATGAAAAGTATGACATGAATAAATCAAAATTATACAAGTTAGATTTATAATTTGTAAATAAAGAAAAAAGTCGCTAAGACATAGTTATAGCCTGGAACAGGGTTCACAGAGTTCACGAACTAATTAATCATTACCCCACTCATTAAATTAAGTAATTTTAGAGTTAATAGGGGGGTTAGTTGTGGGAAGAGAGGAAGTTGGGAAGTGGTTAATTAAAAAAGATGGTGGGAAGGGAAGGTGAAGGAATGTTAGGTAACATAGTTAAGTTGTTATTGATATTAAATATTGTAAGATGGTAGTTAAATAGGAAAATGGTAGGGAGTATTAGGATATATATGAGGAAGGAATTAGGGAGAGGTAGGTGAAGGTGTAGATTGAAGTAAGTAGTGTGGAAATGGGAGTGTATAAAAAAGGGGGAAATTATTTTTGAAAATTATATTGGTTTTTGAGTTTTAATATTTTTGTTTTATTAGAATAAGGTGGGGGGGCCCATCTTTTAAATCAAAAAATTATTTTATTCGATTTTCGAATCAAGTCGGACAATTATTATTCATTTAAATGGTACTCTTGAAACTGAAATAAAAATGGGGATGGGGGTGTTAATAAAAAAAGCAATGTATATCGAAAAATGATTTTCTTTTTTTTTTTTAATTATAAAATATTTGAAAATCCATCCAATACTTTTATAACAGACTATTTTTCAAGTCGCAACAATTTGACAGATGAAAGAAAATTTAAGAGGAATTATTTTTCATACATATAAATGTTTGCTAACTTTTAAAAGCTTCCGCTCAAAATATTTTATATAAACATATTCATAATTATATATATAATTTGAGAGGATTTGAACACACACTTTCAATATTCACTCCATTGTATACATGTGAAAAAGATTGAAGGTCTGTGTTCAAATCTCCTCTAATTACACCCACAATTAATCACAATTAATGCTAAAATAATCAATTCTGGTGATCACGAATTTGTTTAGATTTAGAACTAACCAATTTTTTCGTCATCGAATTAATGGAGCTGTGCCAGCACTATATAATTTATTTATTTATATTTTTTTTAGTAGATAAATAAAATTGCAAATTATGTTTAAGAAACCATCTTTCAACTACGATCAATCAATATAGAGAATATTCACTTAAATCACTTTTCAAAGGACAACAAAAGTTAAATGTATATACGTGTGTGTATATGCGCACATCCATAACTATATAAAAAAATTTAATCTATAATAAAGGTACATGTATGTAACTTGCTACTTTAAAAATATTTATTTTAGAATAATACCATTTTATTTATATTTTCCAATATTAATCAACGAAATGATTCTAATCACATTAAATAAAATCTTGTGCAACATTTTTGTATTTACTGATAAAATAAATCCAAGTTTTAAAAAACTTTTCGATTTGTGTAAAAATGTAAATAAATTTTGACAACGATTAGATTCATATATAATTATCAATTATACAACGTGTACTTGTGAAAGATGTCAAAAAGATCACACATTGGAAAGATTTTGATTTGGGCTTAAAATAGCTTTTACTTAAAGGTTAGAGAAAGATCACCATTACTTCAAACGAAACTTAAAACTGATGTTTCACAACTCTCAAAGTAAAATGTTAAAACATATTTGTAAATACCCAAGAGTGTACTGTTGATTATATTCATCATCGTGATTTTCAAACATTATTAATCTATTACAGGATAGTATGCCAAATTTAATCCAATTTTATTAATTCGTAAACTTCCCTTCTTCACTTAACTTCAACAAATTTCTTTAACTTATCCATCCATCTCACACACGGTTTATTTCTAGGTCTTGTATAATCTCTTAAAATACGGTTTAAGACATCAAGTGTTCATTTATGGACAGCCAAATATACCAAAATTTCATATATCTACATAACTTTCCAAAATTTAATTGATATTTTCACATACATATAGAAAAAAGATAGAAAATTACAATGGGCAGAAAATCATTATAGGATTTTAATTGTTTCTATATCACCTAACATTATAAACGATTTGAATATTACTTTCATGTGCTATATAATAAAACTATTTTTTTTCCATGTCACTATCACTATCTCTTTGTACATGCATTTCTTTCTAATAATTTTTTCAGATTTCAATCTGAAGTCATTACTGCTTCAATTTCAGTATGTTTATAAATAATTTCTTTCTGCTTTAACCATTTCCTATTAATTATCTACTTAATTTATTTTTTATTCAGTATATACAATATTACAAAAAATGGTTATCCAAAAAGTTTTTTTTTTTGTTCTTTTTTAGTAAAACCAGAGTATAAAACACGATGTGAAACATAGTACTGAACTATGTTTATACAATAAAATTAGATTACTATTCATAATAGTTGCTTGCAACCTTCCTAACACATGTTACAAATCCAGTTCTGCAAGAAATCCTACTAAAGATATAATAAAAATACGAGGATAAAAAATTATCATCTTATAACAAAATCCTATTACCTAAATGTTTATGCCTGCTGTTGAAAAAAGGATATACATTTGAATCCAACACCTGATATTTGAATGTATATTATTCATCACTTCCAAGGCTCCAAGTTCTGATCTAGCAATTGAGTGAATGCTGAGTATACCTCCATCTAATTAAACAATCAAAATATTTTTTTTTCCTAGGTTAAGAATCAATCCAGAAATCTTTAGTTTCTGGATATATCAGTCTCACTATAAAACTAAATTATACATGACTGATATATGCAAACAGTTTACACTTTGTGGCTAATTGTTCTAAATCAAAATATTTAAAATGCGCTAACACCCACAAGTACACAAAGCTAAAAAATAAAAAAAGTATATATTATTTTATTTTAACATATATATATTATAACGATCGAAATGAAAGTGAAGATCGAATCTAACCGCAAAAACAATATCTGCTCTACAAGGCGCCATCTAGGCATTTGAGCCTAGAAAAATTTATAAAGTAGGCAGATACGCGCTGTTAAGATTCCACTTTATTTTAAATATTCCGATCGTTAGCCCAAGTCACTAGCTCAGCAGAGACGCAGAGATAAAAATCTATAAATTTTATATCTTAAATATAAAAGAATAAAAGCCACTGCCAGAAATTAACACATAAAAATATTTATTTACGCACATATAAAATCATTCTAAATTCGAGGAATAGGTTTAACATTTTTAGATTTTTATATTACTCTTTAATTGTACATTTACATAAATTTCAATGAGTTTAATATTTTATTTAGATGGTCAGTATGAATAGACTACATAGATTTGCATTTGAAAATAAAACATTCTATCCCTATTTAACCTTAGGCTAAAATTCGCAGTCAAACTAGCATCAATCCATCTGATACATTTATGTATTCAATGTAGCATGAAAATACAACAGCACAAATATACTATACTGTCAGGAATGGAAATCTGAACAGTATAGTTAGAGAAACATTGACTCTTGTCCAATACAGGAATATGACGTCTGTATAGCAAGAAGAACAATAAAATAAAAACTCCATAGGAAGGGACCGCGATCCTTTTTGCCGACTTACAATCCCATCCATAGGCAAAGGGTTGGTGCGGTGTATTCAGCGATTCTGCACATAGCGAAACTCATACTACATCTACTAATTACACAAATATATCCAATCCATTGACCCAATTCAACAACGACACAAATAACCTAAGATTACCCTCCCCTAATATAACTTTACAAATCTATATAGCCATTCACGCCCGACTTAAATTTAACATTTAAATACGTTCGCACAGATTATTTTTATCCAATTTGTTTTATAATGTCGAATATAGATCGGCTGTACAGATTCCACGGTCAAAAACATTCCAAATTAAACACAACCGATCAAAATACAAAGTCAATCGATAACGTCAATTGCTGAGGGAATACAGGAGACCCTTTTGTGTTCATCATAAGACACCGCAGTGATATCGTTGACTTATATATTCTAATCGACTGTGAAAACCACAACATAATCAACCGCTAACGAATCTATGCAACGTCTATACCCAACCTTAGATTTCCTCATTTAAAATTTAAACAATAAATATTAATACAAATAAATAATAAATGGAAATGATTTTTTTTTTATCAAACGCAAACATATATAATATTACACATTATCAATTGAGTTGACACATAAGTCAGAGAAAAGTTCTTTTTATAAAATTTAAATTAACTTATCAATCTTTAAAGTTCTTAATTAATATTATGATTTTAACAATTGTTCAGTTCTATTGCTTACGGTAGAAGAGTCCATGTTCCCATTGGCAATTCCAACGGAGACTTTCCTGGAAGACCGGTCTGATATTTTGGAGGTAGCATTAGCTGGTTCTGTTCTGGTATCACAGTCTTTGCATTTTTAAAATAAGTGAGTGAGGACGACAAGTGCGTCTTGTCGCTAGACTCACCAAAATCAAGTTGGAAAACTGACTGGAACTCAATATTTTTTTCTTTTTATAGTCCTCCTATGGATTCCATGAACAAAAACGTCACTGTTCTGTTTTTTCGTTATGGTCCGGGCCTTTATTTGCTTCCATTGGTCAAGCTAAAATCTCTTTCTTCTCTTATCTAACTTTTCATCTGACTTTTTAATTAAACAGCTTTTAGATAATTAATAAACAATCATTTCCATTTATAGATTACAGGAATTAATTAATACCTGTTTTTATTTTAACTTACGTTATTTTTTTATTAAAATATTTTTATATTTCAATCTTGTATTTTTTTATTTAAAAAAATACGTTCAAATACTTTTTTTTTTTTGTTTATGAAAAAAATATTTTTAAAGTTTAGCATCTGTGCGAATGTATATACGTTTAACAATATTTTAATTTTAGCGTTTAGTTTTTTACTTTTATTTGCGAACTTTTAAGTTTTTATTTTAAATAAATGTAACGACATATTTATATATCGTTACAATATATTTAATCAAATGGCTAAGTACTTTCAAGGGTCAAAGCCCTCATATTCATAGCCGTTTTGTAAAAATATAAAAAATTGATTAGGAACGATGTAAATTTATGCAAATGAAATGATTATGCATTCCATTTCTTGGATATTTTGTAGCAAGAGTCTTTTCTATTTATGGTACCACCATCTCTAGAGATAAAGTAAGCCTCTTTTATCTTCCTTCTAAGATCGTGTTGCTCTCTGCAAACCACCACTGGATTTCCAGGTTGGCAATCATGACCAGCTTGAAGTGTGGTACTGTGCTTAGCCATTTGATTAAATATATATATATTAACATAAAATAATATATACTTTTCTTTATTTTTTAGCTTTGTGTGCTTGTGTGTGTTAGCGCATTTTATATATTTTGATTTATGACTAATATATATGTTTATGTATATGAGTGGGTATTAATATGTTCACAGGATGATAGCACCTTATGACACTACACAAACTACAAAATGCTATTTTAAAATGCTTGGAAGATACTAAATTCTTTAGATCAGATGAGATTATGTCCACCATATAGGTTAATGTGTAATACAACATTTTAGATGGTATTATTCTCTCTTTTTCAGGCATTGCTAGCCTAACCAGTGTCAGTATTAGCATGGGATCAAACTAGTGACCTTCAGACTTGCAAATACTGTATCTAGTTGGTAATTATATTACTTCAAATTCAATATTTATGAATCTAAGTCTTATCAGTTCACTTTCCATGTTAATATTTCCACTAGTCCGGCCATCAACACCCAAAGAAGAGAGAAAAAAAAACCTCTTGAAATATTGTTTTATATATTAAATGACACGTTATTACTAACAATTGAATAATAATTTGAAAAGTTTAAATGAAGTTTGATTTTTTAAACAACATTTAATCATCTAAAAATAGATTATAGAAATAATCCAACATGTAATTTCAAAAATGATATATTTTTCACTTTTTTACTAAATATATTAAATTATGAGAGTCTATTAAATACTTAGAAACTTCTTTGTCAGCATATTTTTTTTCTCATGTGTCATAGCATCAGCCGGGAAGTGAACCCGCTATCCCAAGACAACTGAGCTGTTGCTGACCTCTCAACCACCAATGCTTGACATATTTTGTAATTAAAAAATTATTTTAGTAAAAAATATATTCAATATATATAATTATTACTTGGATAAATTTACCTGTCTAATATCAACAGTTCTATTAACAGTCTGCTTACGATTAGATATTTTTTTATATTTAACATATTTTTTCCAAAGTTTTTCTTGGAAAGACTGACAATTTTGAGGGCACAGAGATGAGAATAACTGTCTTTTCAGAAATCCATGGGAAATGATCCAATGTTCTTTCTATGTTCAGTCATCTATGGCTATGATATTGTGATCCACTTACAAAAGTAAGACTTACTTATAATTCTGTCATTTGTAATACTTTTCATTCAAATTCAATGCAAGGAATGTTATCAGTGATTATGGTGGCAAATTATAGTAATCAAACAGTATACAATCTTTTAATATTTGTTTAACAATGAAGACTTGTTTTTCACTCTTATTCTATACATATCATCATTGCTTTATCAATGATATGTACTCTGTCTAAAAACAAGTTGAGTAATTATGTAAAGCAATAGTTCTATGGTCAACCACCATATGTTATTTCAATCACCTTCAATTTGAAAAAATATTAATTAAAAAATGACATAAATTTCATGTGCACATCTACTTAAATTTAGCAAGATCATTCATATTCTCTTAAGTCTTTTATACTTAGTTATAAGGTTGCATTCCTTTTCTCTTGATTTATTACCGTGTGATCTGCCTTTTTCTTTAATTATCTTTATTGATGTTTTAATATGCACATTTAAAAAATTAAACTGAATCACAAAAGTATGTAAATATATAATAATTTTCATTGCATTTAAATGACTTTTACTGCTGATCCAATATGCAATGTTTATGAATATAAAGAGATCACGGTCACATCAGAACGTTACTAAGACAAATTGCAAACAAATTCTGAAAAAAATCATTTAAAAATAAACTTGCAAATGCAACCCCCTTGTATATCAATGTCAATTCATTTAGAATATATAAGGTCGTAAATCGGCTGAAAGGCACTTTTATCAGACAAAATGAATTAGTATTGATATATAAAGGAGTTGCATTTGAATGTTTATTTAAAAATGTTTCATTAGACTCTGTTTGCCGTTTGTCCTAGTAATGTAGTCAGACGTGATTGTCCCGTGAAGTATTCAGGTAAATATCCATATTATATAAGATTTTTATTATTCATGGTTTCAAATATCCATAGAAAATACTTGGATTCAAATTCAATGCATATGATAGAATACACTGTATAGTACTAAAACCAACCAATACTACTTCTTCATCAGAAAAAGATCATCACTGTTTGGAATACTCTTAACATAATTTATTTTAATAACTCATTTTAGAACTTTATCATAAACTTTAATAACATAAAAATCGCTGTTATCCTTTACAGTAATCAATACTACATTATATATATATGTTTATTTAAAAATGGTTCATTAGAATCTGTTTGCCGTTTGTCCTAGTAATGTAGTCAGACGTGATTGTCCCGTGAAGCATTCAGGTAAATATGTATATTATATAAGATTTTTATTATTCATGGTTTCAAATATTCATAGAAAAAATTTGGATTCAAATTCAATGCATATGATAGAATACACTGTATAGTACTAAAACCAACCAATACTACTTCATCATCAGAAAAAGATCACTGTTTGGCATACTCTAAACATAATTTATTTTAATAACACATTTTAGAACTATATCATAAATTTTAATAACATAAAAATCGCTGTTATCATTTACAGTAATCAATACTACATTACATATATATAAAACAAGATAAAAGGCAATAACGCCTACAACTAAAGATTATCAAGTATTCTATTTAATAAAATATATTTTTTCTGAAAAGAGATTATTTAGAATCAAAAATCTAAATAACATAATTAATAAGATTGCAGATTATTTAAAAATATTTTTCTAGTAATGTTATTTATTTAACTGTGATAGTCAAAGACTAATAATCGATTCAATGGAATTCACTTTTTTATCTTTCATCAACGTTCTCGTTATTTTTACCCCCCCCCCCCCCAACTTTCAATAACATATCGCTAAAAGATAAATGATAACAAATTGACTTGCTGAGATGGAGAGCTAAATTTACTAAGATTTTTTTTTAGCATCCGCATTTTATATAAATGTAATTCAAAAAATTACCCAAGTTGATATCTTTAAATACCTGATAATATAGAAAACAGTTTCTTTTAAAAAGTTAAAACATCTTTTTTGAAGATTTTGAAAAGGAAAAAACGTTTTTTTCTTTCAAACTTTTATAAAATATTTGACATCTGGGGCAAAATGATGAAAATATTGATTTTTCTCAAATTCTGATACTACATAAGAAACACGTCAATCTTATTCGCAGACATATTCCCCCACCCACTTGCCCGAAAACAAATAAATATATAAAAGCAATAACAAAAATCATAAATATAAAAAACAGCAATAATATCTACAATGTAAATGTACAAATAATGAAAAGCACTTAATTAAAGATAGAAATGGAAAGTTCTTTATATACATTTCCTTTTTTATTAATTGATCGTAAGGGCTTCACATTACATGAAGCAGCTCAATAAATGTAAAACTCACAGAAGTATAGAAAGAACTTCTAAAAATGAGATGCTATAATAAATTAGTTTAAGAATATCAAGAAACAGCAACTACTGGCATAGAAGAACAACCACCATCACCCAATCAATACTCTATCACCTAAAGATAGACTTAAGCCGGCATTTTATATAGAAAACACATAATTTTAAAATATAATAATTATTATTATTGGAAAGAAGGTAGTAGATGGACAAATAGATAGGCATGCAGACATACAGGTAATTATCATGGTGATTTTTTTTATTATGGAAGATATATATACAACTATAGTATAATTCTTTTTATCTTACATTTGATAAATCATTTTTTACAAGTAAATTAAATTAGTCTAGTCCTAATCCGAGTAACGGACTCCTCATCGAGTGGCAATATTTGTGATCTCAAGGTACCTTCAGGTTGCAAGTAGTGTCTATACATGTTGTATATGTTTGAAGATCGTTATTTGTAAATTAATAAGTGATAGCTATATTAGATTATTCGGAGTGAGGGGCTCTTCATCGTTGCGCCCAGGTGTCTCCATAGAGATGCTCAGGTGACAGAAGACGGTCCCTGTTCTTTATTCTAGGAATAATATTCTTGCATAGTATGTGGTGTTTTAAGTAGGTAGGTAGGTAGATAGATATGTAGGCAAGCAGAGAGACAAACAGATAGATAGAAAGAGGAATGTATGGATATATGAGTAAATAAATAGATAGATGGATGGATAAACATACGAATAGATAGGTATGTAGATAGGTAGGCAAGTGAAAAACAAGTAGAATAAAGAAAGTCAATAAAAATAACAAATGATCTTTCTTAAAAAAAATTTTTAGAGTAGAAAAAATAAATTACCCATAGATTTTAGTATAGGTAGTTACAATCAACAAATGAATAAGATTGTAAATAACTATCATTAATGAATATAGATTTGGGAAATTCAAACCTATATTCATTAGTTATGAGACAATAAGAAAAAAACACCATTACTCACACATCACAAATATATATAGTATTAGAATAACAAGTGCTAAATTTGTTGCCCTCACATATTTGACAACACCCCTTTAGATAAATACATTTATGATTATCAATAATCATTTAATATGCTAGAGATTACTGTATCATTTTTAGTCAAGATATAAACTTTAAGCTTCATTAAAAATTAATATACATATTTTTATTTACACAACCATAGGTATTAATAATCTACTCCATCCCTCATTTTTCCATATGTAATATCATAGATATAGTTAAGACTTTCAAAATTAGTTAATGAGTTATATATATTGGTTGACAAAAATATAGACGAACAATTATCAATTGAACAGAATAATTATTTCAGAGAGTATGACTTATCTATCTCAAGATTTTTAAGCCTTTCCTTAGGTATGTTACGAAATTAATTAATCTGATTTATATAAGAACTGACAAATTTTATAGACTAATATATAACAATACTAGATCTAAACAAGGCAAAACTCTCCATATAGTAGTGCCACTCTGTGCCAACCAGAGTAATCAATGGATGCCAGAAGGCTTGTGCATAAAATCCCTACCAGGTGCCTACTCATCCAAGATCCAAGACTAGTTTCTGACTTGTGGCCTTCGATTACTCTGGTTGGCACTACTGTATGGAGAGTTTTGTCTTGTTTAATAACAATTATGTGCTAGTATAAGAGATAGTGATCACGTGATGTTTAATACTAGATCTATTTAATCATAAAAATATCAGTTTTTATTTGATACAAGACAATTAAACTTTGTAAATAAAAAGATTAATTATTTTTTTAATGAGTGTCATAATTTTATAATTGTAATAGTGATTGTTTAATTTACACTTGAAAAGAGTTACTAATATATTTTCAGTAAGGTTTTGCAGTAATGCACACCTTTAATGATAATAAGGCTTTTAAATTTTCTATTTTAATTACTGCTATTGATAATATTTAAAAAGACAAAACAAAATATTTTACACACACCATTGCAGAATTATTAATGATACATTAATCCATATAATTTTTTTGCTTAAAGTGCCTTTAATATTTTTATTACAACTTAATCTATAAATGTACAGCTTTTACTCAACCTTTGTAATGATTTACTGTCTGATTTACTATCACTTAAATAAACCAATTATCAAAAATGGAAAGTTTAATCCATTACTTTGTTTTTACATATATTTAAAAAAAATCATATGATACAATATAATAATAATCATATACAAAAGAGCTCTTTTCGACAAATATTGTTGCCCTTTTCAATGTCCTTGAACTAATTTACTATTATGATCTACATTGCATACATAGAAACATCTATCTCTTTATATAAAATTAACTATAACCCATTAAAACCATACAATATTTTTAAGGCATAAAAAACCCTGTATAAATGTATATTAAATAATTTTCCATTCCTTTAGCATTAGTCAATTATTAATTAAATTAATTGATGTTTTATTTATGTTCATGCAATTATTTTTGTTATAATTGGTTTCATATGTATTCCTTCTATTAGGTTTTTTAATATAATTTAAAGGTTTTATATTGTTTGCACAATCTATTTTATATCCATATTTTAAATAATGAATATATAGTATAAGGCAGATCTATTATCTCTTCTATTAATCATATTATTATGTTCTTTTGCTTTTTCATCAATTTTTTTTCCATATGTCCATAGTAAACCATACTGCATACTATGAACATACAGGGAGATGAAAGAGCAAAAGAACGTAATAATGCAATTAATAGAAGATGTGCTAGATCTGCATTATATATTCATTATTTAAAACATGGAAATAAAATAGATTGTTTAAAAAATATAAAATCTTTAAATTATATTAAAGAACCTAATAGAAGGAAGATATATGAAACCAATTACATTAATTATAAGAAAAATAATTGTATGAACATATATAAAACATCAATTTATTTAACTAATAATGGCTAATGATCTATGCCTTAAAAATATTGTATGGTTTTAAGAGGTTATAGTTAATTTTATATAAAGGGATAGATGTCACTATGTATACAATGTTGATGTAATAGTAAATTAGTTCAAGCACATTAACAAAGGCAAAACTTAATATTTGCCAAAAAGAGCTTTTTTGTGTATGATTATTATACATATTACCGATGGTACATAAAAATACTTTATATTATATTATATTGTATGATTTATTTAAATAAACCAATTAATATTATAAATAACTACTTTTTATGGCAGGGATTTTTGTATTATTGTTAGCACAGAGTATATGAACTCTCTCTTTTTTTACATGAGTTCTATCAACAACTGTCTGGATTCAAGGAAAATGAAGGTATATAATACTAGAATAATGTTAATGTGTGATAAAATTATACAATTAATGAACAGAAGAGTATTAAAAAATTTCTTATGGAAAAAAAATATCAAGTGAAATGTGATGAATGAGATGTGAACAGAGAATAATAAATAGTTGCCAAGCAAGGACTCAATAATACAGTATTAAACAGATCATTAAGAATCCTAAAATTGTATAACATCATCCTCATATATATTGAAGTTATATATAGATGTGTATGGGCCATATGAACAGAAATATTATCATCATAGAAAATTACCATGTTTTCTAAAAGCAATCTTGCACAATATTTAAACAGCCTGCATCTTTGACACATTCATGAAAAAATTAATGATCAGATCAAAGATAATATCAAATAATGATTGACTAAATCACAAAAGTTCCAGTTTACATTTAACATGTGATAGAAACTACCTGATAGATAGTCTTGTAATGATGAACAACAGGACATAGATCTGTACAATAGTAAAGAAAGAGTGGGCAATAATTTGTCAAAGTATATAAATGCTTTGTGTCACTTCTGTATCTCTCTGTACTGTTTCCAGTTATCTCAGACACCTGCGACGGTATCAGTAATAAATATTCTGCTGGTAGTATTCAAGAAATACAATGTAAAGTTCAGGTGTCATTCGATTTCAGCAATATTTTGTCACTGCTATATCTGTGTGACATAGAAACTATTGAAATAAACAAAAAATTATGTATCTGTATTCAAATAGCAAAAAATCTATATATCTAACATAAACTAAATGGTACTATTATGCCTATGTTCAGATCAAAGTGTCTTATTATATATCTAAGTGAATTCATATAAATATATAATCCAACCATAAAAAGTTATGCCACCTCTAGCCTTGCTCAGTAATTATAGATAACTAATATAGTTACTAATTTCAACAGCACGTAAATAACTTTTACTATACAATGACTCATTATGAGTCTGCACGCAAAATAATAATTCTGAGTAATGTATTACAATGAGAATGTTTAGTGATATAATTATAACTGTTATAATTATATTGGATTATGTTATTGATAGAGGGTGTATACTTTGTATATATACATATTTATGTATTTAACTATATGGGTGCTATGTAGTTGAGAGAAATTATGTACTTAAAAAGAATATAAAAGTAATTACAAATACAAAAAAAATTAGCACAATGACTAAGAAATTTTAGTTAAGAATTAATTTAGAATGATAATCAAATTACGTTTCTCTATATAGTTTGGTATTATAGTAGAATAGCCGAATTTGAAGACAATCATGGTCTATGGATCATGGCCCACCTATGTCATTTCTCGTGCTCAAACTTTTTATAAACTCTTAAGCAAAAAAACTTTTGAATATTTTTAATTAAATTGCATACTTTTGAATGTTGATTGATTAATTAAAATCTCATAAGTATATATAGTGAAACTTAAGGAGAAATGGTGGGAGTATGTTCCGCTTATTTGAAATATAGCTCATAATCCACTCTAGATAACAAAGAAAGAGAAAATAATCCTAAATAGAGAGAAAACAGAGGGTCCAGAATAAGTCACGATCTCAGAGTATTTATAGTTGTAAAATCAGATCTAGAGATTGTTCCTACCCTTTATGTTTTAGCAAGCCATCAGATTTTGATAGGTAGATATAAGTTAAATTGTGATACATGTTGTAAAGATCTATTGATAAATGGATATTCACTCCTAAGTAGTTATAAGTGAAGTATAATTTTGTAAATAATCTCCATTGCTGATTGCTCTTTTTCGTATAAACTATATCCCGATTGTAAATAATTATTTATTTGGTTATTAAATGTCATTATTCAGATTCTTAATTTTCCTTTAATTAAATCTTTTAAAAGTCTATGTATATCTGGCTGGTAATTCTTGTAAACAGTAATTATTTTGACCATGCCAAGTTCTATATTCTCAGATATAGTAGACCCACCATAGTTTTGTGTTTTCTTTTTATTAAATATCCCATAGATATTCTCAGTAAGCAATAATTTATGACTACAGTTGTTTCAATCAAGACTTGTTTTCCTGATTTAGTGAATGCAGGTATTACTGGACACGAGCTGATACAAATAATATCTAAACAATGTCATCTTTTAAACTCAAACAGGTTCAATTGAAATTAATATCAACTTTCTGTCAGATACTACTTAGCATCACCTTAGAGGTCTATCCATAAAAAATAAAGTTATATAATGATTTTAAAATGTGATAAGTATTTTTGTTATTTTATCCAGCTTCTATAAATCAATACTAGTATATTATAAATACTGAACTTTAAGATGTAATTAAAGAGGATTTGAACACAGACTTTTAAGCTTCCTTCAGCTATCCTCTCCTTCTTATACAACCAATATACATGAACACACATGTGTGAATAAGATAAATGATCTCCAATATACGTATTTCAGGCTGAACTATGATAATCTGGATCAACTAATGACTGTACTGATTCAATATGAAATATGTATATTGGAGATCATTTATCTTATTCACATGTGTACGGTAATGTATATTGGTCATATAAGATGGAGAGGATAGCTGAAGAAAGCTTTCTCCCCTTTAATTTTATGCAGTTTCATATTATGCTTTGTTTTAAAGACAGATATTTTCATTATCAAGAGAAAAATACCATCATGTAAATAAGTATATAAAGTTCTCTATTTATTCTCAGACAACTATTTTGATATGTATGTATCATTTGTACAAGCAAACATACCTAAAAAAAATTCAAATATATGCAGATTGATCCAAAAATACAGGTACAGAACTAAGCAAGCTGAGGTGTAGTTATCGTGAAGCAAGTTAAGGCAATATATATGGGCACCTGGGAATATAGGGGCCTTTTTGTTATATATATATTTAAAAAAGTATTAAGGTATATGTTATAAATATTGAAAAGAGCCTTTTCTGAAATTTTGCATAAGTCCCTCTGATCTTTGAAAGGTCCTTCATTACGCATCAATGTTGAAACATTACTAAAACCTACTCCAGTAATACTGCATGTCCATTACTCTCTCTCTATATATATAATCATTGTTCCTATCATTGTTTTTATTATTAATGTTGTGCATCGTTGGAGGACCCTGGATATTCATGGATAGCAACCCAGTTCTGGCATTTATGGAGCTCAAACTTCTCTACTCAGGAGCAATAAATCATTCGATGATTATTATTATTAATTAATTAGATCTTGTTTAAGTAATAAGCTATTAAAATAGAGTTCATGTAATAAACATAAATTAGGTTAGAAAAGTGATCATCGGTTATAATAATAACTTTATATTAAAAATCATGTTCATTTACGTTCCTAATAATTAATTTAATGATAAGACAAAAGTTTTATAAAGTGAAAAAAAAAGTTACCAAAGTCGGTCATGGATTGAAATTACAAACCATGACGTTATAATTTAGCCAATGAAATAAGAATCTTTATTTTGATCTTTAAAAATAGCAATCACTGTAATTAATCAACTTTTCTTGGCAGGTGTCAATCATTTTCACATCACGGTCATATTTTTTTTTCATCTTTCAACATTCTTCAAATATTATTTTATTAAAATTATATTAACTAAATAAAATTAAATCATATATCCATATAAAAGACTCAACTAATTCTAAAATTTAATTAAAGAACATTTGTAATCAAATTTATATTTAAAAAATTAGTAGGATTAAAAATATACATTATTATTATTATAATAATTACATCTATAATATAACAACATTCTACTTTTAATTTATTCCAATTCTAGTATTCATTTACTATTATTTACGTTGTCATAATCAGTCGGTAAGTTAGAATGATAATGTTAACTCCAATATGGGTTGCTCATTACATTTGATTGTGACACTTCGGATGCTCGAACTTTATATGACCCCCCCCCCCGAATAATAAAGCCATTTTATTATATATACAATAATAATAGTTACAAAATTAAAATATTAAAATGGAATTAGACTGGGCATGTTTCTAGAAGACATGATAATAGATGGACAATTGAAATCTTAAACTGGATTCCAAGATATTGTAAAAGACCCAGAAAGTGATCACAGGTGAGATGGATGGATCAAATAAGAAAGTGTGCAGGGGTGATGTGGAGAAGAGAAGCTAAAGATTGGAGAAGATGGATTGAACTTGGAGAGACCTTCATCCTGCAGTGGATTGATAATGGTTGATGATGATGATGATAATGAATAATTACTAACAAATAAAAATGATAAAATATTCAAAGTAAAAATTTTAAAAGGAAGAAGTTATATATAATTCCATTTCAGACAACAATTTACTATAGTCTAGTTTTTAAAACATAATATGGCACTCAGAACGAAAAGGGGAGATAAATTAACGATTGCATCTAAACTATATTTGTAACCAATCAAATCTATTACATTTTCTGCACATCATTTACAAACTTGTTATTGAATTATGAGTTTATCATCCAGTGTAAAAAAACCCAGACCAATCTCTTGCACAACCTGTATTCTCCAGATGAGATAGAGGCTTGAAACAGCTGAACATTCTCACAGAAATAATAGTCTGATGTATTTGCTCCATTGACTATTGTAATGTGAATAAAAATTATTGTCACCTGCTGTGAGATATATATATAGCGATACATTAATAAGTTAAACACCATATATATGTTGACATTGCTAAAATATTCACTTTCTGAAATCAAACACATGTTGAAAAACCATTTCAGTATGGATGTTTTGGTATTTTGGAATATTTTCATGAAATTTATGTATAGTGATAGAAATTTGTTTAAAAATGTTTATACAGGATAATGCTGCCAATTAAATAATAGCTTGCAAGAAGTAAAGCTGTAAATGTAAATATGTGATTGGCTATAAGTCAATATAAACATCACATGACCACCACTTCTTGTCAGAGAACAAAATTTGATTTCTATGAATATAAAAAATGGTATTACTCTCAAGCAGTAAAAGAAATAAACAAATTTGCATCCAATTGTTTTGGGATGCATTAATAAATCTTTAGATTGATATTGGAATAAACAAACACTCCATTTCATATAAAAGTATGTCTTTTTAATTAAATAAATTGGTTTAAAAGATCTCTTATCACATGATCATAATTTCTTATCCTTTTACAAGCTATTAAAACAATAGCACTTTTTTAACTCAATAGTGTCATCTAGCGTAAGCTCTAATGATTTCTAGATACTAAAAAAATGTGCACAAATCCTCTAGCCAGGTGGCAATATTGATGTATTAAAAG
This sequence comes from Epiperipatus broadwayi, assembly GCA_028023455.1. Taxonomy (NCBI): domain Eukaryota; kingdom Metazoa; phylum Onychophora; class Udeonychophora; order Euonychophora; family Peripatidae; genus Epiperipatus; species Epiperipatus broadwayi. The sequence goes on along the minus strand of JAQFVV010012403.1, from coordinate 9,221,774 downwards.
TAAGTATATAATTGACAGCATGCTCCTTTAATTAATAATGATTTAATTCATAAAAAATAATAATTAATCTTACCGCATATGTGCTTTAACATGTTTAATAAGCATTCAAATAGTTTAAATATTTTATGTATCAATATAAATTTTGATACATTTTAAATATTGCCATATTATCATAATGTTTGTAAAAAAGAGAGAAAATTATAAAATCTGATAAATAGTATCTTTTGTTCTCTCTCTTTAATAATTTTATCTAATTACCAGTTAATTTTGACTTTGAAAATTACTAAGAGAAAAAAAAATTCTCTTCAGTAAATTATTTAGCAGTTTTAATTTTAAGCTTTTTTAAAAAAAAAATAGGTAAACTTTGTGTTTATGAATATTTATGAAAAAAAAAAATGAAAAAATATATAAAAATTTAACATTTTTTGTTAAATTTTACTTTAATTAATCAGAGTTTTTTCTTTTCTCATTAGCTCTCTTAAATACAACAAGCAGTGTTTATCAAATCAGTGTAATTAACTGATTATCTTATTTTTCATTTGGTATAAAAAAAAGTAATTAAAAGATCAAGTTATTTTGGCTTTTGGCATAAGAAAAACAAATACAATGGGACTTTTTTGGCTTTTTTGCAATTAAAAAAAGAAAGGAAAATATCTGAACAATTGTGTTTTGTAAAAATAGATAGATCTATTTAGTCAATGTTTAGTTTGGTCATATATAAGACAAAATTGTGATTGGTCAGAGATAGATTTGTTCCAAAATTAGTGACATGAGTTAAATAGAAGACCTAAGCTTCTTGTAAAAAGCAGTCAATTTCTGATCCAGCTGTTGAAGAGAACAGTCAGTTTTAAGTCAGCTGCTGAATAAGACAGGAAGAAAAAGTTATAATCAAGCTGCTAAAAACACAGTAGTAAAAATTCTAATCAAGCTGTTGAGGAGAGCAGTCAATCCTGACTTAGCCATTAAAGAAAAAAGCAAATGCAGAAACTCAACTGTTTAAAAATATTTTTTAAAATTAAGTCAACCATTTACTAAGTTTAAATAAAAGCTAAACATCACCTATCTCCATGTAATCTGCCTCACTAAAAAATATAAAAAAGAAAAATGTCCCTAAAGTAATCTGCAATAAAATATTGTCTCCAACCAGCAGCATGCGTGTCTCTATGTGTTAACTTGAATTGGAAAAAAATATATTGGAAAGGAAAATGGATAAATTCTTGCTGTGTGTTAGTCTAAAATATCCTATTGCAAAATGAAGAAAAAGAAAATAACTGTACATTAACAGGGTATTAAAAAGCCTTCAAGAAACATAATTTCCCTGGAAAAACTGTAAACTACAAATGCAAAGAAAGACTTCAATGAAAATTAAAACCATGGTATAAAATATTTTATTTTTTAATGTGCACATTAAATTTAAATTTGTAAAGTTTTTAAATTAAGTAGCCATTGGTATTAATTAATAATTTTAGTTGAATTTTTTTTTTAATTGAACATGTTTTTTTTTAAATTCATATGATTTTTTTTCCTTTTAAAATTATAAAAAGTTTTTTTTAAGTAATTTAATTTTCATAAAATTTGACATGTTTTTTTCTTTGTTTTATATTATTTTCCACCCAAAATTATATATAAAGGAGTTAAGCTAATTTAAAATGCTTTTATATCTGATTAAAAGATGTTTTCCAACTTTTGTTATTTAAATAAATAACTAATAAAAGCAAAAAATTTAATTAATTTAAAAAATAAAATCAGCTGGTTAGTTTTTTTTAATATGAAACTATATTTTTGATAAAAATGTATAAATTTGAATTATCATATTATCATGTCATTTAAATTTTTTTAATAATAATCAATTAGTTTATTAAATAATTGTTAAAACATATTCTACTGTTAATGTCTTTATTCCTCCAGCTATCTGTTACATAAATTGGTAGTGTGTGATTTGATTTTAACACAGCTAAGAATTTAATGGATTGCTTCAAACTATCCCAGTAAAGTTATTTTAAAATAAATTATAATAAGCTGTTATATTTGTTTATCTCTTGTTCACAGTAATATTTCATACAGTTCTTGCCTCCTGTGCTAGATTAGAGTATAATGGTTAATTATATAGATGTAGGGGTTTATGTTTGATCGTCTAGATGATAACTCTAAATGACACAAAGATATCACTTTTAAAGTCCATTTACTACATTCTTTTTCATTACAAATAAGTTTATAATTGGCCAGTAAATTAATAGTACTATGTGGCCAGAGTGCTGATGATAATGAATATGTTTCTATATTCCAAAATAATATTTTTATTATTATGCATGATGAATTAGCACTTAAGTATACACATTCAAATAATTGTATTATATTTTGCCCTATGTTTGACAGTGGTTAGATAAATAACCAGTTTATAGAGTACTTTCCTTTAAATTCAATCACAAGGTTGACTGCTGATTTTCCACTGTTTTTTGTTGATTGATAATGAGTTTTTAATTTAATTCTTCTTCTGTAATACTGGAGATGCACCTTATGATTTTATTCATGCTGACTCTCTGCTCATATTTACTGGATCTCATGTATCCTTATATTAACTGTATTCTTTTTCATATTACTCATTTTATATTAATTTATTTTATGGGGAATAATACCCTTCATTCCTTATTGACCCCTAATTTTCCATACCAGTATAATATACATTAACTCATTTAACAGCTAACACATTCACAATGTGATAATAAACCCTTAATAAAGTAAAAGAACAAAAAATTAACATTGTCTATTTACTAATAATGCATCTTAATAATATAAAATACTTATTAAATGTTTGTACTAAAGCTTTAAATATTAAATGCTTGAATAAATTCTGTTAAGAAAAAATAAAGAAATGGCAAACTACTAGAGATGTGTTTCAATTTATCCATCAACAAAATTCTCTGTTGCTTTACTATTGAATCCACCTGCTTTTAAGCTCAGTACTTAAATCAACATATTCATTCAAAAAATTTATTTACAGAAAACTGAATAATGCTTTTAAAGCTGGTCATAAACCTCAAATTTTTTGCAAGTACACCTGGGTCTTTTTTTTACGCGGACTTATTTAACATGATTTTGAAGTTACGCGATTCGTCTTTAACCGGAAGTCGAAGTTCGATAATGCGCTATTACTTTAAATAATAAATTTTGTGCACTTATGTTATATTGAAAGTAATAGAACACTATTGGAATTCGACTTTCATCTTAGTAATTTCAATATTTTCAGTGCTTTATAATAGTAAGATTTTATGCAATAATGAAATTAAAATCATGATTTCCACATTTTACATATACACACATTATTAAATTTTACAAGATTATAATGTAAATTTGTTCAAACATTGTGTGTGTTAATTTTGCATTTTAAATCACATTCTATTTTTGCTTTTTAAAAAAGAACGTAATCAATTATTAATCATTTAGTGTCCACAAGTTTATTTTTAAAAGGTCAGTAATAGCAGTGGGCACAATTAAAAATTAAAATCTGATTTTTAATTGTAATTAACAATTTCAAAATTACTTACGGTGACTTGAAATAATGTGATGTGAAATTTGATTTTTAAACGGAATTGAAAATTAAAGACAAAAATAAGAATTTAATTTTTAGTTGTTAGTTTTAATTAAATTTTCCCCAGCAGTGATGAATAAATGTCTTTTTATTATCATAAGTCTAAGTTCATAAACAATTAATAAAATCATCGTCCTCATCAACAGAAAACCCTTAACACAACACGAGAGTGCACTTGGCGCTAGTTGTATTTCCTCTTGTGAGAATAATTGCTGAGATATTCTTGACTTCGTTTAAGGAGAAGCCAAATACATCGCATCACATCACATGAGAATCTGATTTTTTACTAGTTTGCTAACAACATCTTTTTGGGCAAATAGCGATAATAATTAAAACGTGTATAAAAAAATTTAAATTACTGTACTGTAACTTATGCATAAAAATATATTATTTTGAATAAAATTATATAGTTAAAAAAAGTTTGTCTTGTATCATTTTTTTTCAAATTTGAAATTTTTTATTAGTCATATTTTATTTCCTTATTTTTTTTTTGCGCGAATTTTAAAGTAATTTTATGTTGGTGCTTTGCTTTTACGCAAATTTTGAAAAATCACAGACCGCATCCCCCCTTTTTCAATGTAAGTTAACGTCTATTTTTGCGCGAATTCGTTTGCGCATGTTTTCTGAGGAACCTATCTATCGCGTAAAACGAGACCAGGTGTATTAAATATATATATATGTTATATAATTGAATTACATAAAAGCAGTACACATTTAGTAAAAGGTTGTCTTGACAAAATATTAAAGGTTTTTGGTGTAGATATAAACATGGGCTACTTTCATGTAATTTACAAATGCTTAGAGCAATGTTGGATTTATGGTCATATAATTAACATATAGATCATTTCAAGCAACATTAAACAGTAGAATGATAACATTTTCAAATGCTAGCAACATAACTGCATGAATCCATTTGTCTGATTTCTCAGAAAATGTAAAATGGCAATTAGGTCTACCACATTAGTTTTTATACAGATTGCAACTCTGACAGATGATATTATTCAAAGCAAACTTCAAGTCAAACCTATTAAATTTATGTGCAATAGCAAACTCTTCATACAGTAATGCAAGTACATTAGTAATCAACAGATGCAAGAAGGTTTGTGCATAAAATCTCCATCTAATGCTTACTCATTCATTATCCCCAGACTAGTTTCTAACTTATGGCTTTTATCAGTGAGGAGTTTTGGATCTGAGAGCTCTGCACTTAGATCTAAGTAGCTAATGCAACCCTCCAAAGCTTTTCACTGATTAAAGCCACAAGCTAGAAACTAGTCTGGGAATATTGGATGAGTAGACTCCAATGGGACCTTCCTGCATCCATTGATTTCTAATGCTTGCACCAGATGGCATTACTGTATGGAGAGTGTGCTACTGCTATTCACAGCTTGTTTAAGCATAGGAAATCTTAGTGGTCAATTTGAATGCCAGATTGAATATCTTTATAAAAATTGGGGCAGCAGATGTAATTGATGATTTTACACTTTTTTTTGTCAATCCAATAAAGATATTGGCACATTAAGTGTTTGTAAGGTTTATCATTTTACTCTTATGAGTATTACATATTCATATTGAGTTAATAAGTCACAAAGGTACAAAAATTAATACTGCTTTGTGAAGTTTAAGATATAGATATATTGAAAGATACTGTGCTTATATTTGGGTTAGATTTAAAATTCATCCTAAATAATGTCACATTAGATTTGCCATCTCTATAAAAAATGAGATAAACATTACTGATGATTTTACAGGCAATCTGATAAAGAGATGGAGGCATTGATAGGCACAATGTTTGAAAAGTTTATATTTTATTCTTTGCATATATATGTAAAACATATTTTGTGGGTTCATCTCTGTAAGCTTTTAATTTAAAAAACTCCAATGCTTTGATTTGATCACACAGGTCCTCAACTGGGAAATGAAAACTATATAATTATAGAGATGCTGTAAAAAGTGTTAATAAAAATAGTGCCATAACTAAAAATAGGTATATAAAATGGAAAAAAAAACTAAATAATTAATACAGATGATATTCTGGTTAGTTTCTTTACTTACAAATATTCTAATTAATGAAGTTTTGAATATCATTACTCAATGATGCAATTTTCCTGACAATATTTTTGGTTTGACTAAATATTGTCTTTCAAACACATATTTCGTATAGGATGGACAATATTATAAACAAACTTTTGGTATTCCTACGGTTTCTCCTATTTCAGGAGTAATAGCTGATTTGTTTATGGAAATATAGAATCTTGTGCTCTAGAACCAGCACCTTTGAAACCTTTTATTTGGCTGAGATATATAGATAATATATTTTTTATCTGGCAACATGGTAAAAATAAATTGGAAAAAATTTTCACATTTAAATAATATCCATCCTAATATTACTTTTACAATGGAAATAGAATCTGATGGGAAACTTCCCTTTCTTGATGCTCTTGTCACTAAAAAAACAAAATAATTTTTTATCATTTTCAGTTTTCAGAAAACTACACATATGGACAGGTACCTCTAATTTTCATCTCATTATCATCCAAATCACATTTTTTTTGTGGCCAAAACACTATTTACTAGAGCAATTAACCTTTCAGATAAGTCATATTTAAAAGAAGAAATACATCATATAAATAATGCATTGTTAGCAAATGTTAATAATAAAAAAATTATATATCAAGCCTTTTTTCAAGCTAAACATAAAAATAAAAACAAAAAGAAAGAATCAACTATTAGGGTTTGTATTCCTTACATAAAAGAAATCACAGACAGTATCAGACATATCCTAAAATGCTACAACATAAAGACAGCATATGCTTCATATCAAAAAATTACTAATTTTCTAACCAAGACTAAAGATTCAATTCCTCTTGAGACTCACGCAGTTTATGAAATTCCATGTGCTGTTTGTGAGTCTTCTTATGTAGGTATGACCAATCACCATATCAGTGCTAGAAGGGATGAACATGCTACTGCAGTGAAACAACATTCATTATCATCAGCACTCTCGATCCATGCTATGGATTCAGGTCACAATATTAATTTTTCTAAGACCAGTATTTTATCTAGATGTTTCACCTACACCAATGTAAGATCAGAGAAGTTATTGAGATATTAAAAAGACCAAATGTGATGACGCGTGTAAAATTCCTTTTATTTGGAAAATTTTTTTTAAAAAAACTTCTCTGAATTTTTATTTATTATTAATTTTTCAGTTTTTTAAATTTTATACACCTAGTTTTTATTTCACAGTTGTGAGATTATGTCAGAATGTTACAAGTTTTTTAACATGGAAGAACCCGCAAAATATGTGTTTTTATATCTGCAACCCATGAAAACATTCATATAAACATATATATATGTCACTAGACACAAAGCCAATGGATAATATAAGAATTAAGAGACAATCTGAAGTTTAATTCTGTCATTTTCAGTATTTGAATATCACGTAACACCCTAAGCAACAAAACCACTTGATTACTTAATCCACTGCAGTTTAGTGCAATGCTCGAATGATGAATTTCAGAAACAAAAGGTTCTTGTATTAAAGTTCTCCTTTACTATTTCTAATATTTGAATATTATCTTATCTATCAAGCAACAACCCATTCAATTACATAAAGTCTTTTAAAGAGTAGTAATTAATTTATTGAGTGCACACAAAGCATATGTAAATACTTCAAACAGGTTTTAACCTGTATTCAATGCACTTTAAAATTCATAATAATCAAGCATATTTTGCCGATAGAGGGAACCTTCCAAACCATGACCCAAGATAATGACTTTTATAAAGATAAGAGCAGCCATCTTATCTTTAACATAAATGTACATTTATATAGGCAAATCTGAAGCATCTTGATTTGGAAGCATGAAGTAGTTGTTTTCTTCACTGTTTAAGTTCACTATTTTCTTTACAAATTAACTTACATGAAATCTTGTGATTTACAACGAGTTAATATTATGATCTTAATATTGGAAATTTTATAAACTATTGAAGAGTAGTAATTAAGTTATTGAACGCACACAAAGCATATGTAAATATTTCAAACAGGCTTGATTAATGCGAATTTTAAAGCGCATTGAATAAAGGTTAAAGCCTGTTTGAAGTTTTCATATGCTTTGTGTGCACTCAATAAATTAATTAATACTTTTCAATAGTTTATAGAATTTCCAATATTAAGATTGTAATATTAACTCGCTGTAAATTGCAAAATTTCGTGTAAGTTAATTTGTAAAGGAAATAGTGAACTATAAACAGTGAAGAAAACAACTACTTCATGCTTCCAAATCAAGATGCTTCAGATTTGCCTATATAAATGGAAATTTAGGTTAAAGATAAGATGGCCACCCTTATCTTTATAAAAGTCATTATCTTGTATCGTGGTTTGGAAGGTTTCCTCTATCGGCAAAATATGCTTGATTATTACAAATTTTAAAGCAAACTGAATACAGGTTAAAGCCTGTTTAAAGTATTTATAAAGTCTTTTACTAAACATAAAGTCATGTAAATAAAATACTTCACAATTTAAAATAATTAAATAGTTCACTTAATATAAAAAATTTTGAGTTGTAGTGCCTAATCACTTAATCTCTCTTATAACTACTTTAATATACCAAAATTTTTAATGTGCACAGTTGATCTAAGATTTCTATGATTTTCAAATTATTTTTTAAAAAACATGTTAAATATAAATCATGATTTATATTAAATGAAACTTCAATCTTTGAAGTTAGAAATATTGATAAGTTTAAAATAGCATGGTGTGTTTTATAGCAGCAGTCAATAGAAGCTTTGAGAATTCAAGATTCATGAATAACAGCTCAAATTCTGTCACTCCATCCAGTGCATTTTGATATGAATGCCCAAGAAACAAACCATTTAATTGCTATTATTACTTTAAAACTAATATATAAATTATATATTTAGTATTAAATAAACTGACTTTCAAAGAGGTAAATAATAGATTTTGTTTAAACAGCAATAAAATGTTATTTTTTGTTGTTATTCTGGTTGCGCATATTGAAAACGTAGATTTTGAAAAAAAAAAACCAAAAACAGATAAGTTAGGAAAAAACAAAACATGAATTCTAGGAGAAAATATATATATGTACCCTCACCTAATGCTTTGCTTACAATTTATGCAGTTTGAAAAAAACAATGAGTAAAAACCTGCCAGTATGAGAAATGTCATTATTCTTTGCTCAACATGGACCTCTTCACCATCTTGTACACTCATTCAAAAAATCAAATGATTGTTGTCAATAGATTTATTACTATACTATATTTTTTAGAATTGCATTATTCTATTTTTTTGTTGATTATTTTTAATGATGTTCTAATGTACATATTTTTCAAATTAAATTGCATTGTAGATATGCATAGTTGAAAATATGTATTGTATAGGGTTTATTACTAACCATGGTTTCACATATTCACAGGAAGATATGGAACTAAGCACAGTGGATGTAGTAGAACTACTGTATAATATTTTAATAATAGGAACTTAAACCTTTATAAATCAATAGATATGCAGAAATGTCTTGGGATGTAGCATCTATCAACTATGTTCACAATGGAGTCATATAGTGAATAAAGCTGAAAAACTTTTTCAGTAATTGGGAATTTCCCATTCAAAAGATCAGACTTTTTTTCAAATAACTATCCTATAACTCATCCAAATAATCACCTAAAGTTAACAAAACTGTATTTATTCTTATCTGAAGAGTAACTTAAAGAATAGTAGTCAAGCATAGGTGGTCGAGAGGTCAGGGACAGCTGCTTTACAAGAAGTTGTCCCAGGTTAGCGGGTTTGCTTCCCGGTTGATGCTATGACACATGAGAAGAAAAAAAAATTTAAAGAATAGTAGTTGGTTAATGAGCATCGATGCACAGAACCTAACAATATGATTGAAACATTATGTAAACTTAAACATCAGTAAGAAAAATATGATATTTATTGGCACATAATCCATTATGCATAGCTCTTCATCAATTCTTTTCTTCTCTCATTTGAAAGAGAAAATGTTAAATATCCTTATATTTGCTTATATATTTTTAAAATAAAAAGGCAATCGTCGATCGGTCTACCAATGAAACATTGCAATACTCCACATTTTGCAATTTTAAATTTAAATACTTTAAAATAACAGATTATATATAAATTAAGGGAAGCACTAATATTTTTAGGAGCAAATAGTGAAACTATTTAATATAATCTTAATGCATTTTCGGAGCATACCCTTGACAGGGACAACTGTTATATATATATACAATCTAGATTCAAATATATTTTCTTTAAAAAATGAATATTACCATATTAATAACAATAATAAAAAAAATCTATTTGTGTAAAAAAAAAAAAATGAAAAGATTAATATCAATCTTTTATCTTGTTTTGTCTGCAAGAAAAAAAAAGAAGAGGAAATGGGTTTCATTTTTAAATAAATTTTCCAGCTAATTTCAAATTTTGCAGAATTTTTATTCACAATGATGTGGTAATAAAATTAAAAAATATAAAATTAAAAATTTAACCCATTTAAAAATAAATGATTAGATTGTTAACAATCTTACTGTTTACATTTTTTCTTGCATAACGAGTTTTTTTTTAAATCAAAATTTTTACAGATTATTTAAATTATACATGGATTTGTAACATTAGTTTTTATCGACAATATAAATTATATAATTTGAATTACATGGTATATATTAAGGATGAATATATATATCATCATCATCATCAACCATTAGCAATCCACTGCAGGATGAAGGTCTCTCCAAGTTCAATCCATCTTTTCCTATCTTTAGCTTCTCTTCTCCACATCACCCCTGCACACTTTCTTATTTCATCCACCCATCTCATATGTGGTCTCTTTCTGGGTCTTTTTTAAAATTTCAATTGTCCATCTATTATCATCTCTTTTAACAATATGTCCAGCCCAACTCCACTTCAGTCTTTTAATTTTTTCAATGAGGTCAGTAACACCTGTTTGTTCTCTTATCCATACATTGCGTTTTCGATCCCTTCTTGTTATTCCCAACATGCATCTCTCCATACTTCTTTGAGTGGTCTGAAGTCTCTGTATTGCTCTTCTATTAAGTGTCCAAGTCTCAGATCCATAAGTAAGAACTGGCAAAACACATTTATTAAAAACCTTCCTTTTCAAACACATAGGCATATTTCCTTTTAGTAACAAGTTATTTCTACCAAAAGCATTCCAACTAAGTTTAATTCTATATATATATGCGTTAAAAAGAAAAATAATCGAATGGTTCGTTGCTCGAAAATTTATTATGAAATTCGAACCCCGAAAATGACGTGCTAAAGTTACAACCCATTACCTTCAGCTTCAGAGTCCGCCAATCTATCAATCTTCTAAACTAATAGGACATAGTACGAAAGATTTGAACATATAATTTCTTGCCATTATTGTTTAAAATTAGACAATCGAAACATTCTAATTATAATTATTTTTTAAAAAAAAACAACAACATAAAAATAAAGGCAACAATAATAAGATGAATCCGTGAAAGAAAACTAAATTATTTTTTGCTTAAATTTTTATAAAAAAAAAAAAAAATCAATAGTTGTTCTACTCTGTCTATTTATAATATCTAGGGTATATGAGCACAGACTTTCACACAACCCACCACTCACTATTCTATCTCATATTACTGATACACTTGAACACATATATGTCGAAAAGATCAATAATCACCAATATACGTATTTCATGCTAAACCAGCAATCATCAGTTGGTCCAGATTATCATCTCTTCACATATATGCAATAAGTGCTCAGATATATATTAAGTAGCCAATCTTCATACTTTAATGGACAGGCTTCAATCCACTCCAACTCTTCAACCGTCCATCCAATTGAAAATCTGATGATGGAACGCTCAAAGGCCACTCCCAGCCTATTTATATAAATTAACAAATCTCACAGATATTAACAATAAACTGTAAACTCACATTCGCCAGTTAAAAAAATTTCATAACATTTCATTATGCCTTCCCATTCGTAAATAACTATAAATTATAAAGATTATAAAACGACATCATTTGCTCCTTTTATATACAGTATAAATAAGTAAGCAATCCACTCAATAAAGAACTGAAATAAAACCGGAAAAATATTTTTCAAAAATTTAATTTATAGATATTTGAGATAAGTTTAGGAAAGAAAACCAAGAAAATGATGAAAAAACGCCATTACAAACGATGGGTGAAAAAATGGTACATCAGATAAATAGAGAAATACGGAGGCGGAAAATACGGGAGACTTTTGATTGAGGACATTCTTTGACAGTGAGGAAATCCGGAAGTAACAGATAATTTTATTTGATTGAAAAACAAAACGTCAAATTTTTTACATTTTCTATGAAGGAGTCAAAAAAACTTTTCAGAAAATATTTAAAAATAATTCTTCTAAAAACTATTGCTTAGTATTTCTATTCGAAAAGTAAACATCTCTTGTGGAATTTTATTCAAAATAAAACAGTTTATTCTAACAGTAAGAGCTATGGGGAAGCTGGGGGTGGGGGTTATTTTGAAATAGGATTTAATAAAAATCAATCCAATCTCTAAAAATTGAAAATATTGCTTTATTTACTATGTGTCAGTCTTATTTTTTTAAATGTATAAATGCTACTTAAATAATGTAATTATATTGACAGAATACAGACATCGATAAAATCAATTGGTGTCAGTTAAACCATTTTACATTTTCCCCAAAGGAGCACAAAAGTTTTGAATAAGATAGATCACTGTTATTTTGATAGATTTAATAATCTCAAGACAAGTAGAAAAAGAAAAAAAAGATTTATATTTCTACAAACGGCAGCAATTTGATTTTCTGATGATTATATATGAAGTAAAAAGTAATGGTTAAAATATGGAAAATAATTTTTTTCTCCCCTCTTCCCTTTACTCTTTAATAATGGATGAAAGTAGAACTTTTACTATATAAGTAATCAATCAGAACGGAGAAAAAAACAACAAAATGTCTAATGGGAGTCATAAATCAGTCTTTAACAGGAATGCTAACTTTTTAATCAGTATATTTCCATACTACTACAGGGTCAAATTTCTACCATATTTTATAGAGTGTCAATATTTTACTTGTTTAGCTGTTTTTTGTTCTAAAGGTAAATTTTTTATATATATACCGGTGTATAATTCTGAAAAGATTATATAGAAGAAAAAAAAGTGCGGCTTACAATAAATTTCCATAAACTATTTGGAAAATAAATAAACTTGAAAACTTTCTTACTCATATAAAAACATGTGAAAGGAAAATTTTTTAATTCAAAAAGTTATTATTATAATTTATCATAACAGAAAGTATTATATGGAATACAGTATGGTATTTACTACGCATTGCCGGCATGATAGACATGGTGGCCTGGTAGACTCTTGTATTCAAGGTTCATGGATTGCAATGCCGGCGCATTATTTCCAGTGTTAGAATTTATTAATTCTAGTAATAGTTATCTTTCATGATTTAGTGCTGTGTTAGAATAGCAGAGTACGGAGTTTAAAGTTCGTAGATTGCAGATTTAGACCTATATTTTAAGCATTCAGACTTTTTATGATCTCTCGAAGAAATATACTATGTAATAATTTAATTATTTTTTTCATATTATTATACTAAAAAGTCATTTTATACATTAAAAACCTTATTAATAAGCTCGAATACGCTTAAAACGTTTGACATTTTATTAATAAGCACCAATGTGTTTAAAACTTTTGACATGCGATTATTAAATTGAAAAATGAAAGCATAAAATGCAATAATATATCAATTTTTTTTAATAATATTTTTTGATAGTTAATAACCAAATACTGTATGTAACATCATTATAAAACAGGCAAAACTCACTATATATATTTTGCCTCACACAGCAAGCTAGAGTAATCAATGGATGCCAGAAGACTTGTGCGTAAAATCCCCATCTAGTGCCTACTCATCCAATATCCCCAGACTAGTTTCTGGCTTATTGCCTTTGTCAGTGAGGAGGCTTGGATCTGAAAGTACTGCATGTAGATCTTAGGATCTAATGGAACCCTCCAGCAACCACCTTTTATCTCCATTTAACTACAAAACTATGAGTCTTAAATTGAAAACATCTTAACAACAGTTATACACAAGCAAAAGAGATGGTCATGTGATTTTTATTAACATCATTATAACAATGTATATATAGCCACTTTTCCTATAAAGGAGCTAGCGTGGATTACAAATTAACTACATATGATTGATAAATTGAGAAATAAATTCTAAAATCCTAAAAATCCATTTTCATTTGCTTCACATTTGACTTTTCATGAGATTATTATATTTCTTACTAATAGTTATAATAACAAATTCATTTTTAACATCTTGTAGAGGGATGAAAGCATAAATATATGACCAAAGACATATGAAAGAGATATATGATCCCCAAGATGCAACTTTCATGCTGAACCAGCACTCATCAGTGTTCCAGACCACAATCTCTTACAAATATCTTTATATCATTGTTCAATAATATATAGGTAGCAAACTGTTTAATCGATTTCTAAGATGCACATTTCATACTGAACTGGTACTCATCAGTTGTTCCAGACCACAATCTCTTGTACATATCTTTACATCATTGTTCAATATATGTAGATAGATAGCAAACTACTGCAGTTTAATTGATATGGTTTGTGTCAAAGTTGTGAGGGCAGCAAGTTTGAAAATTATCAATTAAACTAATAGTTTCTGATATAAAAATGTGTGAAACAGAGTGTGGTCTGAGCCAACTGATGAGTCTGGTTCAGCTTGAAATGTGCATCTTGGGTTCATACATCGTTTTCACATGTCTTTGGTTATATGTTTATGATTACATCCCTCAACAAGGTGTTAACGGTGGCTAGAAACCAATCCCTACCTTCTATAAGTGGTATACTGAAAATTACATTATAGAAATATTATTCATTATTGGATAATCTCTAGTCTAATAAATGATATTAAAATTATATTTCCATTAAATGGTTTGTGTCAAAGTTGTACTATAATAGTTTTCTATCTATATATGTGTAAAAGAATGTGGTCTGTGCCAATTGATGAGTACTGGTTCAGCATGAAATGTGCATGTTGGGGATAATACATCTTTTCCCCATGTCTTTGATCATATGTTGATGATTACATCCCTCTATGAGGTGTTAAAATGGATTGAAACCAATCCTACCTTGCATGGGAGTGATGTAGTGAAAATTGCACTACAGAAATATTATTCATTATTGGATAATCTCTAATCTAATGAATGACTAAGAAAAATTATTAATATACTTCCATTAAATAGTTTGTGCCAATTGTCAAGGCAGCAAGTTTGACACTGATTGATTAAACTGTAGTAGCTTGCTATCTCTATATATTGAACAATGATATAAAGATATGTGTAAGAGATTGTGGTCTACACTAACTGATGAGTGCTTATTCAGCATGAAATGCACATCTTGGAAATCATATATATTTTTTTACATGTCTTTGGTCATATATTTATGATTACATCCCTCTATAAGATGTTAAAAGTGGCTAGAAATCAGTTCTCTTCTTGCATGAGAATGATGTAGTGAAAATTGCACTACCTAAATATTATTCATTATTGGATAATCTCTAGTTAAATGAATGACTAATAAAAATTATTAATTTAAGTCCATTAAATGGTTTGTGTCAATATTGTTATGGCAGCAAGTTGGACACTTATTAATTAAACTATAATAGTTTACTAACTATATATTGAACATTGATATAAAGATATGTGTAAAAGATTGTGGTCTGGATCAACTGATGATTGCTGGTTCAGCATGAAATGCACATCTTGGGAATCATACATCTTTTTCACATGTCTTGGGTCATATGTTTATGATTATTTTCCCCCCCCCCCCCTTTTTTAAAAATTTTTTTTTTTTTTTTTAAAAAAAAAATTTTTTTTTTGTTTTTTTTTAAATTTAAAAAAAAATGGGAATATAATTTCATTACATTATATCCCTCTACTAGGGATTAAAAATGGATAGAAACCAATCCCTATCTTGCATGAGAGTGGTGTAGTGAAAATTACACTACTAAAATTTATTCATCAATGTATAGAGTATTTCTTTGCATAAGTGATGCAAATATAATAAGAATATATCAATAATAAAAAATAATTTTATCTTATGTATAATTAATAAGTATAGAAATAGCACTTTATCATTGCAGGTTTTTTTTTTTCATAAAGTATAAAAACAGAAGATTAGCTTAAAAAATAATTTCATTCATATCTCTGTAAATAAAATAAGTTTAAAAAAATAATGTAAGAACTATTGCTCAGGGGTTTGGAAAAAGTTTTGGCACTAGAAGTGACAGACAGGAGCCACAATACATGGACGTTGAGCTCCAAAATCAGCTACTCTTTTACAGTACTAAAAATTCAGAGCACTAAAAATGTTTTTAAATTATTATAATAGTTTCTTACAGAGATGTTGACCATTAAAAGATGTGAATTAAAAAAAGAGGAAATGCTATCACTGGATGAAGAAGAAAGTTTGGACAAGAGAATATAAAAAAGTGATCGAAAACACTATTATATAAATAAAATCCATATGTATTAAACAATAATGAAATAAACTTTATTAGAATCTTTTAACAAAAGGTAAAACATCCTTTTAAAGATGGTTTTTGCAGAAGCATCTGTGACAATCTTTCACGCAGATGCAGTGAAATATAATAAAGCATTGCTCACCAGGAGTGCTAATAGCCAGTTAGTAAAAGTTTAAGCAGCTTTTCATTCTTGTTTAGTCCCTTAGTCCTAGCAAAATACCCATTTATCAATCAGCATTAGATGGTTAGCTGTATTAATTATACTCTGTTTATTTATTTATTTATTTATTTTGTAATTTACCCCATCCAAATTCGAACCCAGCTCTCAGGCCAGGCAAGAAGATGCACTATCATCATACCATGAAAACTTCAGTAGTGGCAAGCCTGGAATATAAGAAAACAATCTTGCAGTATTCCATACAAAGCAACTTCAGATTAATTTATTCTCAAATTAGTCCACTGATAATAGTTTGGAATAAATTGAACAATTTTAAAAAAATTTAATTTATAAATTTTTAAATGTTATTAAATATTTCACTATTGTGTGTGTGTGTTTATATTTAAAAAATTTTTTTGTTTTATAAGATTTGTTTCTATCTCAAAGTATTATTTCTTGCTAGAGTTGAATTGCTCAAGAATGAGCTACTTTCACTCAATATATCTACATTTAATAAACTATAGTAATAAGGCAAGAATAATAACAGAATTTATGTTAAATGTAAAAAAAACATATTTAAAAGAAATATATTAAGTTTTGGAAATGTTATATGCTCTACACATTCATTTTATTACAGAGGTTGAGGGATGGACTCAAAAGCTAAAATTTCCTGTACTGAATATCAGTTTCAACATCTTGAAATATGGACATCATATGACTTCCTAAGCTATTAATCAAAACAATCTTTAATGTTTTTTATAAGTACAACCTTAAAAAATAATCTTTAAAATATATTTTCAAGTTACTAACATAAATAATGACAACTACTCTTTTATGCAATTTATAGGAGACACTTCATTTTTTACACTTACAAAATAGTTGACAGTTTTGACTGCTCAACAGACTTCCTCAGAGCTTCTTATAATATTTAAAACTGTTAAACAATGTTTAAGTTTTAAAAAGTGCTTAAAATGAACAGAAAAAAATCAAATTTAAAGAAGAAAAAAAAAACATGTGCAAGTATTGGCTAAATTTAAGATATTACATCCAGACAGAATGAATTTAAACATAAATACTATTACATCCTTAAATTACCTAATTTCCCAATACATTATTTTTGATTGTTTGTGTATATTTAAATTTATATATAGAGTAATAACATTGTAATAGCATTCAATTATCAGATCGCTATAAAACAGCATAAAGAATGAAGTAAAATAGCTATGGTAGTGGTACACAGCACCAAAAATGCATTAAGCTTGAACAAAAAAAATAAAAACATTTAAGAAAGAATAATTTATATGTTTAGTAAAGCATAATTAGTGAAATTTAAAAGAAAATTTGCATGTATATAAATAGATTTTCAATTGGATGGATGGTTGAAGAGTTAGTTGGAGTGTGTAGTAGATTGGAGCCTGCCCATTAAAGTATGAAGATTGTCTATCTTAATATATATCTGAGCATTTATAGTATATATGTGTGGGAGATGATAATCTGGACCAACTGATGATTGCTGGTTTAGCATGAAATACGTATATTGGTGATTATTTATCTTTTCAGCATATATGTGCTTAAGTGTATCAGTGTTATTAGATAGAGTGGAGAGTGGTGAGTCATGTGAAAGTCTGTGCTCATATACCCTATATATTACATATATAAGTAGATACATTTATTTATTTGTCAACAAAGGCACATACAGATCTCATATGTGTTATACTTATAAAAGGCTAAAACATTAGTACATGTGCCTTGAGTGCTTAATTTTAAACAAGAGAGACCTCTACAAATCACAACGCAAGATTCGACTGACCCTCTTATCACTGAACCTATTTTCTTAATTATATAGGCAAATCTAAAGCATTTTGATTTGGGAGCATGAAGCTAATAAATTCTTTACTGATTAAGTCCACTATCTCTGTTAAATATTCGCGAAATCTTTCGATTTACAATGAGTCAATATTCAGACATTAAATTTAGAAATAAGTTATTACAATGTATTAGAGTTGATTACTTAATATCTCTTTAAAAAAAGATTATTAACCTATATACTATTAACTTTATCAGATATGGAAATCACTTTTTTAATTTTTGAATAATTTTATTTAGCTTTATTTTCTGATAATAAAAAAATAAAGCTACATATAAAAAATAAATTATTATAATATAATCTAAAAGTTCCAAATTTTTTGCAATCACAATTATGATACCACCTCACCCACAATATATATCTTAATGAATGTTACTAATCATTCAGTAGATTAGACATTATCATATCATTTTTAATTGACATATGGACTTTAAACTTTAATTAAATATTAATTTAACTACTGTTTTTAAATACAATCACATGAAATAATTAAACTTCATTTCACCCTTTTTTAACATTATTGAAAGAAATGAAAAGTTGAAATGGAGTTGAGCTGGATATATTGTTAGAAGAAAACATAACAGATCAATAACTAAAGTCTTAAACTAAATCCCAAAAGTTGATAAAAGATTTACAAATAGACCACATTAGAGATAGTCAGATAAGATGGAGAAGTTTATTGAAATGCCATAGAGAATAGAAACTATGGATTGCAAAAACTGGATTAAACGTGTTGAAGTGGAGTTAAGTGGGACACAATGCTAGAAAAGATAACAATACATGAATTACTGATGTCTTATATAAAACCCAAGAGTTTGTAAAATATCTAGAAAGAAATCAAGTTTGAGATGAACGAATAAGATGAGGAAATAATCTTCAACCAAAGCTATAGATAGGAGAAAATAGATTAAAGTTGAAGGTTTTCATCTTTGTAGTGGATTGATCATGTTTGAAAATGATGCTGATTAAATTGCTTAATATGTCTGCAATTAGAAACATAATACATATTATTATTTCAAAAGTCAATATTACATATTTAAAAAGATAAAAAGGAAACGATTCTACTAAGCACTATCTTAATATACTACTATATTATATGAATTTTATTGACAATATTATTTGAATATATAAACATTTAATACATTATACTGTTAATATAGTAATTAAATTTTGATTCTGAATTAGCAGGAAATCAAAAATGTGTTAATTACAAAGATTTTTTTATTAGTGTTTACTAATAAATAATACATTTCATATATATACACAAACACTCGCAACATTAATTAAAATGTCATATAATAACCAAGATATGAAGTTAATTAATTATGATCAGGTAAATTAATCCACCAACGTGATTAACTTTGCACCACAAAAGCATAACGTGGGCAGATGTTTATCAACTTCCTGTTGTAAAATGACATGAAGCTGACATTTTAAATATACTTCACCCAGAACAAAATTTATTTATTTTCTTTTAAATATCTTCCAGATCCCAATATTTCTTTAGACTAAAAACTTTTTTATTTTTTTAATAGCAGTCGGGGTCAGTTCTTTTTACAAATTTTATTTTTAAAAAAAAAGCTGTCACACATTCACATACAAATAAATGTTTGCATATTACCGAACATCTTCACCCTGTGCATTTAGCACATTAGTGAGGGCAATAGGCTTAAGAGCTAAAGTTTTCTGGTTGATTCTCTGCTGAAAAAAAAACTTAGCTTGATCATAATGATTGGAATTATTGTGTTCAATCTGTCACTTGTCAATACGTTTTTTTTTTCTGAAAATAATATTGCCTGCAAT
Source organism: Epiperipatus broadwayi (assembly GCA_028023455.1). NCBI lineage: Eukaryota > Metazoa > Onychophora > Udeonychophora > Euonychophora > Peripatidae > Epiperipatus > Epiperipatus broadwayi. The sequence continues at coordinate 9,201,751 of JAQFVV010012403.1, read as the reverse complement.
AATAACTATATAAAAAATGGCAAGCCTAATATTTCATAGTAAATGGAACACAAAAACTCAGTGCAACTAGTAATATACTCAACTATATAGATATTAAAACAAGTAAAACTTTCTATTCTAGTGTCTTTTTTAAGCTTGAGTAATCAATGTTAGCAAATAGTAATGCATATAAAACTTCATCTCCACACTGGTTTCTGCTTGTATAATGAGTCTTAGGATTCAAAGCTAGATGGAATACCAGTAATTGGTTATAAACTATTAGATTTGTATATTTACATTAGCACCATATTGTCTTCCATGGTGTTTAAAAATAATGAAAGGAATTGTATTTTTAAAAAAGTATTATTTTTTTGATAATTTGAATGTTGACTTTTTCTATTATAATCTCAACAAGAACACAATAAATTTTACTTTGTGCCATACATTTTACTGTGTTTACATTTTTAAAAAGGTAAAAATCATTATGTGACTTTCCAAAGTATCCAATTGTGGATAAATAAAATTTATTTGGCACGTTTCTTCTATGAATTTAAATTGCGACATGTTTTGCTATATTTCCTTTAAAAATATATAAAAGCTATGATGTGAGTTTCTAAAGTATCTGATTATAAAGGAATGAAACTTATTAAACCACTAAATATCACATGATCATCATTCTTTATGCTTACACAAGCTCTTTGCACAGAGGCTAAATTCTCCATACAGTAGTGCCACTCACTGCAAGTCAGAGTAAACCAATGGGTGCAAGAAAGTTTGTGCATACTCATCCAACATCCCCAGACTAGTTTCTAGCTTGTGTCTCTCATCAGTGAAGAGCCTTGGATCTGAGAGTGCTGCATCTATACCTGCACTCAGATCCAGGTCTAGGTGCAGTGCTCAGATCCAGGTCTATGTGCAGCACTCTCAGATCCAGGTCTAAGTGCAATGCTCTCAGATCCAGGTCTAGGTGCAGTGCTCTCAGATCCAGGTCTAGGTGCAATGCTCTCAGATCTAGGTCTAGGTGCAGTGCTCTCAGATCCAGGTCTAAGTGCAGTGTTCTCAGATCCAGGTCTATGTGCAGCACTCTCAGATCCAGGTCTAAGTGCAATGCTCTCAGATCCAGGTCTAGGTGCAGTGCTCTCAGATCCAAGTCTAAGTGCAGTGCTCTCAGATCAAGGTCTAGATGCAGTGTTCTCAGATCCAAGGCTTTTCACAGATGAAAGCCACAAGCTAGAAACTAGGCTGGAAATATTGGATGAGTAGGCACTAGATAAGTATTTTATGCACAAACCTTCTTCCATTCATTGATTATTCTGGCTTGCACTGAGTGGTGCTACTGTATGAAGAGTTTAGCCTCTGTGAATGAAAATTATTTTAGTGGGGTTTTTTTCCCTTTAAAAATTTAGCTTTTGAAAAAACTTCTTATCTAAAAAAGTTTTTTTTTTAAAATCTATTTATTTAATTTTTTTTAAAACAGCAACATATTTTTAAAAAAATTTTTGAGCCGGAAAAAAACTTTAAATTATGTGTTAGAAATGTATTTTATTAATAATTACTGCCAACAAAAGAAGTAACTGCAAATAGATCAAAATTAATTTTTAGTTTTAGTTAAAGAAAAAAATTAAAATCAGTGGAAATATTAATGCTGATTAAATACAGAAGCATTATTTGCCATTGATGTAAATATAAAGTTGAACATAGCCTTTGTATCTTTTGTTAAAAAAATTATATCATATTTTTTCAGTAAAAATGCATTTAAAACATAAATAGGATCAAGAAATAACAGTAGTTTTCACTGCTCATAGTATCAATTGACTCATAATTTGGATTGTAATAAAAGCATTGTAAAACTGCAATAAAGAGCATAGGTGATTTAATATTTATGGATTTGGCAATGCAATAAGAAAGATAAAGTTATAATTTGCATAATCCTAGCAAATATTTGTCAACTTTTTGCCAATAGATGAAATTTCTTACCTATAAAATTTCAAATGATAAAATTGGAAAAAACTTTATCTTTGATGGAAACTTTTCAAAAATAGATGAGTATTGTCAAGTATTGATGGTTGAGAGGTTAGCACAGCTGCCTTATAAGCAGTTATCCCAAGTTAGTGGGTTCGCTTCCCGGCCAATGTTATGACACATGAAAAAAAAATAGATGAGTAATGACTGTTATATTTTTATTTTAATGAATATGATAAAGGCAGGTAAATACACTTTTTTGGCTTCAATTATAATTACTACTTTTTAGTAATTTAATATTTATTATTAAAATAATGTTTTAATCATTTATTTTGTATTTTTTTTTTAATTTATAAGTATTTAAGTTTTTATTTTATTATTGTACAAAAAACAGGCAAATATTCAAAACTTATTTGAAAACATTGTAATATATATCACATGATCACTATTCCTTACGCTTACTTGAGTTATTACAACAGTAGCAATTTCTCCATACAGTAATGCCACCTTGTGCAAGCCTTATAATCAGATGGTGCAGAAAGGTTTGAGCATAAAAAAATCTAGGTGCAGTGCTTTCACATGTAAGCTAGAAACTAGTCTGGGGATATTAAATCAGTATGCACTAGACAGGGATTTTATGGTACAAATCTTCTTGCATCATTGATTGCTAAGGCTTGCACTTGGCACTAGTAATCGGAAAATGTGTTACTATTATAATATATATTTCTCACATTTTATTTTTATTTTAGAAGCTATAATATAAATATGATAAAACAAAACACATTTTTAAATATTTACATATTAAAAAAATACCAAATTCTAAAAAAATGTTTAAGAGGAATCACAAGCAGAAAAGATTAATAAACTTGATTGAAATAGTCCACCAGATAATTACAAAAAAGAAACAATCTTTCACTTACTGTAGAAAATTTGGGATACTAGAGGGCAGTTCAATTATATATTTAATAGAGCTTGAAATTCACACTTCATTTGTTGCATAAATATATGAACAAATATGTATATTGATACAGACTACATGTCATTTTCAATCATTAGCAATTCACTGCATGATGAAGATCATTTCAAGTTTAATCCAGCTTCTCTGAAATCTAGTCTTTCTTCTCCACAACACATCATCAAACTTCTCCGTCTCATATCTTCTATATTTTACAATCTCTTAAAATCCAATTTAAAACTTCAATTACCCATGTATTATCATTTATTATCATTTCTTCTAGCAATAGGTTCAGTCCAACTCTATTCTTTCAAGCTCATCAGTAATACCTATTTGTTCCTTCACCATGTCCATGTATTTCATTTTTATTTTTTTATTATTTCTAACATACAACTCTCCATACTTTGTAGAGTAGTCTGAAGCATTCACATTACTCTTCTAATATGTAACCAAGTATCAAATTCATAAATAAGATCTGGTAAAACATCTCAATTTAAAATGTTCCTTCTGAAACACATAGGCATATTTCTTTTTAATATTAAATTATTTCTACCAAAAGCATTTCATCCAAATGTAATTCCATGACCAATTTCATCTACGTTTCAATCTACATTAATAATCTAACCAAAACATTTGTAGTTATTAACTTTTTCTAATTCATTATCAATCTTTACTCTGAGAAAATTCATTAAACAATACTTTATTCTTTTTTAGTATTTTTTTTTAAATTTAAATTTAAACTTTATTCAATCATTAATTTACAAGAAAATTATAGGTTTAACATTGATATCAAAATGATATACTAATATTTACATCATTCACAGATACCTTCATGCCAGTGTTGAATCAGAGTTTCCACATCTCCCCTTCCATCAAAGATTCACATAGAGAAACATAGTTCATACTAATCTTCAAGAAAGTAACAGAAAAAACACTCCGTGACATCATATCCAATGCATTCTTTCCATACTTATTCACAGTCTAACCTAATACCAGTAATGAAAATCTGGTAGACATCCTCCTACTAATCACTAGACCAGTCAAACATACTCCATGTTGCTGTGTAAACATCTGTTGGAGCTAGCATTTTACCTCTTTGTCTGATTCTATCTGTTATTTTTTTTAAATTCTCTCAAAAAATTGATATTTGTTCCAAGGAATATTGATTTGAATCTCACACACAAGACAGCAAACAGTAGGAACACTGAGAGCCTAATGGTTGGGGGAAAACCTCTTGCTATACATTCTGCTATTGGAATTAGTGGGGAACAATTAGATTTCAAGAAGGAATCATCAAATCCAGATCCTAATGCTCTGAAGGGCTCGACATGTAAATAAGACACGTGAAATAGTTTCATCTGCTCTCTCACAAAGTCCACACATCGGATCTATCTTAGTAATACCCCTCCTTTTTTAGTATTTATCTTTATTACTTTCTTACTCTCATCTGATAACTCTTACAATATATCCAGAGAATCTATAAAATCTAAATCATTTTTACTCCATTGGCTTATCATTTTAATCCACAAAATATTTTTTGTGAAGCTGCTGTTTAAACTTTGGGGACATAAAATCATCCTGTTATAATCATTCTTGATGTTAATATTCTTAATACCATCATTTTATCTACTCATTACTATTGCATTTTGATAAATATTTTTCAGAATATGACAATATCTTGGGTCTATGTGTTGATATTCTAATGCTTTTTTTTTCTCTATTTCTCATGTTCCAAAGCATTGGCTGGAAAACGAACCCGGGACAACTGCTTGTAAGGCAGCTGTGCTGACCACTCGTTCATTGTAGAAACGTTTAGAAAATCAAATACCTTTTAAAAATAAATAAATAATTGCTGAGGAGTTGATTTTAGAGGGCTAGAAGTGCCAACACTGTTATCAACTATAACTGAGAGTCTGTCACTCAGTCATTACCTTAAACCATATAGAGCTAATGGCTTTTCATAACCTATAAATCTAAAGCAATATGACAACTCATATATATATATATAGGCATGCCACATAAATATTGATTATTCTCTACTCCTGTATCGCACATTTTATTATAGCTAGCTTTTAATGAAGTAGTTAAAACTAAAAAAAGAAAAACTTTCAAATCTCAAGATATGCAAAAAATTTAAAACTGAAAGTAACAGTATCAGTTTAAGCTATGTCAGCCTTGCATAGTAAGTATCAAATAACGATTCAATAAGAGTTAATAAAACACCGAGTAAGTTATTTTAAGTACTTAAACATATCATCTGAATAATATAAAAGGCTTCATTATTTCTTAATGTAGCTCTAAACCAGCCCACTTAAGTTTATGACTAAAAAACTGATGCTAAAATAAATTGTGCTAAGAAAGTAGCAGAAAAATGACTATTTCCAAGACAATTAAGAATTATTGCTTTTTCATAGTAGCTTTAATGCATAGACATTCAAATCAACATTTAATGGAGAATTATTATATATACATACATGAAATGTACTTATTTTGTACGAATTCTTTATATTACTACGCTTGCAATAAGAAAACGTACTTCAAATATAAAAGGAAATTAATAAAAATACAACTCAATCAACTTCAAAGTTCACATTAAAACATTTGTGAGAAACCATTGTGAAACTTTATTACTCCATTTATCAGGAAAGGAAGTTATTAAGAATTTTATTTTCTGATGCAGAATAATCAAATAAGGTTATGAATTAACTTTTAAATTAAAGGTAGTTAAGCATAAAAATTTTATTAACGTAATCAGATTTAGTCCATCATTTTGTCTGAGCTTCCTAAAAAATAAAATCCCAGTTAATTTACGAAAAAGTGGTTTTCAAATTAGTTTAAGTTTACAACAATGTAAATAATTATTCTTTAAGATAGATAATAATAAAAAAAGCTACATCATTATTTTAAATAGATTATAAAATCCATGCTTTATTTATTCTAGTAAATTTTTAGATAGCTTAAATAATGAGATTTTATTCCACACTCAAGGACACTTCTATATAAATATTTAAAAAATTATAAAGACCCAAAGACAACTAAAAAAGATACTGTAAATACATTAACATGAATAAAATATTATTATAAATAAAATAAATAAATGATAGCTTTATTGTTTAGAACATCATAAAAACTTTGATAATTGGAAATGGCATATTTGAGTACAATCTGTGGATTGTAAAATCAAGAATCTACCAATCTAGACCTGGAGTAAAATACAGATTATTATTATGAACATATATGGTGTGATGTGAAGTATCTTCTTAAGTAATATCAGAAGATTCTGTGCATAAGATATGTGACCTGAAATCATGTATATCAAGTTAAACCTCCAGGCTAAAATCATTACATACACAGCAATAAACGTTAAGAATACATTTAGGTGCTCTCTATTAGCTCATTATTTAATTAAAATATGTTATATAATGGCCAAGTTCTGATTGAAAATCATGATTATAGGAGTTAGAGAACCTGCTTACAAGGAAATCTTCCACAAAACTGTGACTATCCCCAACATCACCAACCCTAAACCTTAATTATACCAAGCAGCATATTCAAGTATTAAATTAGCTTCTTTTTTTAGTAAAGTAAAACAATAATACAGTTATATTTCTGATAGGAAGAGATTATAATCAAATTTACTTTTTATATAAATCTCACCATTAAACACCCTAATATATTTACATATAAAACTAAATAGTCTGGAGGAGTTAACTTCACAAGTAATTGCAAATAAATACATAAATACATGTTAATTTTAATTACAATAAAATGAAAATCAAACTATATGAGTCAATATAATTCAGGATTTGAATCCAAAAGTAGAGAACCAAAATCACAATAATTCCATATCTAGATTAAATAGCAAATGTGGAACCCATGTTTTAAAGCTTGTGTTAGATTAACATATTTTCGGAATTAAAAAATTTTTTGCAGTTATTATATGTTTTTTCTTCATTATATATCTTCATATCTTGAAATCATTGTTAGATTTGAAATTTAATGAAAATATTAAATAATAACATAATCAATTATACAACTAATACATTACAGAGTTATATCTTATAATATTATGATAGCATTTAAGCACTCTCTATTAATCATTATTTAACTAAGATATTATATAATAGCCATATTTTGAAAACTGTACTATGCTAATTTAAAGCTTGTAAAACCAGTTTTAGTAAACTCTCATCATCAGCTGTAACAAACCCCAACATAGTTAATTATATGTATTGTCATAATTTGCAATGAGATATTACAGAAGATCTAAATGTTTAATTCATAATTAAAGTATTCATATTATGCTGCTATTAAACAATAAATAATGCTTTTTTGAAATATTACTACAAAAAATGTACATTCAAGTAATATCTTTTAATTAAGTCAAATATTTTATCTTGCTGAAACAGGAATAATTTTATATATAACTTCAAATAATACACTCATCATAATAGGTCAGTTTTCATTATAAAGAATTCAAAGTTTTTCACACAAAGTAAATTAATTCCACATAATCACATGATCACTATCTCTTATACTAGCACATAATTGTTATTACACAAGGCAAAACTCTCCATACAGTAGTGCCACTCTGTGCCAACCAGAGTAATCAATGGATGCCAGAAGGCTTGTGCACTACTGTTTAAAAACAATTAAGTGCTAATATAAGAGATAGTGATCATGTGAGATAATGATGACAAAAGTTTCCATAGCGAGTTAGAAAATTGTCAAAAATCATCAATTTAAACTTAATTAAATGCCACACTTTTCTTACTACCAATTGCTTTCTGGAAACATGGAGACTCAAAAAAACTACTAAAATAAAAGAATAGATACAATTTCAAATATGGTGCTACTAGACAATGATTCTACTCCTGTCAATTAATTCATCACTTTAAATTCAGCAAGAAATTGTGAGTGCCAAACACAGATGAATCAAGGGCATATTTCAGAAACATGGCAAGGAGACTTAACACTTTAGAAATGATTGTCACCTGATAAAAGAATAGTCATCATCCACAGAGGCATTTCCCATAGCTATGGGCAGAATTTAGGTCATTGTCAATAGGTTCCAGAAACATTATCCAAAACTTAAAAATGTGAAATATAGAGTAAAATAATGGATTGTTTCACATTATGGTATTACATCTTTCCAGTGTAAGCCAATCTTTAAGATCTTTAATCATGAGAATTACTTCAGCTTAAAATAAGCTTTTCTCTGCATGACATAAAAAAAGTATGTAGAACTTACAAACAGTTATATGTATACATCACTTTGATTGGTTGGTCATCAAGCTTATAATATGCTTCAAGTATGAATAAATAGCAAAATATCTCAATATGAAAAATTCAAATTAGATAAAACACTCACCATACATTCCATGAAAAATAATATTTGAACCAAAATTATAATGTATGAAGAATTGAAGTGTTTCATAAAATGCCATTTGACTCTTTTGTAAAATACAGATTGAAATAATGGTCCACTTTTTAACTTTTTTTAAACATGAGATCTATTTCAACTTAAAATATCATGAAATAAAGGAATAAAAAAGCTAGGTAGTTTTCACAATCCATATAAATTCTAGTATTCTTATAAGAAGTATCTCTTCTACTATATATATATAAGTACAAAATATAAATATTATTTTACATATACAAATATAATTTATATATTTGAAGTTTAGATGTAATGTAGGGCTTCGAAAACAGACTTTCAAGCTCCCTTCATCTATTCACTCTATTTCATATAACCAATCCACATGACCACACACACATTCAAAAAAATAACTGATCTCCAATATATGTATTTTGTACTGAACCAGCACTCAGTTTATATTAAAATAACAAATCTTCAAACTTTAAAAGACAGACTTCATTTTACTCCACTCTCCAACTCTTCAGCCATCCATTCTTTTGAAAATCTGATGATAGAATGCCCAAATCCTTTATTAATGTCAATATTATTGTCATGCCCATATTGACTTTAAGTCATGCTGACCCCTTATGTATAGCATCTTGTCCATTTAAATACACAAAAGAGGGATGAGCAGGATGCAGACTCAATTTGTAATATTTAAATATACAAGTATAATTTATATAATTGGAATTTAGATGTAATGTAGAGGATTTGAACACAGACTTTTAAGCTCCCTTCAGCTATCCAGTCTAACAATACACATGACCATACATATGAAAATAAGATGATCTACAATATATGCATTTTGTGTTGAACCAGCACTCATCATTGGTCCAAATCTGCTGGTTGAATATAAAATATAAAATACATATATTGGTATTCATTTACCATTTTCACATGTGTGTGGTCATGTGTATTAGTTGTATGAGATAGAGTGTATAGCCAAAGGAAACTTCAAAGTCTGTGTTCAAATCACCTATGTCTAAACTTCAAATATATAAATTATATTTGTATATTTAAATATTACAAATTCAGCCTACATCCTGCCCATCCCTCTTTTATGTATTTAAATGGACAAGGTTCTATAAATGAGGGATTAGGATGACTTAAAGTTAACAGGGACATAACAGTACTTTGTGCAATAAAGGAAATTTGTGCATTCCATTATCAGATTTTTCAATGTATGAATGGCTAAAGAGTTGAAGAGAGGAATAGATTGAAGTCTTCCCATTAAAGTTTGAAGATTTGCCATCTTAATATAAACTGAGCACTGATTATATGTGTGTGTGGAAGATGATGATCTGGACCAACTGATGACTGCTGGTTCAGCATGAAATACATATATTGGAGATTATCTTTTTTCACATGTGTATGATAATGTGTATTGGTTGTATGAGATAGAGTGGATTGCTAAAGGGATCTTGAAAGTCTATGTTCAAATCCCCTATAAAACATAGATATTTCATTTATAGTTGTATGACAAACAATTTTCATCATCCAGTTTAAATTGTTAAACTATTTTAGAAAAATTTGAGCTTTATTTATATGATTCTAGTAACCACATTTTACCTTTTTTGTTATATTATTAAGCTGTGAGTCCAAGTTAAAAAAGCTATAAAGTTTTCAATCCAGTCAGGTTGCTTGCATAGTTATATACAAATCTGAATCCAATTCAGTTTCTATATATTATGGTGATATTGAGTTTTAAACATAGGCACCTTTATTCTTTAGCCAGAAATAGTCTTATATTAATAAGATATCCAACTTACAAAACATGTGATCTCTTCTTACACATCTAAATGTCTTTACCTAACCTTAAACTTAATTAACTAGCCATATCTAAATATATATCAACATTTCTTTTTTTATTTAATCTTGTAAAAGCAACTCTCACATAATAATTTCGCAGCTTATCCATTCTTTTCTAGACTAATTGGCAAAATCTTAACATAAAGCTGTAATTATTAACTTTTTTCTTTCAGTTTCATTATACATGAATATTGTCATTACTATTTTTTTGATGTGATGTGATGTGATGCACTGTGACTTCTCCTTAAATGGAGTCAGGAATCTCTCAGCAGCTATGCTCAGAGAAACCTGTGAGCCACTTTACCTTCCTTTTCCATTGTCCACCCTAAGTTTTCCCATAATCTGCTCCATCCCATTTCCACAACATAATCTTTGTCAACTCCATGACCTTCATATCTAAATCCCCCTTATCTTTTTCCAAACCTAGCATAAAAATCAATAACTCACTTTCTGTATAATCACTTTGTTCATATTTAATCTTTCATAACTTCATTATTTGTAACCTTTCTGCTTCCAAGCATTTACATTGAAGTAACAGATGCCTAATATTTTCTATGCCTTTCTTACACAACTTGCAGACTAAATCACCCATATTTTTCCATTTACATGTATATTCCCTTGTTGCTAAAGATCCTATTCGAGCCCTAAACAATAAACTACTTTCCTTACTATTATCATAAATTAACTCACACCCAATGTTCTGTTTACTTCTATATATATATTTAAACTCGTTTTACTCTCCATACTAGTTCTCCATCTCTCCAACTCCCTATTCTTTATTAATGCATCTATTCTTCTATCCCACTCCTTACTACTATAACACTCAACAATCCTCCTAACACAATCATCCCACCTTTTGTACAAGTATACTGACATCTAATTCTTTATCCAAATCTTCTGCATACTGCATTACCTTTCTCACCCATCTTGTTGCCTGCCCTTTACTTGTAACCCAATTAAATACTATTTTGGCTATTCTTTTATTATTCGTAAACGGCAATCCACCAAACATTTTCAATTTGCTTTTTGCATCCCTCATATAAAAACTTGACCATCCCATTTCTCCTTGAATTGCCTCCTTTGCTGTCCACACCTCAGCATCTAATACATGTCTTCCTACTTCCTTTGGACTTTTTCTAAGCAATATAATACCCCTTTACTAACACATAATGCATCATTGCCATATGTTAATCCTGCTACTGCCATTCCCTTCCATACAATTCTAGCTACATCATATTTATTATATGAAAACACTGTTAATTTCTTTATCAATCCCTTTTTTTTCTTTGCTTCATTTATCAATTTTTTCTCCCATTCATCCAAGCAATTTTTCTTATTACTTTTTCCAATCTTACTATATTTATGCCATCTAGAGTAAACTTTAGTAATTAATAAATGCCAGAGGGTAGTGCTTAATAACATTCAATTTTTAATATTTATATCGATCAGATGAGTTACACCTGAAGAAGAGCGAAGAATATAATCATTCAAAATTAGTAATAACAGTTGAATGTATTTAGAAAGATATAAATATACTTAGAATTTTGTCTAAAGACATTTAACTATTTTAATTAAATGAGTGATATAGTCAACATACAATTATAAATAATATTTAAAATGTTCGTTCTTTGGTTTAGTTAAAATATTCTTCAAAATTTTCAAGATTGCTTTGAAAATTAAATCGAAGAGTTTTATTGGTGGGATTCGAAAAATATAGAATTCATATTTGGTTTTACATTGAATTAATAGTATGGAAGCCCAGATTCTTCAACCCCTCCCTCTTTGTTATAACTTGCCTTAAATTATGAATTTACTCAAATCAAGGAATCCAATTCAAGGCTCCAGCAGTAAATTGCTTGTCATGTGAAAGAAGTTAGTTAGCTTTTTTAACAATTTCTAGTTTACTGTATATGATAATTGTTATATATGTGTGCATGCAGATAAGTATATATTGTACTGGAGTTGACTTAGTCAGAATTCAGCAATTATTGTAACGTTAGTAATAAACTAACATACTTAAAATTATTCAATCCTTGGACATTTGCAATTTTGTTTTAAAATGTAGAACTTCTCTATCTGGATATCATTATCAATAATTTTCTACCCTATAGGCAGGACCACAGAGCTGTCACATCACAAGTTCTTCTTAGATCATTCTCATTGTCTTTATTGTCCATATCTTCAATTCAATATATCTCTTCCCATCTCTTATATCATTTAGCAAAATCAATATTTTTTATCCTTTTCATTCACTATTCTATACAAAACATCTTTCATATTCTTTGCTCATAATATTTTTTTATTCTTAATTTTTTCAATCAATCTCTTTTTTCATTTACTCTTTCCAAAACTTCTTCATTTGTTATTTTATTTATCCAATTAACTTTTTTCACTCTTCTTCATGACCAAATCTCAAAGGCTTTCTTTAATTTGTTTGTTTCACAACCACTGAATAATGCACTCCACACATAGCATTTACTTAATATCTTCATTAATTCTCCCCTCAAATGTCAACAAAATATTTTATTTCTCTTAATAAATGCTCACTTCACCAATTCTATTCTTCTTTTAACTTCATTTCTTCCACAAACTCAACTGACTACCCAATTTATCTAAATTCATTTACCTGTCAAACTATATTATTATGAATTTCAACTTGTAATATTTTTGTATTCCTCCCTATCCATATACACTTGGACTTCTTAACTAATCTTCAGTTCATATTTCATATATCTTTTCTCCAATTTACTCAACATATACTGAAGATTGTTTTCATTCTTAGCTATAAGAGCCATCTCATCTGCAAATCTTATACATTTTATTATTTTACTTTCAGTCTTAGCATATCCATATTCCAAATATTTATCTAACATGTCTCCTACATAAATATTAAAAACCATAAATGGCATACAGCATCCTTGTCTAATTCCTCTTTCTATATGCATTTCATCAGTTTCATTCTTTTCTAGTCAGATTCTTATTTTTTTCTCAGTATACATATTCTAAATCAAAGTACTCTCTTTCCAAAATATTCCTTTATTTTTTATGATAGTCACAAGTTTATTTCATATTATTCTACCAAATATTTTATCCCCCAAATTCACAAAACATACACCAATTCCTTTATCTTTTTCATTATATAATTCTGCAATTATTCTAACAATACCAATAACACTTCTTGTACTTTTCCCTCTCTGTAATCAATGTACTAATTCTCCATTATAATATTCCACCTTTCCATAAATTCTGAGTTAAAATTCTTAATAATATTTTTGAAGCACACGATAAAACTTATTATCCTATACTCTTGACATCTAACATTTCTTCTTTTTAACAATTGTAATCATTAGAGTCCTCAAGAAATCTTCAGGCCAGACTTCACTATTATATATTAAATTGCAAAGTCCAACAATTTCCTTCATAGTATTTTCTCTCATTTTTATCAAAAATTCTATAGGTATTTTATCAAATCCAACAGCTTTGCCATTTTTCATTTGTTCAATCAACTTCATTATTTTATCTATCAATATGTCAATACTTTTATCACCTACTGTAACATTTTCATTTTAGAGTTCATAATTAATTGAATAATTTTCTTTTTTAAATAGATATTGAGGATATTCTTCCCATCTTTTAAATATATCATTGCTATCAGTTAATCTCTTTCCATTCTTATCAGCTAATAATTTGTTAACCATCTCCCTCCACAAATGACATTTCTATTTCTATCAAATACCAGAACATATCTTTTTGTTTGTTGAAATACTTCTATCTCTCTATATTAAAACAGGCAAAACTCACTATACATATTGCCACTCACTGTAAGCTAGAGCAATCAATAGATATCAGAAGGCTTGTTCATAAAATCCCCATCTAGTGCCTACACATCCAATATCCCCATGCTAGTTTCTGGCTTGTGACCTTCATCAGTGAGGAGCACTAGATGGGGATTTTATGCACAAATCTTCTGGAATCCATTGATTACTCTAGCTTGCAGTGAGTGGCAATATGTATAGTGAGTTTTGCCTGTTTTAATAACAGTTATATGCAAGCATAAGAAATGGTGATCGTGTAATCTCTCTACATTCTTATTCCAATCATTTTTCTTTTGCTAAATCAGTTTCTTTCCTTAGCTTATTATTGATTTTTCTATATACTCTTTGATTTTTTTTGGTAGTAGCATTTTTCTAATTTCTCCATACTTCCATCTTTTTCAACATATTTTCCATTATTCAAGGTCATTTAACTTTATTAAATTAATAGTTTCTATTTCACTTCTGTTGATTTTAATATCCCTTCATTAATCCTACACCAATTGTTTATCAGAATTATTTATATATTCTTCATGTTTATCAATTCTCTTTATTACATTTTCACATAATCTTCTTATCTCCAATTCTTTCAATTTATGTAAGTACCATCTTACATATTTTTTACCTCTTTTTATTTTTTTTAAACTCAAATTTTAATTTAGTCATAACTAAATTATGACCAGAGTTTATGAGTTTACATCAGGCCTAGGCAAAGCATGAAGACCTTTAATAGCATTTTTATATCTATCTTGAATCAACACATAGTCTCTCTGATATCATTCTTTATCACCTTGAGTTTTCCATGTATACGATCTTCTTGGATGACCTTTAAATTAAGTGTTTGCAACCAAAAATTCCACAAGTCCAATTGCCTCTTTCATTCTTTTTTTCAATATTATAATACCAAACAATTTTTACTTCTTCAACTTTCCCCACAATGATATTCCAGTCATCCAAAAGCAATATGCATGCATTTTATTCCCATGTTATATTAATTTTCTTTATCTTTTCATATTACACATCTATTTCAATATCATCACGACTGCTAATTGTTAAATAAACTTTAATTAATCCTTAGAACTTGCAGTTATTCTCATTGTCACAAAATATCACCACAATCTATCTTTACCACACTATTCCAAATTTTCTTTCCAACAGCAATGCCAATTTCATTTATTTTTCTATCACTACAAGAATGAAACAACATCTCCATTATTTATGTCTCCAAATCCATCCCTCACCCCCACACACCTCTCTTCACTTAAAACCATAACATCAATATTATTTATTTTTAATTCCCTTTTCAATTTTTCTAATTTCCCAGACCTTCTTAATGATCTTATGATCCTCAATGTGTCTTTTTCTATGGTGAGAATTTTACAGATTTATGACTTGAATAACCTCATGTCACTCCTACTAGACACCTTTATAAAAATGTAGAAATGAGTTCCTGTATATTTATATGTTGACTACATAATTACTTAGTGAGTAACATTATTAATGACACAATATTCTCTGTAGTTTAATGCCATGATGGATTGCAGATTTGAAAGCTAAAAATTCATAGATCACAATTCAATCTGTCATGGTTCTCAAAAATCTTGAGCAACAAACCATTGATTAATTATTTTATAATAAGATAATTATCTCATGTAAATTTGAAGAACCTTGAATCATTAAATTAAATAAAAAAACATCTTATTTATTTATTTAATGTATGGTTTTACTATTAACAAATATCATAAAGGAGTCTATAGATTCCAATCAAGAGAGAGATTCATCAATGGCTTTCTTAAATTCTTCAATTATACTACAGTAGCCTAGCTTCAACAGTCCTTAATAATATGGTTCATAGTTTGTGTATGTCTTCAACCACATAGATTAGTGACTATTAAATTTAATTTGTAAAGCAGTTAAGCACAATGACTATAGGTTGTCTTGAACCTATTGATGAAACCCCAATATCTTGTCACAGGATAAGGCCTCTTTAGAATTCCCTATAGATAAATTATGAGTGAAAGATAAAATCATCAGGCTAGTCAAATATTAATAGTAGGATTTCATATTTTTTCTTCCTTGTTTTATCACCTAGATAAAAATAGCTAGATATCCATTTACCAAGCAATAATTGATATGCTAACAAGGTTGATTAGAGACAAACTCCTTAAACTTTCTAAGCTTAGTTGAACCTGCATAAAAACTTCCACCTGAATATAAACTTTAGATAATTGGTTCATCAGAATATATGATCTATCAAAACATAAGATCTCACACTATGCGCATTTTGGTATATTTTGATAAATATTGATGTAATAGTTGGCCTGAAGGTTTGTGATGATAGCATTTAAACTACGATTATGTTTTGAACTATTAAAACAATCAAATTGTATCTTTAAATGCTTTTAAAAATTCCAACTTAAATTATACTTTTCTAAATACTTTCAAAAGTTGGTAATATTATAGAGATTAGTGTAGCATACAATCTTTAAAATGGTATTTTTCTCCTCTCTTCTCTTCAGGCGCTGCTGGCCTGATCAATGACAGTATGGCTTTGAGATTGAAGTAGTGCCCTCTAGATTTGTAAAAAAAATAGAATTACGATGGTATTCTAATCAATGAATAGACTTTCACAAACTTAAAGTTCATAGATTCGATCCCCATGCTAGACATTACTAGTCAGGTCAGCAACATCTGAAGAGAGAAAAAAATATTACTTGAATTGTTTGTTTCATACAATTTGTGTGTTATTACTAACAGCTGGATGAAATTAAAAAGTACAAAGCTTAATTCATTTAACAATTCTACTTAATGATGGAAATAGTTTAAAAAGTAATTACAAGAAATATTAGAGATGTTAAATACTCTCAAAATTATGATTGTGATAGAAAATTAAAAAAAAAGAAGTTAAAACTATATAATCTATAAAATATAACATTTCATTTTAACTCAATAAAATTCACACTTGATTTTTTTTTTTATTCATCAATTTATTCTGCTGGTCCTCTCATAATGAAAAATGTATTTTTTCAGTCAAATAAACTTTCAAAAATTTATAACAGTCTTAAAATTTGACAAACAATTATTATAACCAAGCCTGTAATAACTTTTGCACGATTCACACAAAAAAGAGTAATTTTTAGAAAAAAGTGTCATAATTTCAGTTTGATACTTTTGAAGTAAATTCTAATATTACAAAAAAATGTATTGTTCATCAAAATGGGAATATACGCTGTACGTGCTTATATATATAGTTAGAAATTTGTTTCCTTTTTATCTCTATTGCAGCGCATATATTGATGTCAAAGGACGCCATGTGTGGCAGACTCAAGATAAAATTTCTAATTTTTTAAATTTTTAACTAAGTTAAGGTAATTATAGGGGGTTTGAACCCAAACTTTCAAGCAGCATTTAATCATCCACTCCACCTTATACAACCAATACACATGGCCACATACATTCGAAAAAGATAAATGATCTCCAATATATGTATTTCGTGCTGAACCAACACTCATCAGTTGACCAGATCATCATTTCCCACACATAAATAGCTCTAGTTGATTAAATAGAAAGGATGTGTTGACGAAGCCATTAGATGCTGAAAATAGCATATGACCTCTGGGACAACTCTTGCACTAAACTACTATTTAGTGCAAGGGTAGAGTGATGGATTTAAAGGTAAAGGCATCTGGAATACAGTGTATTTGTCATGTCTGGTATTAAAAGTCACATGATTTTTTGAGCAATGAGCCATTCAATTATTTTTGTTATTATAACGTTATTTTTGAAAATAATAATATATTTTTTAAAATAATAAATCATTTGTTTTATCTATTAAAAAAACACAATCACTAGCTTAATCAAAAGCATGCAGATGATTTAAATAAGATCGATATATTTTTAGCCCCTAATTTCCCATTTTAGTTCTTGTAAAATTGATGCAAACAGTTCTGGAGATATGGAATCACCCTTTCACATATCCTTATCAATATCAATCTTCTTAGTTCAGGTAAGATAATAATTGCTGCTGCATTTTGATGTAACAATACCCCAGTTTATATCTTGATAAGTCCAAAACATTAATCATTTTGAAATGCTTACACAATCAAATGCTTTTTCATAATAAACAAATACCAAGCAGATCTTTTTTTTTTAAAAAAAATAACCGAGAAATTACAGTTAGTAACTAAACTTAAGACTCATATTATTTCACCTAAATCTTATTTCATTCCAATACTAAAATATCTTTACACTACACCATTATTCCATGATAAAAATATAAGCATTAAAACTTCTTCAATTGTTTTTTTTCTTTGCTCAAATTTACTGGCAATGTTAATCTAATATCAAGTTTATAAACATGAGATGAGTGAAACTTTTCCTTCACTTGAGTTACTGTTGTTTATTGTATTACATTCATATCTTGAATTTTGAATATTTGCTCAACTAAAGTTATGAGCATAGGAATGCAATAATTGTTATAATAGTTAAAAATAAGGAAAAGGAAAATATTGTTTCTTTGTTTATATTTCAAAAAGAAACTCTATTGACACAGAGTAAAATTTTACATCGTTTACATTTGTATATACGAGATTTGTTTATATTGTTTACATTTTTAGCTTCAAAGTAACCTTTATTAAGTTACTATATCAAACCTTATAGGCCCAAATGTGCAGGTACCACATCTGTTGCCTTCAGCTGTGGGCCAATAAGATTATAATGGTACATTGATATTGTACAATTGGGCAGTGGCTCAAAACTGTCCAACCACCTTATATAATAAATTAGGTGTTACAGGTATATTAGTTCAACAGTCCAAATGGGTAGGGACCAACTTAGTCTACCTGGCCAAAAATGTACTGTCATCCAAGAAAACATAAAAACAAAAAAACAGAAAGAACACAAGTCAACACTGATCACAAGCAGTCCATCAAGGGGGCATGGCAGCCCATCAAGGCCAATCCCATGCAAGAACAATGACTCTCAATCTGTTTGTTGGATCCGGACATCCCTTCCCTAAGTGTGGTGATGATCACTGCCCACCCCTACAGAATACCAGGCCTCCATGACTGCCACCCTCCTGAGGAAGAAGAGTTGAGTGTGGACCCGTGCTCTCGACGCAAGTGTTGGTATGGGTCAGTCCAAATTGGTTGGGACCACATTTGTTTCTTTTTTTATTGTCTAATTTAATAGAGTGATTCAACTTTCTAATAATTTAAATATGTAATAAAAATAATCTCTAAAATAAGACTGATCTAAAATTAATCTTTGCATCAGAAAGCAGTAGCAATATTTACAAGTAACTGATTTCCAGCAGAATATTATTTGTAAAACATGACATATATATAATAAATAAGTTAACATCATTAACTTAGATGTAAATGAATCTAAAAAAATATTAGCTCCAATTGTCATGCATAATATATATTTATATTATGGCTGCCATATTAAATAAAAATATTGACAAATCATTATGCAGTAAACATGCATTTGGTTGCTGTCTACACAAACAACAATCCTATATTAATACTTGTAAGATGACCAATGTGGTGTTAAAGCATGAATACTTGTTGCCATGGTCACTTTATATAAATAAGCCTATTCCTATATGGTTATAAGTTAATTAAAATAGAATCAGAGATTCATTCAATTAAAAAGCTTAAGTAAAAAATCCTGCATTGAAATATGTAATAATGCACTTTAAATATTTAAAATAATTTATCTCTTCTTTCTTTCTATATTTTTCAAGTATTGTACTTATTGATAACATTTGCAGATGTTGCAGTTTGATTCTTATTAACTTTTTCAGGTGATCTGTATCTGGCTGATTTTTAATTTTAATCGCAGCTATTAAAGCAAAAACTTTCTTGAGTCAGTATTTAAATCTAAATTATTTAAATCTAACAGTAATATCGCATGACATAATCTCACAGAGGATGACTCTAGAGTAAGTGAAAAGATTTTCTCTAAGAAAAATTTAACTGTTTGAACTGTACCAGTTATATAAATATCCTTAAGTCTTCAATGGTTTACATTCATGTTCTGAAGTAATTAAGTTTTACTATTCTTTATAAAATTCCTAGTATGCTTAATGAAAAAGAAAATAATATTCAATATTTATCAATGCTATATGACTTTCTCATCTTTGTCACATCTTTCAAAGGTTTTATTTCCCCTACTTTATAGTTGTCTACTATAAATCTGAGTATTCAGGCATACACTAGATGGCTCTAAAGTGGTTCTTGGGGAGTCATGTGATACTGCTGTTGATATTAATTTTTCTAATCAAAGGATGGAAGAAGTCTGCATTTGGCATCAAATTAAGGTCACTAAAATATGGTGATTGATCTGTATACCTATGCAAGTGAATTGCTGTGGTTCAAAATTTCATATATATATTAAATCAGATTATTAGCTTGAATAGTATAAAACAAATAAAAAATGTTTAAGTTAATTTATTTCAGCTTTGAATCCTAAATGATCACTGATTAAAGCAAAAGCCACAAACTGATCTGGATATAAATATTACCGCAATCTACCATCTATAATTCATAGGTTAGTCAGATGTACAACAGAGGATGCTACAGTGAAGTGAAAGGAACTATCTTTGGAAAGTTCAATATTTACTGTAAACTTATAATATAAAATAAAATCATATACACTTTCATTGAAATGGATATTATTTCTCAGATGTCAACCATCCTGACTTTGGCTTTGATCAAGTGAAATACTTTGGTGGTTAAAAAATTATGGAAAATTCTGCTAAATCACTCAGAACTTTGCAAAGAATAAACAATGCCACTATAAATTCTGATTTACTTAATTTTTCAAAATAATATTTGAATATGATGTCATTATTTTCCACATGTTCTTTGCTACATACAATTAAAATGTCAAATTCTTAATCAGAACATTTAATAACAACACTTCACTCTTCTTACACTTTAAAGCAAAATATATTTATTTATTCTTTACAGTTTCGACTGTTCCAGCAGTCTTCATCAGAACTACAAAATTCAAACATCTTACTTCATTTAATTGCCAACTGAGATTATATCATGTCAGTTGAGTCAGCTGTTTCCTGAAGTTTGACTTCTTATAAACTTGATTTATTGAAGAGGATATAATTTACAATGTTATTAGTTTTCCTTACTAAAGAAAATTGTTTTCCATTCACCATCAATTCATAAATCTTCTTAGTAAGGTATTCCTGCACTGTTTGACATGGTTGGTATACCATCCAACTTGATATCAGGAGGACTCAGGATTGATTCTGTGTTCAAACTTCTTCTGAACTCTCAAACAATAAAGCCATAAGCCTTTTTTAAACAATCTATATAATACTGCCTCTAGTAGTGAAGAAAATGCTTGATGCAGAATTGCATTTCCATACATTTTCCACTCTAATAATAACACCATATAATGTAAACATTATCATATAATTCATGCCCATATGATTATTATAAAACTTCTTTATACAATCAACTATTGCAGCATTATTATAAGCAAACAATTTTTCAAAGTCAATGATAACAGTTTTATAAATATTATTGTTAAGTCCATTAAACATCTTTAACACAATGATATCAATATTTTCATCAATTATGAGAATTTGGAAAAGTGATTCATGAATTTCATTCAATATGTCATTTTTAATAACACTAATTGCTCATTCATGAATTTGCAAGCACACTTTTTATTTTTGCAACAAGCAAAACTCTCTATACATATTGCCATTCACTGCAAGCTAGAATAATCAATGGATGCCAGAAAGTTTGTGCATAAAATCCCCATCTAGTGCCTCCTACTTATCCAATATCCCCAGACTAGTTTCTGGATTGTGGCCTTCATCAGTGAGAATCCTTGGATCTGACAGCACTATACCTAGATCTTCGGATCTAATGCAACCCTCCAACAGCCACTTTTTATCTCTACTTAACTACAAAACTATGAGTCCTAAACTGAAAAGACCTTAATATTTTCAATCCAAACTCATCAGCTTATATAGTCATATAGGTCTGAACTCAGTTCAGTACCCATACATTGTGGTGTCTTTGGTTCTTTAATAACCATGGCCACCACTATCCAATTAGGCAGGATTGGTTTTAAACCAATAAACATCATGTGATCACCATATCATAGGCTTGCTTATAACTGTTATTAAAACAGTGAGTGGCAATACATATAGTTTTGCCTGTTTTAATAAGAGTTATAAGCAAGCATAAGACATGGTGATTACATGATGTTTATTGGCTTTTTCCAACAAGCAAAAAATGTGCATATTTGATACACGATATCATGAATAAATTAAAATTTAACTGTGACTAACTAGTGACAATTAAAACCTTGATCTTTTTTAGATCTGACATATCTCCATTCATATATCCAATTTTGTTTTTTACATATATCAAGAAAAATCCAATAGAAAAATTCAGTAGATACTCTCAGTTCTGATTCTACATCTCAGTAATATCTAAGATTAACACAATATTAACAAAATCTATTTTCCATTCTTTCTATTTGTCATCCTAATTTCCATCAATTTTTGCTTTCAGATACATTTTCAGACTATTATTGTCATTAGTTTTACAATATTCAAACTTTTTTTAGGTGCATATTTTTACATTCATACATATATAATGTTGTAGTTTCAACAGTAAAATCCATCAAAGATTTGGTCCTGTATGTGTCATTTTGAAAATAGTAAATGAAAAAAGATTGATTGATGAAATTAAAAAGAAAGAGAATCTGGATTGGTTATATATTAAGAAGATAACATCCTTTAATGAAACATGTTTTGGAGGGAATGGAGAATGATAATAAGAAAAAAGAATGGATAAGATTAACATTGCTAGATATAAATATTATGAAGAGATACACATGGAATTAAAGAACTGGCAATGAAGAGTACAAAGTAGAGAATTGGATGAATTTGTGATATGACTGCTCTCTACATCTGTCCACAGGACAGAATACTACTGACTGATTTATTTATTAAGATTTTTTTTCTTTGTGAATATGCCAAATTGCAAAGAATTTATTTTTTTGAAATTATGAAAGTAGAAGCTAGTAAAGAAAAGTGTCTTTCTCAGTGAATTGGTTGCACATGTGCTAGAATTTTTGTTTTGAAGTGATTGGAATTTACCATAATATTTTTTTATTTTAAAAACTAAATCAAAAATCTATGCCAAAAAAGTTATACAACAGCGCACAGTAGAGCAGCTTACTGAGAACATATCTAACTTCACAATTAATTCACACAAGAACTAATAAAAGAATTTAGAAATATGAGCAAATTATATTGACAGATATATTTCATTTATATGACAAATTTTATTAAAAATTATTTCCAAATAAAATAACTCATTATAAAAAAATCCATAAAAATAATATAAGATTATAACGTAAAAAATTAACTTTGGAGATTTACTCAAAGTTTACAAATGTAATTCCTGTTATTTATTGGTTCTTTCTATTAACATTTTATATTTCCAAAAAATCAAAAAAGTAAGCGTTTTTCCAATTCTCTCTTTTACTGCATTGAAATAAAATTAAATTTCCTCATATTACTATTTATTATTTAGGATATAAATTATATTTTTAGACAGCTTAAGTATTATCAAAATCTAATAAAGAACTATGTAGATATACTAACAAGGAGATAAATGCACTAGGCTTTTTTTGTTTACTTCAGATTCTGTAACCATAAGGTTGGCAGTTATTAACTACATGGTCAATCATTTATGTTTATCTACAATGACATAGAGGTGGTTGTTGAGAAGATTCCAATAAGGTCTAGGAAAAGCAAATCCAGTTGAATTTACTTTTGGGTATATTTATAGTACATAAATAATCAAACCATAAATATTAAACCTCTATAACACTTTTTACACAATAAGAAAAACACATCATTTTAAATGTATGTTTATCAGAAAAGGCTTTAAGATACTAGAATTGCTGAATAATTTTTTTTAACTGGCTTAGGACTTTTCTTTCCTTTATAGCCAGCACATAGACAACTCAATAGTGATCAGTAAATGGATAGTAAATGGATATTTAACTATTGCCTAATCTCATCACCTAATAATTCACAAATTGAGTACTTCCTTTCTTTAAAGAAATACCTGACTTACAATAAACCTTTATAAATCATTAGATATGCAGAAATGTCTATAACTCATCCAAATAATCACCTAAAGTTAACAAAACTGTATTTATTCTTATCTGAAGAGTAAATTAAAGAATAGTAGTCAAGCATTGATGGTCGAGACATCAATGACAGCTGCTTTACAAGCAGTTGTCCTGGGTTAGTGGGTTCACTTCCCCGCTTGATGCTATGACACATGAGAAGACAAAAAAGTTATTTAAAGCTAATTCATTTTTTACCTATTTATATTTATTACTTTCCTTACTCCAGTTTTTCTTATACAAAAACCATCTGAGACTATGTTATAATTTTGGAGAATAATACAATTATAACATTTAATATTCTTAAATAT
This sequence comes from Epiperipatus broadwayi, assembly GCA_028023455.1. NCBI lineage: Eukaryota > Metazoa > Onychophora > Udeonychophora > Euonychophora > Peripatidae > Epiperipatus > Epiperipatus broadwayi. The sequence goes on along the minus strand of JAQFVV010012403.1, from coordinate 9,177,319 downwards.
TAATATATTATAGAAATATATTATTATATAGAAAAACCTCAATATCAAGTTACTTTTCAATAAACCTCCAATTTTAAAATGAAAAACCTCAATATCAAGTTACTTTTCAATAAACCTCCAATTTTAAAATATTTGACACATATTTACTTTTTTCGTTTATTAAAAGATAGTTTTGAGTTATATCTCAGACTAATACAGAGCAGGAGACAGACATGATGCCAATTATGACTGAAAGCATTGGAGTAAGAAATAGAGAAACCAGATATGTAACTTGATAATCAATCAATCAATGCACTTCATATCAAAACTACTTCATTCAATCAGTCTTATAATTTAATGCTCCAACGTGAATGAAAATACAACTTTAATTAGACAAGATAATTTACAAAAAGAAAAAGATCAAAGATATAAATAATCAAATAGTTTTGTTGTTAAATTCACCATACAATATTTGAATAAAAGAAATAACAGATGAAATTGCATTCCATTGATTTTTAGTTCTTGTATCCACTGCTCTACCATCAAATAGACAAAAAATAAAATGTCAAAAAATAAAAAAACTGATACTCATTAATGTTATATCAAGCAAAACAGGCAAATGAGTAAGCATAAGATATGGTGATCATGTGATGTTATATCAAGTAATTATAAAAAAGTATAAAAACATTCATTGTTTATATCCTATCTTCTGCTTGCATTTATTTATTTAGCAAAGATTTTTTTTGGCCAGCTTAATTATAAGTTATGGATAGATTTCAACCAGAGATAGATTCATTTTGTTAAGTCCTTCAATTTTGCCATTGTAGCCATAAACTCAGTAAGTCATTAACCATGTAGTTCATGGCTCAAGTTTATCCACATCCTCCATGGATCATTAGAAAGAAACCTGGAGAGATTCCAAGCAAAAGAGATTAAATAGTGGCTTTATTAACTCCTTCAATTTTGCTACTATAGATCTGACTGTCACTAACTATAGATCTGACTGTCACTATGTGGCCCATAGTTTGTATTTGTCCATATTTACAAAAATTAGTGACTAATAAATTGCATTTACAAAGCGAATGAGTACACTGTCCTAAATCTGTTGATGAGACTCCATTTACATCTAGGAAAATCAAACTTCTGTGATTTGAAGCAGAATAGACTGGAACTTAAGATCTATGGATTACTTTCCAGCTTTATAACTTCTAATGCTTGAATCTTTTACGAAATTACAAACAATATATCAATTATTGGGGAGAGGGGGGGCAGTTTTTCCATGGTTTACCCTGCAATAGCACATATTACATGATCTTCACATATAAACTAGATAACTGAAGCTTTTTACAATTTATTTTAAATAAAATAATCATTACAGGTTTTTATATCTTTATTATATACAGTATTTCAATTATATTTGCATATATTACTTGTGTAAAGAAAATAACAATAAACAACAAAAAACTAATCAACATATTCTTTTATGTTTTGAGAATAAAAAATCAAGACAAACTTTAGAATTTATGATGAAAACAATGATATACATCATTAACTTAATAACAAAAAAAAAAAACGCAGTTTCTTAATGTAAACATTTAAAAGATTTCTCAATTCGTACTATCATGTAAACAGATAATTAGATGTGTGAGTATATCAATTATATATGTAATTTTGATATTTACATCCGTTTAAAATAAAGCGCTTAAGCAATTAATTCAATTTTTGATGATGTAACGTAATCATTGTTTTGTTTTGTTTTTAATTGTGGTAATAACAGACTCCTGGCATGAACAATAAGGATTTGATAGCGCAGTGGATATTTATCAGAAACTGAGTTCAAATCTTGGATGGATCAACTTTGATTTCTTTTTTTTTATAAATAAGTTTACATTTTTTCTTTCAGGTAAATAAGCATAGTCGTACTGCCAATAGTGGTTTGTAGATGAGATATCTCTACTCTTAGGCAGAAGATAAAAAATCTCAGGTTACCCAGGTTGGCTGGGAAAATAGTAAATATGCCCTTCACTACAAGTGGGGGAGGGAAATTTTCTTATAAATGTTGGACCTTTGCAGATCTTTATGAACCATAAATGTTGAAAGTAAAGTCGGGTTTCAATTTTGAAAGTTATTTCCAATGAAAATTTCTTTAAATCATTTATTTAAGAATTTATACAATTTCTCATTCTCTTTCAAGGTTAATGTTAAATTAATTAATTATAAAATCGAGATTATTGTTTTTATATACATATTAAAAAACATAACTAAGTTTAATTTTTAAAATCTGTTGCTTTAATAAATAATTAAACGATTGAATTACTTAGATAGTGGCAATATCATTAAAAAATCTGAGCAGACCACCACATAGCAATGAACTTGGGCTCCATACAATCAATGTTTTTTACACGCAGAAATCAGTAAATCTAATAACAGCAACCATAAAAAGATTTCGAGGAGAGAAGTAACAGAGCAGGGTTGGGATTCACCCTATTACGGCAACAAACTACTTAGAGCGTTATTACATTACAGACTGAATAAGTTGTTCTCTACCCAGGATTTATCCTTGATACACATATACACACACATTTTGATTGTAAAGTTTGTTATAAACTATTTTAAAAATAAAAAATAAACACTTTAATCTATTGTCAAAATATATATATTCAAAAGTATTTCCATTCTTCTTTCTCAGGAATGTTTGAAATTAGTTAAATTCTCTAAATGTAAAATTCTTTCAGTCTGAATTTTATTATTTTTTTCTACATTCTTTTTCAAAATAATCTCTACATTACAACATTTATTATGCAGAACCTTACCTTTGGAACGAAGTAAAAAAATTACCTTTATACCAAAAAATATTTTACATGTTTAAATCACTCAAAAATAAATGTATGGGCATATTGATTTATGTTTAAACTTGAATAACAAGTTTGATTATTCTTAATATTCTCCAGAGATCTGACAGTAATCTTCAGTGATTTGTCACTTTACTTTCCATAGATTTGATATTAATCGCATGCGCTGGTAAATAAATACAAGCATATGTTATCCCCCTGCCTTGAGGCAGATGGGTCAACTAGACAATATGGTATTTCAATCAAAAAATAACATATGATCAGCAGCATTCCAAATAAATAACTTGAAAATGAAAGGTGAGTTTGTAATGGTTATTATAGTTATATAAAATGGATGAATGAAACACTAATATGCTCTATAGCTGTGATTTAATTTTTGCTATAGCAAACTTCTTTTGCACTATATCCTCCCAATTAAAAAGTGATCAATTTTGAGTCTCATTAGAAATAACAGAGATAATCTTTATAATATGAATAGAGTCCAACTCTACCACAGAAACCATGCTGACGTTCAATAGAAAATACATTTTTAAGAAGTCTATTGCTATTCATTCACACCATATGACCAATTTAATGAAGAAGAGTTTTAAAATAGTAGATTCAATATTATCACATATGGAAAATGGAAACATAATCATTAGATTTTCTTTTTATATTGAACTATGTTCATCATCTAATATGAGTATTGAATGTCTTTAGGAAAATTTAACTTTATTTAAATATTCCAAATACATCCAACTGTTAGTAATAGCCCATCAAATAAGTTAGTATATGCACAATGTTTCGAGAGGTATTATTCTCCCCTCTTCTTTAGGTGTTGCTGGCCTGACCAGTGACAGCATTAGCATGGGATTTGAACCTGGATCCTTAGATTCTTGAGTATTGAATTTTAAGGTAACAATCTAATCAAATGAGCCATTCTGCCAATGGATCAGTTGGTTAGAGCATTACCTTAAAATTCAATACTCAAGAATCTAAGAGTCCAAGTTCAAATCCCATGCTAGTACTCTCACTGGTCAGGCCAGCAACACCTAAAGAAGAGGGAAGAATACCTCTCAAAACATTGTGCATATACTAACCTATTTGATGGGTTATTACTAACAGTTGAATGTATTTGGAATATTTAAATAAAGTTAAATTTTCCTAAAAACATTTAATACTCATATTAGATTATGGAAATAGTCCAGTATAAAAATACAATTAAAACACCATTATCACAAACCTTCAGGAAAACACATATAATGATTAGACTTTCCATCTTGCATCCATCATACTTTTTAGATTTCAGTGAGCAGTTTTAAATAAAAATTTTCCAGTGTCCTCACATTACAATAGTAGAAGATTTATGACCCACTTCCATGAAATAAACTTGGAAAAATAACTATCCACAACTAATTATAGCTGAAATAATAATATGACTATGATAAAATGCATTAACTTTTAGAACTTTATAGTCTGGATTATAATTCAATAATCAAATGTATTTATTTCTACTAAGGAAAAGATATTTTAAATTGATCTGCATTTTTAAAGATATCAATCATACAGATAAAAGTTCAACAATGGTTTTAATTACATTAATATATAAAACATTTTAAAAAAAAAACAGTAATAAAGCAAAGTCTTAATAGCATACATTTTCATGCTCTATATGCTATGTAAACTTTAGAAAAAAATGATAGTTGACAGATAACAATCCTTAATAAATTGCTAACCCATGCTTTTCCAAAATCTCCAGACCAGTTTCAAGCTTTATGGCTTTTATCAGTGAGGGCCTTTGGATTTTTGGAACAGTGCAAGCGAACCTTTTGTATTTAATACACCTTCCCTCTACTTACCACATTCTACCTCTATGTTATATTATCAAGCTATCAGCCAAAAGTGAAAAAATATACAAATGTTCTAATCTAAGTCATACAGAACTGAATCTAGTTGTTTCTATATATTATAGTATCCTTAGTTTTTTAATAACTAAACTCACCTCTATTCTGTGGCCAGAATTTGATAATAAATCAATCAAATGTCACATGAATTTAGTTTATATATTGCTGTTTTAAAAGTGTATTTTATCACCTTCTTTATGACATATACTGTTAGCTATATGACTATACAAGCAGACTGACTTTGATTGGAAACATTTATTACTTTGGGCTCTTAACTTGGTAGTATAACATAGAGATAAATGATGGAAGTTGAAGGGAAGGTGCATTAAATCATAAAGGACCAGTAGCATTGTTCCAAGATCTAAAGCTCCTCACTGATAAAGCCATAAGCTTGAAACTGATCTGGAGATTTTGGATAGGAAAGTACAGAATAGGAATTTATTAAGCACTGTCATCTGATAACTATAATTGCTTTCTAAAGCTTACACTATGTGGCATAAAGGTGAAAAAGTATGCTATTAAAATTGCTATATGTAACCTAAAAGTCATATGATAGGTCATGTGATATTTTTATTGTTTTAAAACAAGGTTTTTATAGATTGTATTGAAAATCATTAATCATCATTATTATAAAACTAAAAATAAAGTTGGAATTAGTATTCAACCCAATTTGGCAATAGTTTTTCATTTCAAATGCTTCCAATTATTGGCTTTCATTAATACAATCATACAATAAATTTGATGGTTGACCAGCTAAATTCAAATATTGTGATAAATCTTTTTGATTACATAAGTAAAATGTTTTGATCAAATTGATTAAAACCAATGCATAAACATATTTTTATTTGTGATACTTTTCTCCCATTAGTTTGACAACAAAATCCACATCTATCGTTCTTCTTGACTCACACTGAATCTCTGGTAATTACTCATTTACAAAATGAAAATATTATTAAAAATTCCTAAACTGACTTTTGCAATAGCCAATACCAATGACATTACATAATAATTACTGAAGTCTTTTCTAACTCATATTTTATAAATAACAGTAGCAGACTCTTCCCAGTACAAGTCACAAAAAGATTTGTACATAAAATCTTTATCTAATGCTTACTCATCCAATATCCCTAGACTAGTTCCTGACTTATGATGTTCATCAGTAAATGGCTTTGGATCTGAGAGTACTGATGAAAGCCACAAGCTAGAAACTAGTATGAAGATATTGGGCAAGTAAGCACTAGATAGAAATTTTACGTGAAAACTTTCTTGCATATATTGATTACTAAGGCTTGCATTAGGTGGCACTAGTGTATGTAGAGTTTGCTATTGTTATTACCAGCTTGTGTAAGCATAAGAAATGGAGATCATGTGATGTTTGAAAGCAATCTTAATATAACATTTGTCACAATTTCATGAGGTCCACATATTTCTAAAAAAATTTTAATAGTTTTGAAATAAATATGTCACTATTATATTTTAAAACTGTAACAAGCATAACATCAAGACGGGCAGCTTTTTATAATCTAAATATTATAAAAAAGTCTTTTTTTGCATCAAAGTAGATGGATATTTTTTGTTTTAAATATAAATAAATAGATAGGTTGTTAGTGCAATTCAATTAATTAATTTATAAACATTTAACATACTTTGTTGATTTCTGCTTTAGTCGTACAAAAAAAAAAAATTAATGCTAAAACCTGTTTTCAAACTATGGAGTTCTTTCAGAAAATATGATTTTTTTATATCTGACTTACTAAGTGATTAATTTATGTAAATCTATAAATAAGTGCTGAATACATATGTAATGATATAGATTGAAATTAATTTCATTAAGTGATTAATTACAAAAAAAGCATGGATTGATTTTAAAGATAAATGAGTTTACAGATTGTATTATTTTATTATTATTTCAATGTGAACAATATATTATGACCCTCACATGAAGTTTTGATGAGATATAGATTTTTTAGCACAAGTTCAATAAGGAATTTAATTTTCAGTAATAACATTTAAATAAATAATTCTCTCATCCATTTAATATTTTTAGACTTGAAAATATCTATGATTTGATTAGTTAATGTTTATATTTTCCCTCAAAATCTTTGTTTTAATCACTTGGCCTCAAAAGACAACAAAGTTTCGTGCCAGTTTGAACAATTTTAAATATAGTAATCATAATCAACACTATATTCAACTATTGCCAATCCATTGCAGGATGGAAATCTCTACAATCCAGTTTCTCTAATCCATAACTTCTTTATATCATGCCAGAAAATTTCTTGATGTCAATCCAGTCATCTCACAGATGATCTCTTTTTAAATTTTTTACAATCTCTTGAAATCTGTTTTAAAACTTTAACAATCTACCTATGTCTTGCACTGGTGGTCGAGAGGTCAGCGCGACTGCCTGGCACTTGCAGGCAGTTGTCCGGGTTGCGGGTTCATGTCCCGGCCGATGCTATGACACTTTAAAAAAAAAAAAACAATCTACCTATTATTATTTCTACTAGAAATAGATCCATTCCAGATGTTTTAGCACCTTAATTCTTACAATGGTGTCAATGATAATCGTTTTTACCCTCACTTATTTTGTATTTTGAGGGGTGTTTCTGTAATGTTCTTCTGATCTATTGCCAAGTTTCTTGGCAAAACTCCTTATATCAAACACCTTCCTTTTCAAACATACGTATTTCTAGCAAACAGGTATATCTAATGATGCCTTTGTTTTCACACCCTTCAGAACTATCATAAAATTTGTGGGGACCTAAGCGATTATCAGCAAATGGCTTGCATTACCCAGCATGCACTTTAGCCAAAAGAATTGTTTTTAAAATGCATTCAGGATAAAATTAACCGAATACACTCATAGTATTATTTTACTATAAGCATTTGTAATAAGTAAATGCAATTATTAATTCATTAATAATCGGAAAAAATAAGCAACAATTTATTTGTAGGAATACATAAATAAATTCTTGCTTATTTTTCCCGATATATGTTATTATTGAAAAGGAAAAATTCCCCCATAAAGAAAAAATACGTTCAGTAATTACAATAAATGAAAAAAAATAACGAAAAATGCCATTGTTAGGTGTTTATTGATATGCAGATCAAGTCAGGCATGTAAAATAACAAGATGATCCCCTCAAAGTAAGAGAGCTTCTATGTTAAATATAGTCAGTCAACTATTTTTATAACTTTCTTTTTTTTCTTACTCTCATAAAACAAAAAGATCGTTAATCGAAAAAAATTAACTAAATACTCATAGCGGTGAAAAATGTTTATTTTAATTTCAAGAAGAAAATAATTTCCTTTGTAATTTCAACAAGCAATTAAAAGTAACTCTTTTAACGAACCCATTGTATTAACAAGAGACAACAGTAATAAAGAAGAATAGTTAGCAGCTGCCGAGGGCAGGTGGTGAAAATTGTACCTTTCTCCTCCAGTAAATGCGTTTTAATCCCTTATTCATTCCGTTTTCAATACAATAAAACGGCAATTCTTTTCTAAGGAAAATCAGCGGTAATGAAAAAATAATCATTTATAATATTAATTAACGCACGCAGTATTAAGAATAAAAACTTTGGGTGAAAGTTTGTATAAAGATATGGTTCGAATTAAATCATTAATCTTGAAAGATTAGTGAACCAAGTATGATTAATGCTATGGCACAAGAACCACACACAAAAAAAGTTATTGTTTATTATTATCATTATATAAATATATAACCGCTTTGTGCTGCTTTGAAGTTTAGTTGTCATTTCCGGTGTCCGAACGTTGCATGAACTTCCGATCGACAAACCATTCGATTAGTTACTATCAGTTTTAATTGTTATTAAAATTTAAACATTCTATAGTAAAGCATATAATAATAGCTACTTATTTACCGAAAGCATCTCACAAAGGAACAAAAACTATTACTCTTTCTTTACATAGATAGTAATACTCATAATAGAATTTGTACAATTTTTTTGTGTAAGGCTTTATAAAAATATAAGTTTTTCTAAGATATTGAAAGTCTTGGTAATGAAAGATGTAAATAATTCTTAACTACTAGTCAGGATAATCATATTGAAGCGGTACCTTTCTGTTGCAAGAATGGTTAGTTCCCTTCACTCTATTCCAGAGATGTCTACTGTAAGTTTGAGTAGTCCATGGAAATATGATATTTTGTTGAGAGACTTCTGATAAACTGCTCCTTGATTAGTTTATTTCTCGTCTGACTTATATTAAATGATGGTATGAAACCTGGCTCTAGTCTATTTACTGATATATTGGATTCCATTTTATATAGCATATAATGTTTCCCATTAGTTACAAAAAAGTAAAAGTAACTTGTTGAAAACTAAAAATTCCACAGTAAATGTCAACCTAGATAAATAACAAAAATATGATTGGACATTTGAATGAGATCCTAAACTCCATTTTTCACTTTATCTTTCAAAAGAAATTTATTACTATGATAATCTACATTAAAGAGAGTCAAAAGGGAAAGAAATACATTGATAGTAACTTTAGGTAAAGGGGTTAAGTGCCAAAATAGGGACTAAATTAGGTATGAAACTCGATCTGGGTCAGAAGGGGCAGTGATGTATGAACAGTTTACAAGTTTTGCTGTATTCTGTATGAACTTGCAACGTGAGTAAGAGTTGTCAAGTGTAAGTTGTTGCAGCATTGGTTAGTTTCTTGAGATGGTTGGTTTTAGATGGGGTTGCACTCAATGTGGCTTAGACCAGTGCTGCTCCATTCAATTTGTCTTATCCCATGTGTCAGCAACCATATGGGGCTTGGACTTCCACTTATCTTTTTCTTTTAATTCCACAATAGTTTTTATCATGCAATCCTCCAGGTCAATCACAGTTCCGCCTTTTTCACTTAGATGCTAAATGCTATACAAATCAAATAATTACCCATAATCATCATCATTATCAACCATTATCAATCCACTGCAGGATGAAGGTCTCTCCAAATTTAATCCATCTTCTCCGATCTTTAGCTTCTCTTCTCCACATCACCCCTGCACACTTTCTTATTTCATCCATCCATCTCACATGTGGTCTCTTTCTGGGTCTTTTACAATCTCTTGGAATCCAGTTTAAAATTTCAATTGTCCATCTATTATCATCTCTTCTAGCAATATGTCCAGCCCAACTCCATTTCAATCTTTTAATTTTTTCAATGGGGTCAGTAACACCTGTTTGTTCTCCTACCCATACATTGTGTTTTCGATCTCTTCTTGTTACTCCCAACATACATCTCTCCATACTTCTTTGAGTGGTCTGAAGTCTCTGTATTGCTCTTCTATTAAGTGTCCAAGTCTCAGATCCATAAGTAAGAGCTGGTAAAACACATTTGTCAAAAACCTTCCTTTTCAAACACATAGGCATATTTCCTTTTAGTATCAAGTTATTTCTACCAAAAGCACTCCAACCAAGTTTAATTCTATGATTAATTTCTTCCATTATGTTTCCATCTGTATTAATAATCTGACCAAGATATTTGTAACTGTTAACTTCTTCTAATTCATCATAATCAACCTTTATTTCCATATTTTGAGCAAATCGATTAAACATTACTTTAGTCTTTTTAACATTTATCTTTAATCCTACTTTCCTACTTTCATCTGATAATTCCTGCAACATATCCTGCAGCTCTGAAGCATTATTTGCAAAAACAACTACATCATCTGCGAAATCTAAATGACTTAAATAATCTCCATTTACTTTCACTCCTTTAGTTTCCCATTTTAATCCACAAAATACTTCTTGCAGCACTGCTGTAAAAAGTTTTGGAGATATGGAGTCACCTTGTCTTGCACCTTTCTCAATGTTGACTTTCCCATACCCATAATATAAATAGATAATTAATACTCTAAACAAATCCTGTTGGTATTTTACTTAAGTTATATATTTGACTGTTCAAAATAATTTGCTCTAATATTGTCTTCTTTTTTGTTGTTCAGACTGTGAGTATATCAAAAAGTAACATTTTGTTTGAATAATAGATCTGACATAATCACTTAAACATAATTTGCATTGCACTTTTCAACTAGCTTCAAAGAGATGGTATTGATTAAAATTATGATATATATATATATGAACATATTCAGAACAAGGACATTTCCAAATGCTGTACTAAATAATATACATACTCTTGCATTATTAACACCCAGTTGCCATGCCAAAAAGATTAGATTCCACTATTGCCAGCAGCCGAAGCTGTTAAGTATAAAACTAGCTTAGACTTACACTACTGCAAACCTTTACATATTATTTAGATACTGCTTTTGAAAATGTCTTCATTCCAAATATATTTACATAATATTTCATGCCGAAAAAGTTTTTAATAATATATCAATATATTGTAATGGTCAGCTTATGTATGTTTAAATTATTTTAATCTAAATGATTCAGGCACTACCTGACATTAAACATCAGAAATATACAGGCATATATATTTTTCTTATATGTATGTTTAAATAAAATTTGACAATATTTCCTTTAATATGTGATGAAAATGACCACTACACATCCAACTATTTGTAATACCTGCTAGATCATGTAGAACATAAACTATTCCTGATGAAATGGACATGAAATAAATATGCAGCCCAGACACTATTACATATAAAGGAGTTAACATATTATTTAAACAAATAACAAAACAATAGTTTATTTACAAAGTATCATAATTGTCAGACATGATATAATGTCCATTTACCCTAATCATTCTTGCATTACAGATTTAGTTCACACATATGGCAGAAAATAATAATAGTTATTTGAAAAGTGTCCAAGATTTATTTGTATTAATTTTAAACATTAATCTTTCAATTGCATATTATATTAACTTAGTTTTATAATTGAGCACATTTTCCACAGAGTAAACCCCTGACTTTTAATACATCCTAGATTACACTTCATAAATACAATTGTTATCATCAACATCTACAAAAATCAATCAAGGTCTCCTCAAATTCAATCCATCTTCTTCAATCTCTAATCTCTTTTCCCCACATCACTCCTGCACACTTTCTTATTTCATCCACCCATCTCACAAATGTAATACATTTAGTTATACCATAAGCTTCATAGATCACATACATATCTAATATTGAATAATTTCAATCAATATACATTTCTGCTAAGAATAATTCTATGGAATAGCCATTTTAGGTCCAAATCCCAATACCTTAACTTAACTACAGAGATGAGCCTTTTAAATCTAATCACAAATTTGCAGAAGAAATCATAAATAAATCTACCATATAGATATAATATAATTTTAGCTTTTAAATATTATTTGCAAAAACAACATCATCATCTGCAAAATTTAGATGACTTAAATAATCTCCATTTATTTTTATTCTCTTGGTTTTCCAATAAAAATACTTCTGTAAAACTGCTATAAAACATTTTGGGGATATAGAATCATGCTGATATATTTCTTTTTCACTGTTAATTTTCTTAGTATCACTATGTAATCTTGCTGCTGCATTTTGATAAATATTCTTTAGAATATGACAATATTTTGGTTCTATATCTTGATGATCCAATGCTTTATTCACTCTGGAAATGTTTAGAGAATCAAATGCCTTTTCATTTTACAGTACTTTATAATAAGTTACATAAATTATTTTCTCATCCTATGTTATCTTTCTGTATATATTCTTTTTTATTCTAACTCAAGATCTTCATATTTATTTTTCATTCTAGATCATCAACTTCCACATTAGGATTCATATACAAAAACTCACACAAATTTACTATTAAAAATAATACTTAACTATATCCATCTTTAATATGATCTCAAACATATTAGTCAATGCTAATCATTATAATAGTAGATGTACTCCTTCCAAAATTCAAGGTGCAGGCAGTAAAATTAGATTATCAGGAATGATATGAATTATTAAAAGCAGCCAACTATTTTAAAATAAAAGAGAAAAGAGATTTCAAATTAAAATAAAAACATTATACACTATAAAATCTGAAAACAAAATATAACCTTTATGAAATCTTCTAAGAATACTTTTTGTTATATATAAAATCTTAAAAAACTGCTAAATCTCAAGAACCTTAAATAAATCTGCATGTCATTATGTAAGACAATAAATTCCATGCACAGAGATTATATTCCACTTAAGAGGACTTTACTATGTAGTAGTTAGCATTTTTGATTATTATGCCTATAATCTAGAATTCAATATAGTGCAAATAAACCTCAATTCTTTTTTTCAGATCACAAATAGATTTAAATGACCCATTTGCAATCAGCTAGTCATTTAATATATATCTATCTATTCTTAACTAAAATGTAAAATGTGCTGACCAGAAAAATAATAAATTGACTACAATATTGTTTCAACTTTCAACACCACATTTAAAATATCTATTTAAAAACTAACAACTTTACAACAAATATTTGCATTTGCAATTTGATGATTTACAATCTTACTAACAAAATGTTAATATTTCAGGAAAAATATTATCGATATCATAATCTTAAATTAAATACAATTTTAGCTACAGATAATATTATGTCATCTATTTATAAGCTACCAAATCCCATTAAAAGGCGATGCCTATTAGCCACATAAGCAAGGGACACAGTAAATGAAAAATGTTAGGTGCTATCGGATTTTCTATCGTTTCAAACCTTTCACTATGTTAAAATCATAATTACAGTTATAACAAATTTTTAATATTTAAAAATTGAAAGTAATAACAATCAAAATTCAAATGTTCTAAACATATATAAACACTTTTGATCATTCATAATTTTCACACAAATTCAACGCTAATATCAATAAAGATTTACTTAGCTTTCATATTCAGTGTGAATAAGTTATTTATCAATACGTAACAATAATTCCAAGGTTCTTATATCGTCTGGTTCACTTCCTGTGTATAGAAATCCAGAAATGACAATATTTTCTATATTTTTTAAAGTATCACTAACATCATATATATAAAAAAAATCAACATCACTATTTCAATAGCTTATTGTATATAATATTTATGAAGGGAGTGCAAATTAGAAAAACAGAATAATTGTTCTGACGTGTAGTTAGTTTTTTAGCATCCATTCAGGTGCATTTGGATCGGAATTTGGTTTACACGTATTCCATTTACATTTTTAATATCTGATTATTTTATTATTACACTTATTTTATTCACGTTTTATATTTATTACTATTCTCATTATGTTATCTATATCATATTAAATTTAAATGTAATATATTTAAAAACTTCTAATTAAGGTATAAATTGTAAAAAAAAATAGTAAATAAAACTAACAACATTGCGTTTTATAAAGTTAAATTTAAAAATAATACGGTAGTAAAAACAACCAATAAACTTTAAGCTAGAATCTATGAAAATAAATAAATGGAAATAATAATACATTAATTTGAATAAATTAATACATTGTACAGGCTAAAACCTGCATTTATATATGTAATATATGCGGATTTCGAACTCAGACTTTCACACAACCCACTACTCTCAGTGCCATCTCATATTGCTGCCCACCTGATCACACACATGTTGAAAAGATAAATAATCACCAATATTACGTATTTCATGCTAAACCAGCAATCATCAGTTGGTCTAGATTACTATCCTCACACATATATGTAATCAGTGCTCAGCTTTATATTAATACTTTAGAGAAAAGATAAAATGGATTGTTTTAAAAAAAGGAAAATGAATGCGGCCCAAAAAAGTAAAAAAAAATGCAAGTAAATGAGAATTAAAAAATTAGCATTTTAAAATTGGAAAGAGTGGATTTTTAAGACATGCTTTTGGACACAATATTTTTTTTAGCTATATATGATCCTATTAGTAAATATAATGTCCTGCAATGTGGTGATGAAGTGGCAGATTCTAGAACTCAAAATCCAGGGATCATAGTCCAATCATTTACATCATCTAATATATTTTGAAGACCTGAATACCAATGTAGTTTTATTTTAAGTAAATAGTAATTTAGCAGTTTATCATTCCAAAAAAAAAAAAAAGATTTCAAACTTCTCTCAAAACTAATGAATTAGCACTCTAGGCTTACCAATTATTATCAAATGCAAGTAAATTTTAAAGCAGTATAGGATTTGGTCAGCTGTTCCTTCTTATAAAAATTCTGACATATAATAAACTAGCTTCCTATTTATGGTGCCAAACAATTAAGTATCTAATAGAAAGATTTCGCTTTAAAATAATATGTTAATATGTAATATAGGGTATATGAGCACAGACTTTCAGATGACCCATCACTCTCCACTCTATCTAATATCACTGATACACTCAAGCACATATATGCTGAAAAGATAAATAATCACCAATATACGTATTTCATGCTAAACCAGCAATCATCAGTTGGTCCAGATTATCATCTCCCACACATATATACTATAAGTGCTCAGATATATATTAAGATAGACAATCTTCCTACTTCAATAAACAGGCTCCAATCTACTACACCCTCCAACTCTTCAACCATCCATCCAATTGAAAATCTAGTGATGGAATGCTCAAAGGCCACCCTGAGGCCGAGATTCTTGTCACACCCATGTTGACCTAAAGTCAATCTGAACCCCACATGTACAGGACATAATCCATTTAATACATGTGCAAGGATGGGCAGACATCTCTATAATGTAATAACTGAAAACAGGCTTATTATATACCTGTGTGTCTATATATGTAATATAGGGTATATGAGCACAGACTTTCAGATGACCCATCACTCTCCACTCTATCTAATATCACTGTATTAAATGGATTATGTCCTGTACATGTGGGGTTCAGATTGACTTTAGGTCAACATGGGTGTGACAAGAATCTCGGCCTCAGGGTGGCCTTTGAGCATTCCATCATCAGATTTTCAATTGGATGGACGGTTGAAGAGTTGGAGGGTGTAGTAGATTGGAGCCTGTCCATTGAAGTAGGAAGATTGTCTATCTTAATATATATCTGAGCACTTATAGTATATATGTGTGGGAGATGATAATCTGGACCAACTGATGATTGCTGGTTTAGCATGAAATACGTATATTGGTGATTATTTATTTTATCAGCATATATGCGCTTGAGTGTATCAGTGATATTAGATAGAGTGGAGAGTGATGGGTCATCTGAAAGTCTGTGCTCATATACCCTATATTACATATATAGACACACAGGTATATAATAAGCCTGTTTTCAGTTATTATGTTAATATGGAGAAATTTATTTCCTCTAGTCAATTCCAGAAATATTTCTATTAGTACTACTAGTTTTTGTGATGTATATAGATGATTTAGTTTAAAACAGAATAAGCAAAGGAGAGTCGACACATGTAATATGTTAACTGCAATGCTGGCATATATAGATGATATTATCATTATTTTAAAACTTAGCTAACCTACAATTACAAATAAATATTCTTAATAAATTTAGACTGGTTAATACTATTACCATGAGAAAAATGGTAATCTGAAAATTTGTTCCAACCTACAAAATTTGAACAAAATTTAAATATTTTCATTGACATCCAGTATGTATGGCTTAATATTTTGAAAACAGAGTAATCAATTACTTTATAATAAATTAATTAACTGTGAGAAATCGAAGAGAATTAAGATTATTTTCATTTTCTAACATAAATAGATAAGTATACCCTCTCTATTTATATCAAATTTTATAACAAGCTTGAATTTTCAATGTAATCACAATGAATGCCCCATGGCTCCATCTGCCCTTTCATTAGAGAAGCACCCCATTATACTTAAAATTTCTTGTTTCTTCAACCACATATGGGGTTTTTATATTTAACTTGAAATAAAAGTGTGGGGTATCCTGAAAATAATTAATTCAATCTCTATTTTTTACTACAAGGGTTTGAATTAATTTCAGAACATTTCAAACCTTTATTTGAAGTTAAATATAAAAAACCCAATTGTAATTAAAGAAACAATTACTTTTTGTCTTTTTGGTCCACAGTACATAAAAGCATTTATTATAAAATATTTTATACATATATATTATTTTATTTAAAAAAGAGAAAGAGAGAAAAAAACGTTATGCATAATTAAAGATGTAATTCTTATCCAGGTAAGAAAAAGAATCACTGAGGACATGGTGTCAGTGACAAGATATTGCTTTAAAAACTAATAACTGATGATTTTTTGTTTAATTAACTTTTTTTTTCAATGCATCTAGTTTACCAAAATTTTATTACGGCTACTAGAATCCATAAATAAATAATCAAATGATTTAAGAATTCATAAAAAGCTCAAATGCCAAAAGAATCACAGCTGAACCACGATTCCCTCTATCACTACCCAAAATTAATTTAGACAAGCACAGGAAGTAATTCATGGAATGTGAATTTGAGTCTGCCAATCTTTTATTGCATCAAACCATGCAGAACTTTTGAATACATAATATATATAAATAGAATATACATGTGTATGTAAATATAAGGAATTTGAAAAGACTTTCAAGCACCCTTCGACCATCCATACTATCTCATCACACTGATACACATGACCACACACATGTAGAAAAGATAAATAATCACCAATAAATGTATTTCATGCTGAACCAGCACTCATCAGTTGGTGCAGATTATCATCTCCCACATATATATATAATCAGTGCTCAGTTTATATTAAGATAGCAAATCTTCATGCTTTAATGTATAGGCTTCAATCTATTCCAACCTCCAACTATTCATTCATCCATACCATTGAAAATCTGATGATGGGATGCCAATATTATTGCCATGCCCATGTTGATTTCAAGTCACTCTCACCCCTCATGTATAGGACCATATCCATTTAAATACATAGAAGAGGGATGGGCAGGATACAAACTTAATGTGTAATATTTGAAATACAGGCAGTCTTAGTATATCTAGAGCTTAATTGTAAATATAAAAAATTTGAGCACAGACTTTCAAGCATACTTCAACTATCCATATTATCTCATACCATTGATACACATGACCACACACATGTAGAAAAGATAAATAATCACCAATATATGTATTTTGTGCTGAAACAGCACTCATCAGTTAGTCCCAATTATCATCCCCTATATGTAATCAGTGCTCAGTTTGTATTAAGATAGCAAGCCTTCATACTTTAATGGATAGGCTTCAATCTACTCCAACCTCCAACTCTTCGGCCATCCATACCATTGAAAATCTGATGATGCAAAGGCCAAATCCCATACTAATGCAATCAGATTTTCAATGGCATGGATGGCTGAAGAATTGGGAGTTGGAGTAGATTAAAGCCTGTCCATTTAAGTTTGAAAACTTGCTATCTTAATATAAAATGAGCGCTGATTATATATATGGAGAGTGATAATCTGGACCAACTGATGGGTGCTGGTTCTGCACGAAATAACGTATATTGGTGATTATTTAACTTTTCTACGTGTGTGGTCATGTGTATCAGTAGTATGAGATAGTGTGGATAGTTGAAGGGTTTTTGAAAGTCTGTGTTTAAATCCCTTATATTTACAATTAAGCTCTCCAGGTATATGAAAAATACCAGTATTTCAAATATGTGTATGTAAAATAAAATATACAAAATTGGCTGCAAACACCCTTTTTTGTATTTAGCTAAAGTTTATTATTACTCCCAAAATTTTTGTTTTTTCAGTCTTTTTTATCTTAGCCTTTTCTCTTATGATCTAGCAATAAACTTTATATTTTTGAAATCCACTTTCAACAGATAAATGTCACAATTTAATCGATGCAATCTAACAAATAATAATAATAATAATAATACTAAAAAATCCTGTTCTTCAAATTCATTACCCCCAAGTTCCTGCCCCCATGGCAATGTCTGCAATTTAATGCTCTCTTCAGCAGCATAGCTTAAAATTTGCTAAGACACACAACACTGATCAACTCCTCCTTTGGCAAATTCTTCACTGACCACTTATCTTAAAAACCTACCCCCTACCTCCCTTTAAATATCTCGGTTCAGATTTCTAGTAAATAAAATCAGACTACACATTCAATGAAATAAAGACTAGTTGCAGTCTAACTTAATAAAGAAAATGGAAAGTAAATAGCAGTGTGATAGGTAAAATATTTTTCACAACAAACATTTATTAATTCAATGTCAATAGCTAGAGATTGTTTGTAGTCACCAATGATAATATAGTAAAAGAAATGTCAGCAATAGCTAATAGAGTGATTTACATCAATAAATAAAAAAATTTCACTTCTTAATTATCTGTGAATTTTGTCAAATGTGATAAATAGTCGATCATTTATAAAGCAAGAATATAATTCTTCGGGCTTGTAAAACTAGGTTTATTATATATTGTGAATATCTGTCTGAAAGAGATATACTGCAGACGATTAATAAACAGAAACTAATTTTTAAGATAAAATTAAAACTATAAAGATAAAAGGAATTTGAAATTTAGATAATATAATTTTTTAAAAAAAGAAATATATAATTTTAAAATTAATTTAAAGTTTGCAAATTTAATTAGATTCAAAATTAAATAATTATTTACTGTAGATTTCCAGAACAAAGACATTCCAGGTGAAGGAAAAAATAGATTTCGATTTTTGCTACTTAAATTTTTTTATTTTTTAATATGTTTAATGCAAAAATAGGGAGACTAAATATTATAAAAATGACGCACCCACATAGTCAAACTATGAGATAACGTGAACTTATAATAAGCATTAAATTAATTTAATAGCCAAGAAATATTCACAAATACTATTTTTTGATCGTACACGAAAGCGTTTGAGATTTGTCATATTTCTTTAATGGTATTTGAGGTTCTTAACTCATGGAAAGGAATTGTAGTTACTTAATTTTCATTTAACAATAATTTATTATTATATATTATTTTTTAATAAAATAATAATCATATATATATATTATGAGCATTAATAATTAAAAAATAGTCATTTCTATCAAATAGAAGAAAAAAGAAAGATTATCTCATAAAATCATCATGTAGTTTTTTTTCATAATATCTAACTTTTAAATATATTTTCCAATGATGTTTATATTGTAATTCTAAAACTGAGATACTAGAATAATGATAAGATGGGATGAGATATGGAAAATCAAGACAAAACTACCACAGGTGATGCTCATAGATTACTGCTTGATCATAGATTTTACTGCCTAATTACTCTACCTGCCATGAAGAAGAAAGTTATATGTATACCTTTCAAAAATTTACTGATCTGTTCTTTTTTTTCAGCCTTCTTTATTTATTCCTCAAATATAAATATACAGTAAGAATACCATTAAATAATTTGACTAGTTTTATTAATGTACCATTTTATTTGTTGCAAGGAAATCAAGTCATATATTATGTGACTTAATTTTAATAAGCTTGTATTACAAAGGTTATATAATGAGTGTTAATAGCTCTTAACAAGCTTTTCCAAATATCCCTATCCTCAGATTGTTTTCTAACTGTTGGCTATTGTTAGTGAGATGCTAGAATATTTAAACAATATCTATCACCAGACCAGTTTCTAGTTGTTGGCTGTTGTCAGTGAGGTACTAGGATATTCAGACATTAGATCTATTGTCTGAATATTCTAGCACCTCACTGACAACAGCCAACAGTTAGAAACTGGTCTGGGAATAGGGATATTTGAAAAAACTTGTTGGATTTAATATTTAAATATCCTAGTGCCTCACTGATGACAGCTAACAACTAGAAACTGGTCTGGGAATAGGGATATTTGGAAAAGCTTATTAAGAGCTATTAACACTCATTATATAAAATTATTTGTGCATATAGATATTTCATTAAAAATAAATAAAATTTCCAAATTATTTCTTACCCCTACGTTAATAAAAATTCTTTAAATAAAGTCTCTTAATTCATCATCTCTATTTTTTATCAGGCAGTGCACTGCCAAATGTGCTTTTTTTTAAACTATTGGACACCATATTAGATTTCAAGAATTATAATGAGATGAAGTAGGATAATAAAGATAAATAAAGTCAGTCAATAGTTGGTCCACTAAAAGATTATGCTTGCTCAGATTACTTATATTTGAGAGGGAGTCTAATTAAACAATATTCTATTTAAGCAACAGACAATGAACTAAAATCACTTTTAAAACCTATGGAGACTATATTTAATAATTTAATTTTAATACTTTTAAAAATCCTTATCACATAATAACTGAATAAAGTATAGAAGACAATATAATTTAATAAAGCTTTCTATCCAAATTTGATAAATTATAAGTTAAAGTCTCAAATAATATTGTTCACACTAATGTAATCCAATTAAATATAAGCCAGAACTAATGCAAGTTCTTTAATGTAATTAACTTAATTGATATATTACTAATTAAAGTGTAAGTTATTAATATTAAAGAAATCACAAAAAGATAACATCTCATGATCACCATTTTCTATGCTTGCTTATAACTGTTCTTAAAACATCTATTCATCTTTTATGCTATTACCTTTTTGTTATGCATATAATTTTAAAATTTAATGCATGTTTTTGTTTCAATAGAATAATAAAGAACAATAGTAAGAAAAGTTCATAAGAGGTAATTAATTACCAATTAATTACCAATTTCTTTTGAAACTTATTTAATTAATACAGAAAAATCAAATTTTATTATTTTCTTCAGCTTCATTTAATCATTTTACTTTTATAACACTAAACATTCTCCTATCTGCTTTATTTTTATATTTTCATTTATTAGTAGTTATTTCTTATATTTTTTATATTTGATACTTATTGTATTTTTAATAGTTTTATATTTGATACTTATTGTATTTTTAATAGCCACACACATCTTTCAATCTAGAATATCTTTAAATCTGCATAAAATTTTCCTATTTATTTCTCACAATCAAATGAAAACAAAAATTATAAATTAAATAAATGTATCTTTTTTTAGAATAAAATAATTTTAATACCATGCTTTTATCTGGTTACTTAAAAATTTGAACATTATTAATTTCATGATAATGATGTAGAGGCTTCATGGAATGGTGTGATGGCGCTACTGTGCTTAGATTTTAAATCACTCTTTTACAACTATCTTTAGCTTTATTTTGCCACTTTTGTATTAATTTGATGGTAAAAATTGAAAATAAAGTAAATATCAATTTATTAGTTTTAAAAAAATCTGAATTGTCAGTAGTCCATAGAGAAACCCTACAAATAAGCTGACAAACTTATAAACTTTCCTTTGATTATTATTAGTAATGTTAAAAAACACAATTTTGTAATTTATTTAAATATTTATGATTATTTTTATAAAATATTTGCATTGTAATTATTAAAAAAGAAATATATTCATGTTTAGAGTTTTCTTGAAGATTTGTGATGATGGTATTTTAGTTATATTTTTATATTGGACTATTTCCATCATCTAATATGAGTATTAAATGTCTTTAGAAAAATTTAACTTTATTCACATATTCCAAATACATTTAACTATTAGTAATAGCATATCAAACAGATTAGTATATGCATAATGTTTCAAGAGGTATTGTTCTTCCCTCTTCTTTAGGTATTGCTGGCCTGACCAGTGACAGTACTAGCATGGGATTCGAACCTGACTCAGTTGGTTACAGTATTACCTTAAAATTCAATACTCAAAAATTTAAGGGTCCAGGTTCAAATCTCATGCTAGTACTGTTATTGATCAGGCCAGCAACATCTGAAGAAGAGGAAAAAATAATACCTCTCAAAATGTTATGCATATACTAACCTGTTTGATGTACTATCACTAACAACTGAATGTATTTGGAATGTTTAAATAAAGTAAAATTTTTCTAAAGACATTCAATACTCATATTAGATGATCGAAATAGTCCAATATAAAAATACAATATTCATGTTTACATTTAGATTTTTTTTAAATTTGTTTCACTTTTAAAAATATAAATTACGAAATTTGAAGCAACGCTAAAAAGAAAACTATGGTCATTACTATCATTATGTTTGTCAAATACTATAGTATGAGTTTTTGTGCTAATTTAATAAATATATATGCAATTTTAAATTTTACAACAGAATTTCTTAACTTTTTGATGATTTACAATTATTCATTCATAATTTTTTTTTTTTTAATATTTGGAAAATTCAAATATAATTTTTTGAATGTTTTTCATTTATAAACTTATATTTCTAATAAATCAAAACCAATTACTGGGTTTATAATATTGAATAAAGGTTTTGACCATAAAATTAAAATGTTGAAGTATTACCATGCGTAGGAAAACATTAAAATGCAGCTGACTCAAGAAAGTTAATTTTTATTTGACATCAAAGAGCTCAATGTTTATTCTTTGTAAATAAATGGTGCTTATATTTTTATATGTATATTTTTATAAATATTTATCACTTTTTAAACTTTCTGAAGGTATAAATTATAAAAAGTAAACTAAAAAATACTTTCATTTATTACCCACTAACAAATCTCTTGATTGAAGTAACAAAGTCAAAAGAAATATATTCTGGGTGAGGCATATATATATAAAAAAATACTAACAACAAAATTATACTTTTCCAAGAATATTTTGATTGATAAAGTGATTTTATAACACAACTTAGCTGTTATTGATGTAAATAATAATCACATGATCACATCTCCAATACTAGCACATAATTGTTAAAGAGCTAAAGACACCAAAATGTATGGGTGCTGAACTGAGTTTAGACCCATATGACTATATAAGCTATTGAGCTTAGATTGAAAATATTTTTTGTGTTTTCAATTTCATGCTCATAGTTTTGTAGTTAAGTAGAGATAAAAGGTGGTTGCTAGAGGGTTGCATTGGATCCTAAGATCTAGATGCAGTGCTCTCAGATCCAAAGCTCCTCACTGACGAAAGCCACAAGCCAGAAGCTAATCTGGGGATATTGGATGAGTAGGCATTAGATAGGGATTTTATGCACAAGCCTTCTGGCATCCATTGATTACTCTGTTTAGCACAGGTGGCACTACTATATGGAGTTTTGCTTTGCTTTGTTTATAAATAATAATATCAATACATAATGCTTTACAACTTTTAATCTCAATATATTTCTTTTAAGACAAAAATTCAATTGATATCAAACATTCCATGATAATAATTATTATATATTTTTACTTTTTTAAAATTCTTACTGAAGCGAATGAATAAATTTATTTTAATTAAATGAAACACTTTATGGGTGCACCAAAAAATGTTATGTAAAATAAAAAAATTTTATTACTATTGTTTTTAACTATAAAATTAGAAGCTTTAACTCAGACTAAAATATAATAATAGATATAGGAATAACATATAGTGAAAAGTTTCCACAAAATAAGTTTTTAAAGAGTATATGTTTAGCCAGATTTCAACTATTACATGTTATAGAAGAAACATAAGTTATATACTCCCACCTCCCAACTTATGCTATGTCTATGACTTGTAATAATTGAAAGCCGGCTAAGCATATACTGTTGAAAACCATATTTTATGAAACCTTTTCTCTATACATTCTTTGTATATCTATTATTATTATTATTTTTATTATTAACATTTTTTTAAAAGTACGTCACTTCGACATATATATAAATACTTTTAAAAAACAAAATACTTTTTGTTATCTTTAAACATATAATTTATAATTTATATAACTCAAAAATACCAACGATTTTTTTCTCTTTTCTGGGTAATTGTAATATTCATATAAACATTCTGAGCATTTATACAGAAAGGAAGTCTATACATTTTTAATTCAGCTTTTATTCATGCTTAGCAGGTTTTGGATATATAACGAATCATAATCATAGCCCTAAGGGCAAAATGCTAAATTATGCATATAAAAGTTAATAAAAAGTAATTATATTATATATGTTAATCTAAAAAGCATAAACAATCTTTCCCTAATGAAAATTATATAAAAGCCTCACTCATACAGAAATGAAATTTGTAATGCTTTTTTCAATTTCCCATTTAGAAATTATTTCTTATTTAGTATCTAAGTTAATTATTTTTCTTCCTCTATTTTGTCATCTGATGGTTAAAATTATATATTAGTAGAATACACAATTAAAAAATAATAATTTTCTGATACAGTGTAAATAAATAAATAATTAAAATTAAGAGCATGCTAATGAGCTCTAAACAAGCTTTTTTTTTTATTTATGATAAATGCTACTACAAGAGAAGGCATTCAAATCATTTTTATCTTGGATTGTCCCCATCCCCAGACAGGTTTCAACCTATGGATCTCTTCAGTGAGGAGTTGGGACATTAAATTATCATAAATATAAAAAAGCTTATTTAAAGCTCATTAGCATGCTCTTAATTTTACATATTTGTAAGTGCAAGCTATATACAAGTCATGTGACATCTGACTTTTTGTTTTTACTATAAATAATTAAACAAACTGATAACTGAAATTTATTAGTCATAATAAAAAATATTTAACATTCTAATCAATTTAGAAAAATCCCCCAAAATGACATGACTTTTCAGTCAGTAGTATTTTTCTGCAATTGTTAAAGCATTTGACTTCACTATAAGACTTATTTTAATGTGGGAATGAATATTATAGCATTGATTCACCATAACATTATAGCATACCCCATACTATTAAAATTAGAAAATCCCAAATGAGAAATTATAATCAATTTTCTTTTAAAAATTAAACAGTGTGTTGATTTTTTTAATTACCAATTTGAAAGAGTCATTAATTACTTTGTTTATATATGTTTTTAGAGTTATTCTATAATTGTCAAAAAAAAACACAGGTGTTACTTTTTTTTCCTCATGTGTCATAGCATCAGCCAGGAAGCGAACCCACTAATCAGGGACAACTGCTTGTAAAAGCAGCTGTCGCTGACCTCTCGACCACCAATGCTTGACACAGGTGTTACTTTGACTAAGTAAAATCATGAACATTCTTTTATTATTGTAAAAGTAGAACATTTTGAAAATGTCAGGCTTTTTATAAGCATTTTGTAGAATTTTAAAATGAGAATCATCAAACTTTATATAAGAAGCGCATGTTATTCTGATAGCAATTACATATTTGCATAAATATATAATCAAATTGTAATGAATTAAATATATATTAAAAGCAATGATGTTCATAGAGAAGTCTGGCTTGACTGGAAGTGAGATGTTTTATTTTAGAGCATAATAACATGATAGATGAACTGCAATACTCCTCAAACCCATTTATAGTCAAAGTATAAGAAAGTTTAATAAACAAGGCAAAACTCTCCATACAGTAGTGCCGCCCTGTGCCAACCAGAGTAATCAATGGATGCCAGAAGGCTTGTGCATCCTACTCATCCAATATCCCCAGACCAGTTTCTGGCTTGTGGCCTTCATCAGTGAGAGATAGTGATCATGTGATGTTTTAGTACAAGAAAGTTTCTTTAAAAGTGAAGAGTTGCTGACTGTATGATTTTGCCATGACTAATGTAAGAAGTTCAAACCATAATGACATTCAACAAATGCAAATTATTAAATAGACAATTACATATCTTGTTCACTATGAATATTTTGGTTATTCTCTAGCTGCTGCTTGAATTAATTTTCTAAATTTTTTATTTTTAACAAATTAACCTTTACTCTTTATTATATATTTTTACAAATTTCAATGTATTTCTTAGAAATGTAAGGTTACAAATGAAAATCATTCTAAAAATAACATTTTAATTTTACTAGTATTAAAAAAAAAAAAACTAAAATATATAATCAGAACAATGATTATTATTCTTTCACATTTGCCCATAAAAAAATTAAAATAGCATAAAAAAATTGTTTAACTTTCTCTAAAACCTGAATGAAATTTTATTACAATAGGATAAACTGGCAGCAATGTTTTAATGTTAATGGAAGAAAAGATTTATATATATATTAGTTATAGCTAAGCATGCTGTTAATGTAAAACACCACAGATTCATAGCACTCATGGGTTGGCTAGGTATGTCACTGTATTTATTCATAAAAAAATCATTATTAAAATTACGTATTTGCATATTCCACTTATTTGACAGTTGGATACTATTTTTTTTATATTGATAACATGGTTGTGGTTAACAATAAACCATGCCTCTTTAACTTTTTTCTTCCTGATATCTCAAACCATGCTGCCAACTTATTACAAACAACAAAAGAATATAAGATAGAATAACACAACTAAATACTATTTTATTTATAATTTTTTTTTTAAAAATGATAACAAATAACTGTTACAGCATTTGCTAAAGTGTTTGTCACCCAATCATAATTTCTGATTAAATGTGTTTATGTTGCACTTAACTTGCCTTCTTACAAACGAACATTTTTGAATAAAACCTAACTGTAATCATACATATTTTTGCCTTAAAATAAATACATTACAAATATCTTGCAAAAATAATTACAAATATATAAATAAACTACAGAAAATTTATTCTTTTTGAAGGAAAACAAAGAAAGACCATTGCAAGAGTGGAATCTATTAATCAGTAGCATTGCCTATTCATATTAGAGTCCCAGTATGATACTGACATCTTTAGAATTTTTCTTAATTAATAAATTAATAAAATTTTAGTTCCAGTTTTTATTGACAAAATGAATGCAAAACCAGAAAACAATGTTATGGATCATCACAAGAGAGTGAATTTAAGCCAAATGAAGTGCTCCCAATATTACAATGCGCTTATGCTGCTAGGAAGAAAGACATTACGATTAAATATGGTTGTGTTGAAGTTGCTAGATCTTTGGCTGACTGCAAAGGCATTAATAAAAGATATGATTCCCTTCTGAATCAAAGATAGGCAACATTTTTAATCCTATGGATATAAAGATTATCTAGAAGAAAAAGACAATAGGCCACAAAGATTAAACTATATAAAATTAGTTCTGTAATATATAAAGGAATTTGCTATTCTGATTTCCCTAATTATGTATTAGCATTTTAAAAGTATGGCTATTTCCAAGTTATCTAAAACATAAATGATAATATCTATACAGTATTTCCCAATTTTAAGATTGATTTTCATTTGAAAAAAGTTTGAACTATTGTGAAACATAACTATATAAATACTTTATTGATTAATACAGTAGTTTTTTTTTTTGTTACATTTATATCTTGACAAACATTTGTAATAGATTATTTCTTTAATCATTCATCTGTTATCAATACTGATATTTGATTTGATTGTGGTTATTTATGTATTGATCAATACTTGTAGTATTAAATTTATTTAATAATTCATTTGTTATTAATAATAATGTCTTATCAAATTAATTTCCAACAAAATATTGTATTGATTTTTGCCTTATTTGGTCAGATAAAAAAAATGTTTTATTTATTAAAAGAATGGCGAATTACAATATATATATATATAGTAAAAGAAAAAGAGTCATTTTAATAACTAGTTCACTCCTTGACAAGGCTTTTTTCAACAGACGTCAAAGAAGAATAATGAAGTAGGAGGTAGTAATTACCTAGGCTTTCCAATCAGTGATGGTGTAATCCTTGTTTTATTATCTAGTTAAGGATAGCTGGATTCATCTTTACTAACTATTATTTGATGATTGTATGGATTAGCTTTGGGCTAGCTACATGAAAAAAAATCCTAGATCTGTTTTAAAAATTTCATTTGGCTTGGTATCAACCATCAGGTTGCAGGACAGATAAGCTGTCTTTGCACCATGACACCATGAGATACAATATATATATATATTAGTTATATATTGAATAATTTCTTTATTAACTGGTTGGTTTTTTTTTAAATTAAAACTTTATTTATTTATTCTTTTCAAAATACATTAGAATGTTAGTTATTACTGTTAGTCAAATATATTTGAAAAAAAAAAATGTAAATGAAGTTAAATTTTTTTTTTTTCAAAATAATCTTTATTTGCACAAAAAGTAAAATATACATTGTAATATAGAATTCATGTTTACAATCATGTCTGACACATTAAAGACTAATTAGTTATTAAATTAGATGATGAGTACAGGATTAAAAGTAAAATTTTATGTTATGTTACTTATCAGGGGTGATCTAATTTGGCATATAAATCCCATGGCGTGTAAAGTTTAAGTATCATGAATAAATAATATACATGGCCATTGCTAAATATTTAATTGACTCCATGTTTGCTCAGCAAAACTAGGCAGGCATGTTCTTAGATCACTTTCTTTAGCTTTATATAATAACTTTAAGAAAATGTCTTAAATATTAACCGAGTCCACCATTCACATTGATAGAGTATGTGTTCAATGGACTCGTCAAATCTTCTACAAAGAGTACATGTTGTATCAATGTTGTGTCCCAGTAGGCAAGGCTCCAAGGTTGACCTTAACCAAAAAATCCACAAACTTTGATTCCAATTTCAGGAACTTAGTCAACAAGCAGAGGAAAATAATTCAACAATAACTACAAATAAATTACCATCATCACACGCACACACCCAAAAACTTAAAACAAATCATATATATATAGTATAAAATATTTAATGAAAATTAAGTTAAAATAACTGTTTGATTTTATGAAAAATTACTTCATTTAAAAATTTTGTTATTTCGAATCTAATTTAGTTAAAACATAAGTGTGTGAATTTGAACTGTCCATAAATAAATCCGCTTATTTGAGCCAAAGATATATATAAAAAGAGTTGAAGGTTTACACATTGTAAATCAAAACAAAACTGCACATATGAAATTCATCATAAAACACACAAAAAATATTTTGTTAAAATTTTCTAAACAAAGTTATAACATATAGTATTTATCCTCATCTTTAAATCATTTACACAAAAAAGTAATCAGAATATAAAAGCAAAATAAATAAATAAATTATATTTTATATATGTGATATACTCACAATTTTTCTAGGAAAATAAATGATTCATAATGTGTATATGCAAAAAAAAAAAAACCAACATGTATAAACATACATATATAAACATTTGTTTATTTTGGTAGTTTTACTACGCCCTATAAAATCATTAAAATGTTTTAATTATTTTGTTTTAATTACAATATATATTTATTTGGATATTTTTAAGGCATTAATATTTATTTTATGCCACAAAAAATATATACGTATATACGAAATTATTTTTAAAATTGTTTTTCAAGTTAACTAAGAGAAACGTTATTTACAAAGAAATAAGAATAGTTCATTCGGTCTTAATAATGCTAGAAATAGAAAACTAAATGTTTCTAAAGGCCCCGGAGGAGGGGAGGGCAAAGTAAAAAAATTACTTACCTGATTCCGCATCTAGTTCCTCCTCACAGAGATCTCTAGAACTGAAGGCAAATTGTGGGTCCTCGCAGTCAGTAATTTCAGAACATATACACTCAAAATCCATAATATTGCATCCAAAATAAGTATTTTTCTCTACACATGGTTTTGCTATTAAAAAAGATAATATAGTAATTAAAACAAAATTAGTATTTAATGGCATTTTTATTAGTATTAATGTAAATATTGTAATTTAAAAATTAAATAAACATATATTAGAATATATTTTTTAAATATAGAATTAATAGTTAATTTTAATAAGATTTAAAATTATGGGATTAACTATTCGCTGGAGAGGATACTACCATAGTGTTATCCATTTCTTCTGCTCCTGTGTGGCTTTTGTCAAATGCATCAACCATAAACAACTTGCTCATCGATCCAAAGTTGTTATATACCTGAGAGTCAAGTCAGTTCAGATGAAAGTCAAAAAAATTCTGGCTGTTAAAACAATAAGCTAGATCATTTTTATAAAAAGCATGTTGACTTCAAACACGAAATACTTTATATATAATATCTTGCTACGAAGTTTTAAGCCTGTACAATATATTAATTTATATAAATAGTGTGTAAAAGGTCTGCCCATCTCTCGCATATGTATGTATAAATGGATTTGTCTCCTGTGCATGAGGGGTCAGAATGACTAATATGTCAACATAGCTAGAATGACAACCTTGGCACTAACAAGGGCTTTGAACGTTCCATCATCAGATTTTCAATGAAATGGAAGGTTGAAGAGTTGTGAGTTGGAATAGTTTAAAGCCTGTCCATAAAGTATGAAGATTGACTATTTTAATATAAAACTGAGCAATGATTATATATGTGTGTGAGGATAGTAATCTGGACCAACTGATGATTGCTGGTTTAGCATGAAATATGTATATTGGTGATTATTTATTTTTTCACATGTGTGTGATCAGGTGGGTCAGCAATATGAGATGGCACTAAGAGTAGTGGGTCGTGTGAAAGTCTGAATTCGAATCCCACATATATTACATATATAAATGCAGGTTTAAGCCTGTACAATGTATTAAAAATACAAATAGAAAATTCTCATTATTTGCCTATTTACTAACAGATTTCATAGTTATAATCTTTGCATTTCTCAATAAACACTTCAAATATTATGCTACTATTGGTAATTCATTCATGTTTGTTACTTCTTTAATCTACCAGTAAAGTTTAAGCTTTAATACCTTTGAAAATTGTTTTATTTACAAATAACTTCCTCATTATTTTTTTTTTTTTTAAAAGGTTGGTTAGTGAAAACTTTTATTCAAAGTTGTTAAAAAATAAAACAGAAAAACAAATAAATAATAAACGTATATGAGTGTAAATATATAAAAATAAAAACTTCAAAAATACGATATGTTCAAAACTTATTTTCATCTATAACAAATGAAATTAACTACACAGGTGCAATCTTAAGATATATTAAACTAACAGATTCAAATAATGCTTTAATTGCATTGAACAATCCTTCCATGACTTTTTGCAAAAGTTGATTTTCCATAAATTAAATTTTAGCAGTTCCTTACTTAAATAAGTGATGGTAATTTTTTGTGAAAGATGAATTTTATTTATGTTGAATTTTTCCTCCGAGTAAATATTTGCCATCAGTGGGTGCAGAATATGAAAATATTTCATCGAATGAAAATAATCGCTAGGAATAAATCACACAAAATATTTTCGCAACATATCACACACATAAAAGAAGTGTGCAATATGGATTTTTTATTTATTTTACATATGGCACAGAAATTTACATATGTCTGCATTTACATAAGTATAGGACTGCCTCTATAATAACATTTTAGAGTAAAAGTCTATTAGTTTTTTTATTAAACAAAAATACTTTCAGAATAAATAATCATTAGAAACCAGTTAACATTTAGATAATCCCAATATAGATAACAATCAACAATCTCAAACTGTTATCATGGCAACCTCCTTTTAAAAATAAAGATGGAATCCCACCTTTATTCATGGCCCCATATATTTATATAGACACTAAATACTGCAACTTGACCACAAAGATTGAAATTATTGATACAAAGAAGTTTAAGTAAACCTCATTAAACAGGTAAATATAACCTATTCTGAATGCAGACTAATAAATAGTCAATTATAACATTACAAAGTGCAATTATAATTTTCAAATTTCACCCAAAGTATTCTTAAATAATAAGTGTAATAATGCTCAAAGGTAGATGAGTTTATAAATAATCATTAGAAACCAGTCAACATTGAGACAACTTTTAAAAGAAACACAGTTTCAATTATATAAATGCTGGTAACTTTTTGATATTGGAATTATATTTTCATAATGTACATATATTTTTGTAAGAGTTAACTACAAAAGATAAGCAAAATTTTTCTATTCAGAACAAATAATAAAAGTGTGTTGGATAGGAGTAAGAAGTTCACAGTCTTTTTGCTTTTGCAACTTCATTTACAAATTATATATTATTCCAGGGATAGGCTATGTGCATAAACCAAAATTGGCATTTTTGGAAATTAATTATGATGCAATACATTTCTGACTATAAAAGTAAAAGATAAGGCTTAAAGTAAACAAAAAGATTGAAATCTTAAATTGGATTCTAAGAGATTATAAAAAACATGGAGAGAGACTACATGTGAGATGGATGGATGGAATAAAGAAGCATGCTATGGTAATGTGAAGAAGAGTGGGTAGAGATTGATGAGGATGGATTGCCCTTGGAGAGACCTTTATCTTGCAGTGAATTGATAATGTTTGAAAATGATGATGATGATGATAATGAAAATAGTAAAACAATGTAATTAAAAAAAAGACAATCTTTTATTAATATTCAGCTTTGCAGTTCTAAAAAACAAAACAAAATGAAGTTACATCTGAATGATTCAAATTTGAAAAATGGTATGTGTAGTACCAAATATTAATAATCTAAAGAAAACAGGTTCAGAAGATTCAAGAAAATAAACAATGTTTAAACTACTTTCTACAGTACATTACTGTATTATGGGAAAATACTAAATATTATTTATTTATAGCATACTGTATTTTAAACACAAAAATTGAATAATAGCACAAAACTTGTTTGGTGCATAAGAACTTAAAGTTGAAAAAAATTGCTGCAAGAACTGTAAAATGGTGGCCACTTCTATACTATTAAATGGTGTTATTTTAATTAATTAGATTTAAAAAAATTATTTTTAAAGCACAATGTTAAAAACTGATCATTATTACTGATCAATCTATTGTTCCATAATTGGTATTTCTTTCTCATCCATCACTCAATGGTTAAAATGTTATCGTTTTATATTAAATTATCATGAGATGCTATTATGAGAACATTTAATTAATTTTGCATCAGTATTGTTATATTATAGTGCTGTCATATATATTATTCCATAACAAATTGAATTGATGATAACTTTAACACGTCAAACATACCAAATGCTAAAAAAAAAGAATACAGCGTTCAAAGAAGAATATGGCAGACATAAAGTTAGAATAATATATGGTTTAATAGTGAAAAGATATAGTGCTCACCAGTTTTGTGGTACTGACAAGGAAAATAACAATGACATATTGGAAAAAGAATTTTTAAAAAATCCACACTTGTGAAGTTTCAAAAAAAAACAACACATCAACAGAAAATATTTCAGTATATGGCAGGTTGAGAAATTACTGGAGTATGAAACAACTTAGAAAGTAATATATATTTGGGAAGAAAAAGTAACTAATAGATATATAAATCATAAACAGTGCACTATTAAAGATATAACATATCTGGGCATAGATAAAGTTAATAAATATAAACAAGTTTTTTTTTAAGAATTATAATTGAACTATAATGTGAATTAATTAGCAGAGTTATAAACATTTGCAAAATATTTTCCAATATGAAAATGCTTATTTTTTAATTTTCCTAGATGAATTCAGTAGAGACAATTATTACAAGCTTCAGTAATCAATAGACATAATATTACACAAATTGAAAACATATGAGTAAGCATATGAGAAAGTCACATGATACTGCTGTCCAATAATATTACTGACTTAATACAACTTATTTTTTACTACAGATTTTCAGTATTATGAGGAGTTATTACTTTTGGCTACTTTTAAGAGAAGATATTTGCAGAATTAAATTTAAAAAGCAAGTTCAATTTGTATAATTCAATAAGTAATTTTGTTTTAAACTTCATTAATTATATGTAATAACGTTTGCATATGTATGTTGATCTCCTCTATGAAGGTATAATTATTCATTCTTCAATGTTTATGGTTTTCTGTTCAGTTTAATAGATTTTCAGTGCTGTGCAAGCTAAACAGAAAAACCCCAAAAACATCAAAGAAAGAATAATTATGTACTTCTTATGCATAGCAACATCTATATGCAAAATTCAATAAACAAATACATAAATAATCCTGTCACTGTTAAAGAAAAACACAAATGATTTTGTGTATGTGTGAGTGCTGTTATAAAATGAAATATAAATTTTTTAAAAATTGATTTCACTTTATTGTATATTACAGCATTACAATCTTCATGTCAAATTAAATATTTTCGAGAAAATACTTCAAAACACTATCAGATTTGCAATGAGGAAATGTTAAGCATGGATCTTTCTAATTAACCTGGTGAATTTTTTGAAGATGATTTCTGCAGAAATGCTAAAACATTGTGTTATAAATAGCAAAATAATTTGTAAGACATTTAAGAAGTTGATTTTTTTTTCCAAAATTCGTCTTCTTAAACTTGTAATTTCAGCTAAATATTTTCTTGGATGGACAAAGATAGTTAAAAAAAATATTAACTAATAAACCTTAGAAAAAAATCCACTAGACTATCATATGATTTTAGCTTTATAGATTACTTTTTGAGCAACAAATTCTATTTATGCTAATCTTGGGTGATAAATAGGGGTCATATGATAATGCTTAATAGATCACAATCCAATGCTATCCTATCTATTTCTAGCTTATAGATTATTTAAGCTTACACTAGGTGGCAGAACTGTAATAGGAGAAATATAATATGCAAGTTATGATCATATGATGATCTGCCTATGTTGTAATAATCTTGGCCAAAGAATATAAGTATTTGTAGTTGGTAGAAGACAGAAGACATCAAAATGTATAGATAGTGAAATGGTGACAAATCTATATAAGTATGTAAGCATTGGCTTACATTCAAAATAGTCCTTCAATTTCAGCTAAAACCTTAATAGTAAAAAAAAGGAGTAAAAGATTGATGCTGGAAAAAGGGACATTAGATCCAAAAAAAATCCAAGTGCACTAAGCTCAAATTCAAAATTCCCCATTGGTGCAAACTACTTTGGAGATATGGATAGAATAGAACTGGGTCAGAATTTATTAAGAACTATTATCTGTTGTTGATTACTCAAATAAGAAGTAGAAGAAATACAATTTCCTATCTAAAATCTTGAGAAACTATGACATTTGTGAATACAGCAATGGTTTAGACATAATGATTAAAAAATATATTGGCAAATTTAAACCAATTTTGTGAATATGATTTCACATAAATATTAGAATTTTAATCATATCTGTTTGATATATTTAATTGCATCTGAAAATTTACAAGTGGAGCTAAATAAGCTCACAGAAAATAATACTTTGAAATCTTTATTTAATAATAAAAAAGATCCCATTTAAACATAGAAGAATTGTTGTAACTTTCAAAACCATGTCAACATGTTAGACATAAGTTGTCTCATTTTCATATTTTTTTTTACAGTCACAACTAATAAACACTCCACTGAAAAAACAACTGAAGCTAAATTGTAATGATACTGAAAACAAATATC
The DNA here is from genome assembly GCA_028023455.1 of Epiperipatus broadwayi. Taxonomy (NCBI): domain Eukaryota; kingdom Metazoa; phylum Onychophora; class Udeonychophora; order Euonychophora; family Peripatidae; genus Epiperipatus; species Epiperipatus broadwayi. The sequence continues at coordinate 9,141,534 of JAQFVV010012403.1, read as the reverse complement.
TTTATTTTAGTAAAAAAAAAAAAAAAGCAATTTTAAATAAGAGCTCAAGTGATATACTATTTAGCTTAATGAGTTAACTTCCTTACATCCAGTGTGTGTCAATATAATAAATTGTTTTGCTGACTGTTGAAATATTTAATTTGTAGAATTCCATTATTGAATTATTTATTTTGTTGTAAATAAGCAAAACACTTTTGGAAGCTTAAAAAATAATGTTATGAAATTGAGTCATAGTATTTGCATAGGATGTTTTTATATTTTGGCTGAAGTGATTACAAACAACTACCTTGCGGATAATTATGAAGTTATATACAGACTTCCAATGCTTAAAATATAAGAGACTACTAAATTTCATTCATACAGTTTCAAATAAAAATCTTGAACACTCTTCAAGTGAACCTAAACTGCTGGAATAATGTTAACAATACTAATAAATACAAAATTCACAGAAGTTTAAATAATTTAAAATGTTCCATAATTTTATTAAATCAAATTAACATCAATGGTAAATAGAGATGAGCTGTCTCTAACACCATAGTCAATGTTTTCCTGTTCTACTTCGAAGATATTTATGCCCCAAATTCATTAAATTTTCTACAGTTGTAGAAATTAATAGTTTTGATAATCATATGTAATACTATAGGTTAATTTATATATGTAATTTCTTGTTTTATAGCTAACTTTTGATTCCCATAAGTTAGCAAAGATTTCAAATATGATAACTGAGATCGAGTATAATATCATTCCTTGTAATTTGGTGATTAGAATTGCATGATACAAATAGATGAGTATCAATATCAGAGAAAGGGGAAGATTGAAATTTGGCCTTAGTGGTGAAAGCATCTGTTGTCAGTGACCAACGTTTTTTTACAATGGATGAATAAGAATATTTACTAAGGCTGTAACCTCAAGAATATGCACGTAAAAATGCGATAGTAGGGACCTCTATAGGTCTTAACCACAAGCTTACATTTTTGTATGTGAGGGGCCATTATTTTTATATCTTAATTTATATATTTATATATATTTGTTTCTACAACTTTTTAAAATTCCTTAAGTATTCTCTTCAAATCATGGTTTTTTTTAATGAAACATTTTTTATTTCAGTTTTCCTCCAATGTTTTAGTGATATAATATGGGTCTAGAAAGAACTAATGAATATGATGAGTTGCCATTATGCTTTGTATTAGTAGATTATGAAAAGGCATTTGACTCTATAAGCATTTCTTCAGTGGTGCAGATCCATTGTCATATTCTTAAGAATATTTATAAAAATGCAACAGCAACAATTAGATTACATAATGATACTAAAATGATTAACACTGATAAGGCTGATAAAGCTAACAACAGGGTGATTCCACATCTCCAAACTTTTTACCGCAATGCTACAAGAAGTATTTTGTGAATTAAAATGGGAAGCTAAAGGAGTAAAAGTACATGGAGATGATGTAGTTGTTTTTGCAAATAATACTTCAGAAATTCAGAAAATGTTGCAAGATCCATCAGAAGAAAGTAAAAAAGTAGGATTAAAAGTGAATGTTAAAAGAATAAAGTAATGTTTAATGGATTTTTTTCAAAATAAGAAAATAAAGATTGATAATGGTGAGTTGGAAGAAGTTAACAACTACAAATATCTTGGTCATATTATTACTACAAATTGAAACATAATGGATGAAATTAATCATAGGATTAAACTTGGTTGGAGTGATTTTGGTCAAAGAACAAATATGTTACTAATATCATTGAAATAATTAAAAGGCTGAAGTGGAGTTGTGGTGGACATATTGCTAGAAGAGATGATAACAGAGGGATAGTTGAAATCTGAAACTAGTTTCCAATATATTTAAAAGACCCAGAAAGAGACCACATGTGAGATGGATGGATGAAATAAGAAAGTGTGCTGGGTTAATGTGGAGAATGGAGGTTATAGATTAGAGACAATGAAATGAATTTGGCAGAGATCTTCAGCCTGCAATGGATTGATGATGGTTAAAAATCATGATGATGATGATAATGATGAAAAGTTGGAGAAAAAGTAAAAAAATAGATCATAAAATAAAAAAAAGCAAGATTTTAATTATATGATCAAAACATTGGAAAAAAACTGAAGTCAAAAATGGTTCATAAAATTAAAAAACCAAGATTTAAAAAATAAAAGTGTTTTAACACATTGTCATTCAACAGCTACAAAAATACTTATTTTGGCACACTTTGGTATTATTATGGTACTGCAATCAATATATCTTTACTTCATTATTTTGTGGCTATTTATAATGTTAGATTAACATGCGCAGTTTTATTTTACCACCAAAATAATTTTAAAGTCATTAGTTAAAATAAAAATATGAAGCTGTCAGAATCAGTCAGACCATTTCAAAATTACAATTTGCATATGAAAGAAGTTAGACATGCCCCATTTCGATCTCAAAAGAAATGACAATTTCTGATTGGTGAATTGTTTAGTCCAAAAGAAAACAATATAAAAATTATGTTTGAAAAGAAAAATTGTAATTTTCAATAATTTGTTTCCATATTTAAGGTTATTTATGCAATATTTTTGTGAAAGATTTATTATAAACCAAAAATCTACAAGATTACAATTATATTTTATTTGAAAATATTTATTTTTAAAAAGACAAGTCATAAAAAGTTCGCTGTGGCAAAATGGAAGCAGCTTTTAGACTGGTTAATAAGAATGGCTTTTTGTCAACATGTAAAGATATTTCTTTTAAAATTTTACTACCAATAAATTATTAATTTTAAAATATATTTTCTTTCTTTAACAATGTATAAACCCAATTTTTTTTAAAATTTCAAAATAAAGAAAGAAATATTTTGTTTTCCAACTCTATGAATAGATAAAATTACAGGCAATAATTCAAAGTGCCATTGTAGAATTATGAACTTGGATTGGTAATTTCTTTTCCTAATGTTCAAAATTCATATATTAACTTTTAGAATGACTGTCATTTGAAAGCTTGCATTTATAATAAATAATGTGAAAATTATAAGTATATGTATCAGTAGTATGAGAGAGCGTGGATAGTTGAAGGTTGCTTAAAAGGCTGAGTTCAAATCCCCTATATTTACAATTAAGTTCCAGGTATAAGAATGTCTGTATTTCAAATCTTACACATTAATCCTGCATTCCACCACCCCTTTTCTATGTATTTAAGTGGATACTGTCCTATACATGAGGGATCAGAGTGACTTGAAGTCAACATGGGCATAACAACATTGGCATCAGCTTGAGATTTGGCATTCTATCATTAGATTTTCAATGGTATGGATGGCTGAAGAGTTGGAGGTTGGAGTAGATTAAAGCCTGTCCATTAAAGTATAAAGATTTGCTATCTTAATATAAACTGAGCACTGATTATATAGATGATAATTTGAACCAGTTGATGAGTGCTGTTTCAGCATGAAATATGTATACTGGTGATTATTTATCTTTTCTACATGTTTGCAGTCATGTGTATCAGTAGAATGAGATAGGGTGGATAGTTGAAGGTTGCTTGAAAGTCTAAGTTCAAATCCCCTATATTGAAATATGATACAAAAAGGTTTAATTGTAAAAATAAAATCTTGCAAATATAAATGAAGTCTTCACTAGAGCCTTTTCAAATAACAAAGGTGGAATCGGATCTTTAAATAGTTAAAAGTCTTTTTTAAATTTTTAAACATATTGAAATCAATGGACTACATTTGTAAAGAAAATGGTGAAACTTTTATTATTGATTTTATTAAATAATATTTGAGTATTAATCATAAATATGTATTGAAGTATATACTTATATATAATCACATATATACCCCTTTGAAAAAGTATCCAATAGTATAAATATTCTATTTTTTTATTAGTTATTTTTGTTAACTTAAGATGTATGCACATACTGCATACATATAAATGTTAATACATCTTTATATATTTACATCATTATATACTACACTAAGGGTAGGCAAATAGCGGCCCAAGGGCCACATGTGCCCACTAAGAGTTTTTATGTGGCCCACCAAGACAATCAGAAAAATCCACCTTGAACTGAGATTTCCTTCCCATTCATGACTGAAGATTCATCTCGTATTTTCCACTAGGATGGCTACATCAATACATATGTGCAGTGTAGATACGATGTGCAGTGCTTTTCCAATTGATCTGGTTAATTTCAATTTTGTCTTTGCATTAGCAAATATATTCATTTCCAACTTTAGTGAAACCATAAACCCTTCGAAAAAATGTAAAAATCAGTGATGAAGGTCATGTGTTTAATGAAGAATGGACAAACAAATATTTCTTTGGTAATACAGGGAATAAAGGAGTGTGTTTATTGGGTCATGAAAAAAGATGTGGCCCTCTGCTAATCTTCACTTCCACAAAGTGACCCCTGAGCCAAAACAATTGCCCACCCCTGTACTACACCAAAATATTGGAACTAACCTACAAATTTCAATATATGAATCTATAAATAAATAAATGAAAGTTATAGTCAGCTTACAGCATGACAATCATCATTATTAGTATTTACAGATAGAATTTTAAAAAGTCAAAATCTCATTAATATCTCACAGGATTAACGTTCTAATGTTAATGGTCAAACTTGCACAATTCATGTAGATTTAAACAATTTAAATACGCGAAAGCAGTCAATGCTTAAACAATACTAATATCAATAATAAACAATTTCAATCTGTTGTCAAGGCAACCTTCTTTAAACACTGAAGGTGGAAATCCACCTTTATATATAGTGCAATATGTATATTTTTAAACTGGATTCCAAGAGATTGTAAAAGACCCAGAAAGAGACCACATGTGAGATGGATGGATGAAATAAGAAAGTGTGCAGGGGTGATGTGGAAAAGAGAAGCTAAAGATCAGAGAAGGTGGATTAAACTTGGAAAGGCCTTCATCCTGCAGTGGATTGATAATGGATGATGGTGATGATGTTTATATAGACCCTAAAGATCACAATTTGACTACAAAGACTTAAACATATTTCTTTCACAAATTATTTATCATGTTTATATAAAATATAACCCTTTGATTCTTCTTTTTTTTAAATCACTTTTCTAAGCAAAATTAAAACATTATCAAACAAAAATTTTCATTGCAGATAAGTAAATGTTGAATAAAGTAATTTTTTTTATATAATAGTTCATATATATAATTTGTCTTTTCTAATGCATGTTTTGACTTACCAATATAATGTGATCTGCTACATATAACCTTTCATTTGTTGATTTTACCAACAGTATTCTTTCTAATAATAATTAATCTACTATTTGGTGCTATATTTAATGCTACATTAAAATGAAAAAAAATGGCATGCAATCATACCACATATTTTACTATTCATATACAGTAAAGCAATCCATTTTTTTAGTAAAGCAATCCATTTTTTTTCTTCGATACTTTTCTTTCTTCACTGTATATTGAAATTTGTTTTATTACACATTAGTTTGTCTGATATTATATATTTTTTCTAGAATATCATTATATATGTGTGTGTTTTATGGATTTACATTATTTATATAAGAAATTAAAACCAAGTGATTTAAATATAATAATCTTGCTATATTAAACAATTGTTACCATTTTTATTCTCAGCATTAAAGCTATTAAAACAAGCATAACTCTCCATACAGTAGTGCTATTCAGTGCCAGCCAGAGTAATCAATAAATGCCAGAAGGCTTGTGTATAAAATTCCTATCTAGTGCCTACTCATCCAATATCCCCAGACTAGTTTCTAGCTTGTGGCTTTCATCAGTGAGGAGCCTTGGATCTGAGAGCACTGCACCTAGATCTTAGAATCTAATGCAACCCTCCAGCAGACACATTTTATCTCTACTTAACTACAAAACTATGAGTCTAAAATTAAAAACATAATAATATCTTCAATCCAATCTCATCCACTTATACAGTCATATAGGTCTGAACTCAGTTCAGTACTCATATATTTTAAAGTCTTTGGTTCTTTAATAACCATAGCCACCACTATCCTATTAGGAAGGATTGGTATTAAATCACTAAACATCACATGATCATCATTTCTTATGCTTGGCACAACTGTAAGGAGAGTTTTTCCTGTTTTAATGACAGTTATGAGCAAGCATAAGAAATGGTGATCATGTGACATTAAAGCTATTGTCAGACAATTTTATTTCTCCATATTGGATAATTAGTTTTTTATTATTTCTCTCCTCTTTGCCACCATTATAACATTTATTGTGGCCATTTAAATCTTATCATCATATATTTATGAAGTTTTACAAAAATTTAACAGTAATAACTATTTCCTTTTCTGCTTTCTGATTCCAGCAATATATTGATTTCACTATTAAATGTGCCATCTTACAAGAACATTTTTCAATTGTTTTTGCTCTGTAATAATTTATTATTCTCTTGAATTGTTATCTTTATAATATTAAATTATAAATTAAATTATTACTATTATCAAATTTTATGTATATGTTTTTAAAAAACTATAAATCTATGTTGCCATAATTTGTTTACAAAACAGATAATATGAATTCTCATAAAACAACATTTCATAATATTATGTACACTTTAAATTTATCATTTTAAAAAAGCAAAAATGATTTATAATTTGTACAAATAAACACTCTGTAAACTTTCTTGTATACTCTATCATAAAACTATATCCTGGATCTATTATTGTTTCATAAATTATGATTTGTGTAAAAGATTCAAGATGTGTAATTATCAATATTCAGATGTATTTAAATGACTTAGTCATACAATAAACTATCCTCTAATTGAAACATGAATGATATAAAAAGTTCCCTGTTAAGCATACATTTTGTTATAAAAGTTTCAAATTCAAATCAATGAAAAATTATCTTCTCTTAGATTTTCAATTTATAATATGTAGATTAAATGACTAATCTTATTGTGATGAAGTGCAGCTATTGAGAATCAAACCAAGGCAATGTTTATTGGTCCCTGGGTTATAGGGGTTCTTAGTTGGTTGATTATTATAATTTAACCTGCTAAGATATGTTACACATATAAAAAAAGTTTTTTTTTACAAATTTTGCATAGTAGCCCCAAAATTCTAATTATGCCATTGATTGTGAATATGTTATTAAAAAACCACCATTCCCTGTCTTTAGTAATTTTGATTCCAAAATCTCTCTACTTATTCGCATCTCTATTCTTGCAATGCAATGATATATAGTTTCTCATTTAACAAAGTCACAATAATTGAACTAATAAGACAACATATTTTTCCAGGTACCATTCTCTAATGTATATAGCCTCTAAAATTACAAATTTATTTACATTCTAATCCATTTCATAGCACTACTTTTGTCCATTCAATAATCTTAAAGTCATCTTTATTATTCAAATCCAACATAAAAGTCAAAAATCCACTTTTTGCATTTTATTTAAGCTAATTTCATTTCCCCATAAATTCATTATTTGCATCTTTTCTGATTATAAGTATCTGTACTATGTAATTGTTAATATTTTTCATATTTTCATTACATAATTTACAAATAAATTCTTCGAAGTTATTTCATCTATAAATAAAATTTTGGTTGCAAATGCCCTCTATTTGAATATAGACTATTTATTTCTTATTATAATCAAATGCTTGTTCTTAATAATCTACTTATTTTTAATTATATTCACTTTTTTCTTCTCTATATCTGCTCTCTATCTTTCTGATATGCATGGACCAGACTATAATCTAGCAGCCATACACTCATATCTTTATCCCAAATTGAAACATACACAAAATTTATTAAATAACTGAGATGAGTTATATGTTAGTAATAATAATTAGTAATTCAACTGGTGACTGGCTAATTGAAACAGCAGTAAGTAATATTGATCACAGTAGTTAGATAAATAAATAGAGCTAATCTATGTCCATGATTTATTAAAAGTTATTCTTTTAATAACTATATGCTTCTTTCATGTTTATCATTTAATTCCCATAATTCCAGATGGTGATCCACTAGCAATTTTAGTGAGCACCTTACTTCTCCACATCCTTGAATCAGTTCAATTGAATTAGACTGGATCTCTTTTTCTACTATATCTGTTTCACAACTGCACTATCAGCTTTCACTCTACTCATTTACTTTATTTTCTCTTTCCTCCTTCTTCATTGAATGTTCTAGAGGAATTTTTTTATTAACTCTGTTAATTTTCATTTTGTTAGCTATGCAAATTAAGATATGTAATTTACTTATAATTTTTTTTAATTCTATTTTCTGCATATAATTATCTGTAGAGTGATCAATACTGTCTGTATTGACCAGTTTTGCACACACATATATATATAACTTTATTACACAAACCAATATCTGCTTTCTATATTTCTAACTCTCTGCCTTTTAATAATAAATCTCTTCCTATCTGAATATTTAATCCTATATCAACAATTCTCATAAAACATTTATCCCACTTTCTATACAAGTAAGCATATCCTTCTATCTTTCTCACCCCCTTGTCCTTTTCTTAAAACCCAAAATCAACAAGCCATCACCTGTTTTAGCTATCCTATCACTATCCATATGTGCAATCTACTAAACATTTTCAATTTGTTTCGTCAAACACCTCAGAAAAAATTTGACTACTTCTTCCCTTTCTGAATAGTTTCAATTGCTGTGATAGATTCCTATTTTTAACAACCTCAACGAACTTATTTTTATATCTGAGGTACAAGGTGAATAAAGATTTCTGTTGCCTCATAAAATATATTTGAAATATAAAAATTATAGCGCTTTCATTAATAAAATGTTTTAATGTAAACTCTTAATATCTTGAAAAAGAATAGAAAAAAAGAAGATAGCAAGATATGAATAGAAATCTAAAAGATTTTTTTTTAATTTTATGATTTCCAAATGAGACATCTCTTAGTTCAATCCGAATGCTTTATGGGAATTGTTTATATTTTTGCAGTATCTTGATCTATATAATGTGGGCATTTGTTTAAAAATCATATTGTAGTACTGCATGTGTAATGAACATGTCCTATATTAGATATACTTGCTGGTTAAGTCAGTGCTAAAATGGCAATTGCCAGAACTAAGATTTTACTGATTTGCAACTCAATTCTGGATTACTTCAATTGATGAGCAATGAATCAATCTTTTTATATTACAATTTTTGATGGGATATTAAAGCATATACTTGGATCAAGAAAATATTAATGATTTCATATCTTGGAAATGATTACTGCTGATGAAAGTGAAACATTGGAATAAAAATATTGTATACGCGTGTGTGTTTCTATTAAACTAAAGTTTACAATTTGATTCATCACACATTGACTAGATAAATAAAAATCAATACCAATAAACATCGATACTTCAAAATTTATAGCAACTCCATTATTTCAAGAATAACAGAAAAGCAACTGAATGACAAATACCTGTCAATCGTTTGCCCGGACAAAAATTTGATCTCATTGCTAAACAAGCAGATCTTAATACAAATCCATGTGTCTGGAAAACATTTCAGCATGAAATAAACATTGGTATATATACATAGTTTGATCAACCTTTCGATCGAATATATTATGGAAGTTGCTTACAATTTTCTCAGTGTCTTGAGCCACATATTTTAATAAATGATAGTTATTTAAATACAAGTATGGTATGTATACCTAAGCTAGATATAATATGGGGGGGGTTTAAACCCAGACTTTCAGCTCCCTTCAGTACTAAAATTAGTCCATCACAAATAAAACCACAGTAACCATCATTTAATATAGAGGATTTGAATCCACACTTTTAGCTCCCTTCAGTACTAAAGTTAGTCCATCACAAATAAAACCACAGTAACCATCATTTAATATAGGGGATTTGAACTCAGACTTTCAAACTCCCTTTAGTCATACACTCTTACTCCCTTTAGTCATATACCCTATTTTATACAGCTGGTACACTTGACCACACACATGTGTAAAAGATAATGCCATTATATATATTTTGGGCTGAACTAGAACTCATCCATTGATCAGGACAAACTGATGAGTGCTGGTTCAGCACAAAATATGTATAATGGAGATCAATTATCTTTTACACATGTGTATGGTCTTTGTGTGTCAGTTGTTTAAGATGGAGTGTATGATTAAAGGGAGCTTGAAAGTCTGAGTTCAAATCCTCTACTTTAAATGATGGTTAATAATTGTGGTTTTATTTGTGATGGATTAACTTTAGTATGCACCTGTGATTTATTCCCTATTTATCCAGACATACTCATGAATGTGAGAGCATGAAAATGACTTAAGGATGGAAAGAACTGACTCAACAAGTTATTGGTATTTATTTAAATAGCAACAGCAACGGATTCTAACCCAATGATAACATTAATATATAAAAATATGTATACATAAAATTCATACACAAATTACTAATACAAAAGTAATGCAAATGTTTACATAAAATAAAAACAAAAATTCATATGACTTACAAATTATTTCCCTACATTTATCAAGAGACCTACAGGTGGTAGATATTCTGGAGAGTTATTTCCATAAAGTTCTCTGCTCTCTCCAGACTAATTATTTTTAGATTTATTTATATCTTTTCAAGAATCTGGTCTAAATAATTAACTAATGGAAGTTTTAGCAGCAGTAATTAATATAAGTTTTTTTTTTTTAACAAATAACTTTTAGCTAATCGTTTTAATTACTAATCCATTTGCTGACTAAGATTAACATAACTCTATAATTACTCTAATTGTGGTGTCTATTTTGAAGATTAGAACATGGGCATTCTAAGGAATTTTACATTAATAAAACATATACTACGCAGATATAAGCAGTTTTTAAAATTTAGGGTGTGATTAAAAATATATTACCTAAATGTAAATGCATACACTGCATATAATTTCTCTATAACTTGAGGTTTGCTTGTTCATTTATACCTTACTACTATATCATATTGGAGATGTTTTGAGTGATTTTCTTTCTCTCTGACTGAATCTTCCTGATATTGCAGAGCTTTCTTGTATGCTATCTGCAGGATTTTCAAACTTGAGATTTCTGTGCCAGCCTTTGACTATAGTACTTGAAGACTTCTCCCCTTTTAGTATCCTCGTAATTTCCCCTTGCTGGACACTTCTTCTATATAGCATCAACAATACTGCTATCTTTCATTTTCATTTTTTTCTGTGATACCAGTATTCTGCATTGTTTCAAACAGTCTATATGTCTTTTTAAAACACAATTATCTCTCATTTTAACATTAATCTATCTATCACATGATCACTATCTCATACTAGCACAATAACTATATGGAGAGTTTTGCTGTATTTTGAATTGTTTAATTAATCTACCTAGTTAGATAAAATCTAAATACTACTTTTTATCCATTTTTTCCCAATAAACTACTTCTAACCCAAATTTTATTTCCTATTGCATATTCCGTTTTTTTTTTAATTATTAAAAATTAATTCTATGTTAGTTTGATCTCTACTTCCTCCTAGCCATCAATAACTCAGCAGTTCTTGCCCTTTGTAAAAGATGCTTTGCACATTAATGTTCCATGGCTGTGTATAATATTTTATGTATACTCCTGTGATTCTTTGCCCATTACTTTTAATACTGTTTTAGGTATTAAACTACTTTTTTATTCAATTCATTGGATTTTAAAAAAATATGGAAGAGTTTTTCATGCTTAATATTTCCTTCATCCACTAATTATTCAAAAGTTCCAAATTCAAACCCAGGGCCATTATCAGTCACCACTACTTTAGGAAATCTATGATAAGCTAACATCTCTCTTAGCTCCTTACTGATTTCCACTGATATCATATTCTTCATTATCTTACCCTCAGACCATTTGGAATATTTTTCGATAACCACCAGAAAAATTGATCATTTTAAGACCTGCATATTCCATGTGAGCTCTTTGCCCTGGCCTGACTGCTGCAAGCTATGTCATGAAATTTTTTGGTAGATTTGTGGAATTTTGGCATTATTCACAACCTTCAGTATTTTTTTTCAATATGTTTTATTAATTTTCAGCCACCATAACATCCTTGGGTCGATGCTTTAGCATTATCAATGCCAGAATATCCCTGGCTTATTTTTAGAGATTGTTTTTTACCAAGTGGAACTATTACTACATCTTTCTTATCATACATTTTTTGAGACTGATAGCTATTCTCAATTGTTCTAGAATAAAAGTGATAGAATTTTTGATTTTTAAGGATTTGGTATTCATTGTATTTTGTGTCCATTCTATTTATTATTTTAACTTCAGTAAGGCTTTTGATGTTAAAAGTTTGCTGACCCCTGTCATATACTGTTGACACATTGTGCCAATGTAGCATGCATGGGCTTAGATGGTCAGGAAAAGGTTTACTTTTTGACAAGATACCTAAGAAGATTTGTGGTCAGTGATAATTCTAAAAAATGATCCTATAAATATTGATGAATATTCTTTAATCCAAACATAATTGTTAGGGTTATTTTTTAAAATGGCTGAAATTTCTTTCAGCTCTTGGCATTACATAAGATATGAAAGTAAAGGGCCTTTTACCCTCAATTATTTGATGACTTATCACTGCTTCTATTTCACAATTAGAAGCATCAGCGGTCAACAATGTTTCTAAACTGCTATTATAGTCATACTAATAATTTATCATAAGTCAGTATGATTTTAGACTTTACATACATTCTCTTGCTCCTTTCCCCACTTCCAACTAATTCTTAAAATTGCTTGTCATTCATAAGTATAGGGACTTTTACAATTGATTTGACATTTTCAGATAAAAGGTGTATCCTCCTTTCTGCTATATTGTATTCTTAAAAAATTATTTTTTCAGTTTACCAGATGCACTTTTCAGGATTAAGTCTTATCCCAATTTTATTTAATCAGCCACACATACTCTTTACAATCATTTTGAGAGCTGAGTTTGATTTTCCAATAGTCAATATGTTATCATAATAATATATAATTCCCTCTATTTCCTGGATAAGCAAGTCCGTTTTAGTCTGGGAAACATATGAAACTGAGGTAATTCTGAAAAGTACACCAAAAAGACTTGAGTTGTAATTATTATAACTTTTGCTGATTTTTTTGTCTACTGGAATCTGATAAAATGCTGCTTTCATATTGTGCTTTAGAAAATGTGAACAATTTGACATTGATGCTAACACTTCCTTAACATTCCATATGAGATATGCATTTTTACATAATTTTTATTCATGGTTATAATTAACACAAATGCTTATCAATCCATCTGGTTTTGTGGTATGGGGTAGCCCATTTCCATTTTTTCATTCATGTTAATACTCCACTTGCAAATAAATGTTGAATTTCGTTCTTCTATTCTGCTCTTTGGGGTTAAGTTACCTTTTCTGTATACAAATTCCTGTTTTTACATTTTGTATAAGCAACTTTTTGCCAGATTAAAAATTAAGCTTTCCTTGTTCAGATTTAAACAAATTAGGAAAATGTTTCATTTATTTCCCTATAGAAATGCACTTTATCATGTTCAGCTCAATTACTAAAGCATCCTAAACTCGATTGAATTTTCCCTGCACAATATTTAAACTTAATTCTGACTCTTTATTGAATAATTTAGTAACAACTTTTACCATTCCAAATGTATGTGTATACATATTGAATTTCTATATACATAATTTGCTCAAAGATTAGTTTTCTTCAATTTGGAGCAGACTTGGATTATTATGTTTAGATGACAAATACCCCCCAATCTCTTGTGAGATGAATGATAAACTTAATTTTACAAAGGTTCACAGTTAGTACATACTGATCTGAATGACCTATTAAAAAGTTTGTCATTTTGATTTTTTTATTAGCATGATATACCATCCAGCAAACTTTTGCTAATTATCTTTATTTTTAATGATCTTATGTTTACATTATTCTATTTATAATTGTGGATCAATAATAACATTGTCATCTATTAGCACTGGATTTCTTTTCTATATCTTTCTAGCATTTTTTGTCAGTTTTATTAATGAAAGCTCGCTGTTATCTACCAAGAGATTCATTTGCTAAATCTTTTCTTATTGCATCTGAATACAGGAGATCTATATTATCTAGAAGTTGTACAATTTTTCATCTGCCAATTTCCATAAAAACTGTTCAAGAAGCTACTATGAAATTACTGCCTTCTTAATATATTGTATTCTCTTACATCCACACTTTTGAATTGCTTTCAGTGCTTGACTGAAGAAATGATTAAGTTTGTGATGAGTTCTTTATAAGATTGAAAGTACTTCAAAGTTTACCCAATCTATTATTTATCTCAATCATTCTTTCCCCCATAATGATTTATTGTCCTCAATCTTATTTAGTAGGAAAACTTTTCTACCATGCCATATACAAAGAACATTCAGAAATATTTATCTCAAAATTTTTAATAAATATTTGTCCCATTAACATTTTCCCTCATTTTGTATAAATGCATATAGGTGTGTGAAATCAATTTACTTGACATTTATCAATCCAATTGCCTTATTTAAGTCTTAATGCTGAAGCCTTCCTAATGTTATCAAAATTCACTAAACAATGAACTTCTTAATGTTACGCTACTTGATCCAATACCATGTTAATTGTGACAGTGTTTTGTATGATGGACTAACATCAGTGCATGCCTGGGATTTATTCCCACAATAGCCAGAAAAATACAGGAATGTGAGTATGGAAAAGACCTAATGATGAAATAAATTGACTAAGTTACTAAGCATATATTTAAATAGCAACAATAACAACTGTATTCCAATACAAGGATAACATTAATATAAGCATACTTAAATACATCAAATTTGTACACAAATTATAAATACAGAGAGCAATCAGTAAGCTTACACAAAATAAAAGTAAATATCTATACACATGTAAATGGTTCTTCAATATCATCTTTGAGATCTGTCGACGATGGATATCCTGGGATATGAGATATTTCCAAACAATCCTCTAATTTTCTCCTAGTCTAATTACTTGAAGATCTATTTACAGCCTTCCAAATATCTGGGTGAATAATTAACTAATAGGATTTTAGCAATAAAACTTAATGTAGGTTGTTTTTTTTAAAAAACAATCCGTAGCTAATTGTTTAATTATTGATTCCCTTTGATGACTAAGATTAACTTAATACTTAATTATTGTAATTGCAGTATCTACTTCAAGAATTAGAACATGTTTGCTATAAATAGTTTGTGACCAAAAATATATTAACTAAATCTGAATGCATTCATTGCAGTATTAGTATATGTACCCAATATTTACTTAAAACTATCACTATAGTTTTGTCCAAGTGTTCATTGCTCGATATTAAAAAATCCAAAATCATTCAAATAAGTTATATATATATATATACACACACAATTTATATAACTTTCTTGTTTACATTATTATGCCATCATTCTACACACACAGATATCAAACTCTGATAGATTTGATTTTCTATACAGCTGAACTACACCATGGGCTGGAGATCATGCTTCAACCAGTTGCCTTCTCAGACCATCATGCTATTACTTCAACCATACAGCTTAGCAACTATGCTACATTCAATGTTAACCATTCATTCAGATTGCTAACTAAAGCATCTATCATGGAAGCTATTCTTTCCGAAGCATACATTCTTTTCTATAAGATTGACCTGTTAAACAGACCCCCTGAAGAGGCTTGGTTTGCATTCATTGGAATTTTACAAACTTTGATTGCACACTTCACCAAAAAAACAAAAGGCCCACCGACTCTGATTAAAGAACTAGATGATATTCATATAAATATAAAAGGCTGCCATGCTCAACCGGAACATACATCTCATCTTTTGGAACTTAAACATCAATATAAAGTTAAACAGGTTGCCATCGCCGAATACATTTCCATCAAACGAGCACAAAATTATCTCACATCCCAGCATTGCTGGACCAGAAGTTATCTGCGGTGGGTGATGGGTGCTATCAAAAAACAACTTATATCTACATCACTGGTAATAGATGGAAGCAGCATATCCAGTACATGTATGATTGAATACATAAGTCAGTACTTTAAAAACCATCTACAAAATAATCTAACTACAACCAAATGTAACTGGCAGACTCACTCTGATGCTATTAACCATGGAATTACATCTTCTGATCTGCAGAACAGACTTTCTGCACTTCCAATCAGTGTTCATCCAGGGATGCATGCCATACCAAAATTCCTAATGTCACACCTTGATAATTTTGCAATCCCGATTATGATGGGTATGGTATACCACCTTTCTACTGGAAAAAGACAAATACACAATCTGTACCCAATAGCACTAGTACCATACATAAAGAAAAATAAAGACTCTACCAATATCAACAACATAAGACCTATCTCCATGACTCCCATTATGCTCAAAGTAATTGAGGGAGTGATAAAGGAAAAAGTACAGCAGGTGATTCTTGACCACATTGTTCATTCCCAATATGCTAAGAAGGGATCTTCACCTTTGACGGCAATTGGTGAAGTTAAGATGCTTTTTGATTATGTTAGATCCAAGCGAATGTCCAAGCCTATTTTAATTCAACTCGACATATCAGAGGCGTTCGACTCTGTCAACATTCTCAAACTTCTTGCTCTATTATGTGAAATCAACATTCCCTCTCAAATTATCCAGATCATAGAAAAATCTGCTTAACAATAGACAAATTCACATCACTCCGAATGGATGCCATACTAATGGTTTCCAACCCGATATTTCCATTCCACAAGGTTTCCCACTCAGTGCCCTGCTGTTCATCTGTTATTTAAATCCACTTCTAAAAAACATAGAAAATTCTTTCCCAGGAATATACATACCCAGAATTAAGAGATCGCTCAAGGTATTCACATATATGGACGATATCTTGGTTATCCTTCCATCCCAAAAGTTCCTACCAAAGCTTTACCAAATAATTGACAATTTCTCATTGTCATCTCATCTTAAATTCAACCCCAAGAGATCCTCTGCATGGAAAATTCTTTCGGGAAAAACAGTAACCTCAAGATTTCTCAACCATTTCTCTTTCTATTTACCTTTCCTTCAAGTCAAGACAATCAAATACTCTCGAGCCCAAATTAAACCCAATTTCTCGCCAAGCCACAAGAATTTCTGGGCTTTCCTATTTACCTTTCCAATCTTCAATGTCAAGACAGATACAAAATACTCTAATAGATTCTACCTCTAAAATAATTCAAACTCTCTCAAAAGTGTATTTGTCATTACAAGGAAAGGTGGCACTTCTCAACATGAAAGTCATGTCGAGAATAGAGGAAAATTTTTTCGGGAAAAACAATAACCTCAAGATTTCTCGCCAAGCCACAAGAATTTCTGGGCTTTCCTATTTACCTTTCCCAATCTTCAATGTCAAGACAGATACAAAATACTCTAATAGATTCTACCTCTAAAATAATTCAAACTCTCTCAAAAGTGTATTTGTCGTTACAAGGAAAGGTGGCACTTCTCAACATGAAAGTCATGTCGAGAATAGAGGAAAATTCTTTCGGGAAAAACAATAACCTCAAGATTTCTCACTAAGCCACAAGAATTTCTGGGCTTTCCTATTTACCTTTCTCAATCTTCAATGTCAAGACAGATACAAAATACTCTAATAGATTCTACATCTAAAATAATTTAAACTCTCTCAAAAGTTTATTTGTTATTACAAGGAAAGGTGGCACTTCTCAACATGAAAGTTATGTCAAGAATTGCATACTATCTGCTGATCAATACCATTTCAAAAGCCTTTTCCAAAAAGATTAACAGCTTATGCTCCAAACTTTTTTGGAAGAACAACACCACATCAATTAGCATGTCCAAAATGCAAGTACATCGTAAACTCAATGGGATGTCCTGACACTCCATTGATGCAATTATTTTTCAAAAATCTTTTACATTAACTATTAACCTGATGAAAACATGAATCAATAATTTTCAGTGAACCAATTCAACCTACAGACCATCCTCCACCTCGTAAAATGTGCTGGCTGGATCAACTGCTCTGGATGCTTAACCAGCATGTAGATCAAAAATTACAAAAATCAAAAATTACCATCTGGGAGGTGTACAGTATAATTAATCCGAATTATCCCACAATTACTTCAAATCTTGATTTCACCAACTACAAATTAACAACAATTTTTTAATTTCTCACTCTTGAACCTAAATACCTTAATCTCATTATTAAAATAAAGTTAGAATCCATGCCCACAGATAAATTCCTTCATTTCAAAAGATTTTACAATAAGATAGACCCTTTTTTGTCACATATGTAAGAGGCAAGAAGAGTCATTCAACCATCTACATGCCCTGGGCTCAGTAAAATTAATTTAGCCATATATCAAAACTTAAAGGTGGATTACTATAAAATCATGTCTATAAGAGAAGCCTTACAAACTAAACAGTTTCCTATTATTAGACTTTCCATTTTTATTGTACATGCTATATGGTATGTTAGATGTAAGCTATTATTTACAATGCCTGTCCCTGAACCAGTCAGTCTTTTCATGAACACTATCAGGAAAGTTAAAAACAGGACTTTATCATTGCATCAAAATTCATGTATAATGAAACGTGGAAGTTGATTGATGTATCGGATCCACCGAATCAGTAGTAGCTAAGCAAAAGACGGCATCAATGCTGATGGGTGAATGGTAAAGCTACATCAGTTTACTTATTTATCAGAAGATAATCAATATACCAATGGTCACAGATTTTTGATGATGTGTAAAACATAATTTTTTCTGCTTTTTATAAGCATGTAAACATTATTTTTCATGAATAAAAGATTTTGAGATTAAAAATAATAGGTTACAATGAGCTACATAGAAAATGGTTACATACATTAAAAATTTCAGGCATCAAAGAACTGGAAAAGTTACTACCTATCATGGTGGTAATGTATTCATTTATTCTAAATAAACTATTTCTTTTCCATTAATTGATAATATGTCACTCAAATATGGGGAAAGAACATAAGCAAATATACAAAACCTGATAAGTATTCAAAGTACTTTCCTTGAGCATTGGTGCATTCAGCGTCAGTGCATATTTGAAGATGAATTTTCTATAGACAGAAGGTGCCATACCACTCATTTTTAAAGTAGATTTTTTAAAAAATATCATCAAGTGATGAAGTAAATTCTTTCTGAGATTAAAAAATAGCCAGAAGTTGCACATTGCAAGATCGGATGAATATGGTGGATGATCACTAATTCTGATCTTCCTCCGAGAGTTTAAGATACCACAACACTATGAGAATATTTGTTGCCATGAGGCTGTGGAAAACTTCAGACAAGCAATATTGTATATACCAGGATCATGTGACTCTTCTTCCAGCTTAATAGTTTTCACCAATCATATACTTCTAAACAAATACTTCTAAACAAAACAATTTAGATAATTTTTTTCATCAAACACCTTTTTACAGTCGTTGACAGCATTGAGTACTCTTCAAGCACCCATATTTCTATTTTTTCAATATATTATCTCATTATAAAAAGATATAGAGAGTTCATTACCGGATATAATTTTAGACAGATCCAGCAGCCACCATCATTAAATAATTGCTAAGTTTATTGACTGATTCCCATGTGACATAATGCGAAACATTTTCTTTTTTTTAAGTCAACTCTTCATGAAGGATTTTATATTGCTGTGGATCCAATACCAAATTATATCTATCATTTGGTAGGTACATTGGTTTTCATCTGTCACTATTTTAAGACTGCTGTAACAGACTTCCTGTATAGTTGATGTCATGAAAGAAACTAAGCCCCTTGCAAATTCCCTAAACCACCCTAAAAAGAATTGTCTGAGATTTTATTTCAGCACCCAATGCCAAATGCAACGGCTGTTTGCGTTCTTATTTAGCTAAACCAACTTTAAAATCATAATTTAACAGCGAGTTTATTCAAACTCTATCTGGTGGAGGTCAACTGCTGCTCGTGTATTTAATAATGAATTGAACACAACGCTTGCGCAATTTATCAATTTATACAGTCACTGATTATACAGTATCTTAATAATTCCTGTGTGCCACTATTCATTATATATACACACACACACCTTTAAGAAAATTTCAGTATTTTAGGACAGCAAGTTTAATTTTATTAAATCCCCCCATCCTCATCAACCACGATTTAAAATTAATTGAAAAATTACAAACGACACAGAATTAACTTTATTTTTGATAAAGCAAATGATATTTAAATTAAGAACGAAAATGACCCTTAAACAGCTAGAACACTTCGTTTATCTTTCCAAATACCCTTCCAACTCAATACGATTTATATTTAGCTGCTTTTGGCTACATGCCTAAAATAAAATAAATAAAAACAATAGTGATATCAACACTTGTAAATAATAAACATAAAAGGGAAAGGGAAAAAAAAGTTTCCTCTTCTATTTCCTTATTACTTACAAATTAAATAATTAGGAGACAAAAAAAAACAAATTCACGACTAATATTAGTTAATAGACTTTAACATTATTCTTCCATAAAATTTAAACATGGGGGTAATTTAAATACGTTAAAAAAAAGCTAAACGTTTTCTCAAAGCCTACCATTTTAATAATTATAGTACTTTATATATAAAGTGTGCCCATCTACATGATGTCATTATGGAATGAATGTTTCTATTTAGAAGTATAATTATTCTCCAACAACTATAGATTTTAATAGTACAGGTATTTCTTATTTACTAGTTATACAAGTGAATAAGGTAATTACGTGTTAACTATACCTGCGTTAACATTAATCTTATCAGTATCTCTTTTCTTCTTTTAAACCTGATTCAGATATATAGTATATATAACAATAAAAACACAGACACAGACATTTATTTTATACGTTTTAGAAAGAAATGAATGTTTGCTTTTTATTCATTTCTTTCAAAAATATGATTTTATTTCCATGGCAGAATCATTAATAAATTCATTTCTTTTCTCGTGATTTCAACCCTTTTGCTGACCTTCATCAAAAAAATTGTCTTTTATATATACTTTTACATTATTGTACTCTTGATCATATTATTTCATCGTAACGTTGATAAATGCTTTTTTATTAAATAAATATTATTTCTTTAATGTAATTTCCACTACATCACAAGGTATTAAAAGAGGGTAGAAACCAATCCCTACCTTGTTTGAGAGTGGTATAGTAAAAATGACACTACAGAAATATTATTCATTAAGTGGATAATCTCTAGTCCAATGAATGACTAATAAAAACTATTAATATACTTCCATCAAATGGTTTTTTCCAAAGTTGTAAGGGCAGTAAGTTTGACACATATCAATTAAAGTGTAGTAATTGGTTATATATATATAGACTGAACAACGATAAAGATATATGTAAGAGATTGTGATTTGGGCCAACTGATGAATGCTGTTTCAGCATGAACTGTGCATCTTTGGTCATATTTTTATGATTTTTCCCCTCCAAGGTGTCAAAAGTGGAGAGAAACCAGTACTACCTTGCATGAGAATGGTGTAAGAAAATTACACTTAAGAAATAATCATTAAGTGGTTAATCTTTAGTCTAATGAGTGACTAATAAAAATTATTAAATGCCTTATTTAGTTATTTTTCATGAAGTAAAACTCATAATTTCCTAAATTGACAAATAGGTTAAGAGCAATTTTATCTTTTGCAGTTAATGAATAGAAGTAAAATACAGGCTTAGCATCTGCAAATTGCATTTTATTATCATTGTATTTTTTGTTTTCATGATTATCTGATCACCTTAACTAAATATTGGATATTTATTGATCTAGTTACTAAAAAATGTTATTCATTAATCAATGTTACCAGATAGGTAGGAAGACCTATTTTCTACCCAAAAAAAATCCCATGGTTCTTTTAGTACTGACTTGAATTCTCAGCTATAGGTATAACAGACAAATGTATTATCCATTACTTCAGGGTTAATAAATTATGTATGTTCATTATTTTTATAAAATAAAACCATATTATAATCACTTATTACTGTCATCCTATTAATAATAATAGTATATTACTGACCATTTATTATTTGGATATTAATTATTATTCTGGAATGTCTAAGAATTTGTCATGTTCTAAATATATATATTGTAACTGTCAGAATTCCACAAACCAAATGCAAATCATCCAAAGCCAATCCACATGTGTTTTTCACATTCTTGACATCACAGAATACCAACCTTTTCTTTTATAGTCCACTAAGATCAGGAAAAAACAAAAGACTGTTAACTAATTACCTAAATTATTGACTACACATAGAAAATTACAAAATGCCAAAAAATAATAAGTAACACTATATATTTATGTATATGCAACACAAAACATATACTGGCATGACTTTAATTAATTAATTTATAAATTCACTTATGATAAATAAACTTTTCCAAATTTTCTTAGATTAATTTAATTTTAATTATGCATAAATATAGTATGCAGTGGTATAAAGGTTTAAAATAATTGATATTATCTTAGAATATTATTAACATTAATTGTTTGAATGGATTTCAATATCTTAGAATTCTATTAACATTAATTGTTTGAATGGATTTCAATCTACTGCATAGAACCTGATGGCTTTCTACTCTCTGTGCACTGTTTTAATGCTAACTGATACAAGCTTATAAACTAAGGCTGATCTTACTATTTGACTTTTGTGATCAATTATAAGTTATGATATTAGTACACATTAAATAAAATAATTGTAAAATACAGGAAATTACATCTGTACTACAATGGCATCAGGCATCTATTTAAGAGCAAATACATTTGATAATAGTATGCCTATGATAGGAATTAACCATCTATTGTGTATATAGCATAGTGACTGGCAGTCATTTACATATCACTACCCATCATATAGGAATGAGAAATGGCTGGCCTGTGATAGGAATTGATAATCTCCCACACCTTATTGGTTAAATGAGAATGATTGTAAGTGATCAACTTTCACAAATGATGTTACAATCATCTTTTTTTTTTTAAATGTCATAGCATCGGCTGGGATGCGAACCCGCAACCCGGGCAACTGCCTCTTTACAGGCAGTCGCGCTGACCTCTCAACCACCAATACAATCATCTTATACTAATGTTTTACATAAGAATGAGAATCATATGCAATTCATAACCTGAATTAATAGATATTAGCTGTACATTCTTTCTTAATAATAATTCAAATATAAAACTAGTTAGTTAAAACTTACATCTACTTAATAAAACTTCAACTAGCTTATCGATGCAATACAATTGTCCTCCACTCATAATTTATAGATTTATTGAGTAATGATTTAACTAATATACACCTTTTAATAGCATGGTAAGAGATTATGATGCTGGTGCAGCGGCATTTTTACAGGAGCAAAACATTCCTCCAGCTGTTAAGACTTGCACCTGCAGTGAAAGCATGAGAATTGAGAGTACAAAAACCATCTGTCAAATTCAAGTCACATTTGTGTATGAAAAAGTGTTCTGTTCAGAAGGAGATGTGGTTTAATGGCTTGAGAATATCCTTGGTGAAAGCCTTATGGCTTATATATCATTGGAGCCATGATTGTCAACACACACTCACTGATCTGCAAATGTCTAGAGGTGCTGTGAACTGGACCAGCAGTCAGTATCAGCTCTCTCATGAAAGCCTAATGTCATGGCTCTGCAGTCAAATTGGTGGGCCAGGTTTGATAGTAGAGGTGGACAAGATGCTGTTTACATATAGAAAAAAACCCCAGGGCAGAATCCTTCCACAGTAGTGGATGTTTGGTTGGCTGTGCTGGGAGTCCACGAATGTTTCACTGCAGCTGTTCCCTCCCACTCTGTGGCTATTCTTCTGCAAGCCATATGTGACAATGTGATCTCTGGATCGACCATCTATTTGGATTGTTGAAAGGGCTACAAAGCATTGGAGCTTGAGGCTGCCAGTTTCCAGCACATGACTATGAACTACCGCTACCGTTTTATCGATCCTACTACAGGTGCCCACACACAACATATTGAGCATCTTTGGGGTTATTGAAGTGGCAAAACACTAACACTAAACAGCATGGGATAGCCAGGCACTCGTAGAGTTCATATAATGATGTATACACAAAGGACAAGATCTATTCCGTGCCATCTTATCTGATATGATTCTGCCAAGAAAAAACCAGAGTAGTACAATGTAAAGCTAGAAGGTTTGTTTTTATTTTATTTTTTTCTTGGGGAAGATTTTTTGATGATATTATTATTGTTGTTTTTGGAAAGTAAAGACGTTATTTCGAAAGAAAAATAGATTTCCAATAAATAAATATCTCAACAAATTTATTTAGTATTTGTTTTTGGGTTGTTGTTTTTTTTATTTTTAATAAATCATAATAATTAATAATACAAATTAGACAGGAGAGAAGTGAATTCATTAATTAATTGTAAGCAAAAAAAACATGGCCCACCTGGTAATATTATATTTTTGTGTTTTTTCATATCAATAATTCCATCAAATGGCCAATCCCAGCTAATAGAACAATACCATAAAATTAATTAAATCATAAATGAAAAAATCTTTTAAAAAGATAAAAAAAAAAGAGAGAGAGAGAGAAAAGAATATATAATAAAGTTAGAAATTAATAGCTTTTTTTTTACATATGAGGTGAGATAATTTAATTCCCAGAATGGATGGGTGGTGTCACTTGTGATTTAACTGTATGGAAATCACACAAGTATTCATGTTTGAACACCTTTAAGCTAACATATGTATAAATTTTAAACTGCTAGATCTAGTTGTTGGCTAACTATTGGTAAGATAATAAATATCCATGCATACTATGCTTTGGCATAAAAATGGGTAATCAAAATTTTGAATAACATATTAATATCAAATTTTGTTACTACTGAAACATTACAACTGCTGCAAATGGCATACACTGAAGATTCTATGAACAAATCAAGTGTGATAAGTGATTCAAAGATTGGTGATATGTGACAAATAATCTCAGAAGGGGACAGCCAAAAACAACAATGACTAGCATTAATATTAACAAAGTGCAAGATGCAATACAGTCCAAGAGATGATTAAGTAAGAGATAGATAACTAAAAAAATAATTGGGCATAAGAAATATTTTGGCAAAGTTTGTGCCTTGGATCTTGACAATGCATCAAATCATAGTGCTCTCATTGTGAGAGACTTTTTGACCAAAAATTTAATTAAGCAACTAGACCATCCTGCCTATTCACCTGACACCTCACTGTGATTTTTGGTTATTTTCCGATTTAAAAACTGTGTTGAAAGGATGAACCGATATCCAAAAGAATGTAAAACAGTTGCTCAGCAGTATTCTTGAAAGAGTTCAAGGTGTGCTTCCAGAAATGGGAATGCTATTTTAATCAGGATATAAATGCACAAGAAGACTATTTTGAAGGTAACAGAAGTCACTAGTGTGTCCTTCCATGTGTATTTTATAAAGATGCATTTCAAGAATTAAATTGCCATACGTCTGGGAATAACAATTTTCACATAATTTAAAATATAAAAAAAATTATGAATAGTATATTTTCTTCACAGTGGTAAAGATGATAAAATCTTGTAATGCATCTATATTTTATATTAGGTCCAATTCCATAATAACATTATAATCATTACATATGCAACCCAGAAATCTATTACAAAAGATTACACGTGACATTCCAAAATAAAAATATTTGTTGTGACTTGAAAATGTTATTTTCATACACATTAAACTGAATGTACTTCAATATGCCTTGACTTACAGTCAGGTATAACTGTTGGAAGATTACATAACAAGTACTGTCTACAGAGATTTTGCTTAAACCAAAGATTTTCTAAACATTTCAATTTCACTATGATATTTTATCAGCTTGCTCTTTTAAATTTTCCCTACCAATTTTCTATCTAGAGCTTAGAACAAATCAATCTTTTTTAATCTACTGCCCATAGTTATACCTTTATTAACAATATAATTTCCCTGCCACCCACTGATGCCCAAATAGCTTAATTTAGTGCTTCATTTGATAATATTTTGTGGCACAATAAACCCATCAGAAACTGTTTATTTATTGCAGATCTGATAAAACCCATTTTCAATTTTTCTGGTAAATAGTCACAAAAGTATTTTTTTTTTTAGACATAGGTTAAAATTGGTTCACAATCACTTAACTAATCTCAAATACTTAAGATCCTTCATGCAGTTATTACAAGTTGTTTAACTACTGGCGAATTAGCATATTTTCTTGTATTGCCAATCAAAAGCGCAATTGCAAACTGTATATGAATGTCAATATAAAATTGGATCATTTATAAGTTTGAACCAAGTTAGCATATTTCAAAAAAGCATGAGCAACTCTGCAAAAAATTTAAATGCCTGTTGAACATCTCTAGCAATCTATGGTTTTTCTTTTAACATTGGGTAAATATTCACCACCATCTAAAAGCTTTAATTGACCATTCATAGGTGGTAGAGACCAGGTTTGGGACCCTGGATTTAGAACATAACTAAATTATATCTAGTATGGAGGGGGCACATGATTTTATCTTACATCTTTAAAAATTGGTCCACGATTCTCGATTCTAAATTCATGATCACTAATTAGGATTGTAAATAATCTTAACGTGATAAAATCAAATTTTTAAATAAGTACTTTATATCAAGATAACAGTTTATTCATCAATTTGCATAGTTTAAGACCGAGTAGAGTGATAGATTCACTTGCTAAAAGTATCTGAAATGGTGTCACTACCAAATCTCGAATATCACATGACCATCAAAATAATAAACCATTTGATTACATTTTAGTTTATTCACGAAAGATAGTTTACTTTTAATAATGAGGCATAGGAATTTTTTTAAAAAAAATAACAATTATATTCAAACAATTATACTAATAAATTACTGAAGTCAAAAGCAATTGGTAAAGAACTTTTACATAAACCTAAACATAATAATAAATATAAAAATATATAAAGAAAAGCTTTCATAAAATACGTTAAACGTCTAAGACTTGTTATAGTCGAAAGTCAGCTAAGCACTTATTGTTTAAAAACGTATATCTATTTTTACATTTTAGTCTGAGGTAAAGCTTATAATTTTATAGTTATAATCCTTAACGGTTTTTTTTTTTAAAAAAAAAAAAGTAGTATTTTTATATCTAAAAAATAATTTTTGAATGAACATGTGATTTTTCTAAAAAAAAAAAAAAGTAAAGTGAATTTAACATGAGTGAATTTTCTTCATATGATAAGATGATCTTTATCAAACACATGTTTGACCTAAACACCAATTAAACATCGAAAAAAAAAATTTTAAAGGTGATAAATCTAAACAAACATAAACTACAGTATATAACCTTGTGTGAAACTGTTTAATAATCAATAAAGATAAATTATTAATGTGTTATAATAAGTTTGTGTACAAACAATTTAAACATAGTAATATCATGTAGTAATAGCATTCTCATTCAAATTGTTAACATTTGTAACACTCTGGATTTATAACACTTCTAAATCAATAAACATAATTTTTAAGCAATAACTATTGAATTGGAACAATAATAGACAATTTGTCTTGCATTGTTAGCCGAGAGGTATCGCAGCCGCCATGCAAGCAAGTAGTTGGTTGCAGACGGTTGTGGGTTCGCGTCCCGGCCGATGCTATGACACATGGAAAAAAAAAAATAATAATAGACAATTTTCAAGATGTAAAATGAAGGTAAATTACATGATTAAAATTTTGTTTGGATATAAAATGCTTTTGATATTTAAAATATTTTTATATAAATAATTTATATACTTAAAAAAAACCTTACTACTATTTAATATTAGAAGTTCAAATTCATAAATCATATCTATATAAAGCAAATGATTGCGCATTTGGGAAGCTTCATTGTTTTCCCCTCATAAATACTGCAGGATCTAGTATCTCAAGAATATCTGGCTAAGTCAGTATTCCTCGTGGATTGCATCTTTAGGATCTGCTTGTATGAACTGTTAAAGATTAAGAGAGATTGCTGCTCTTAGAAAAACTCTTCATCTAAGAAAATGAAGTTTAATTGAATAAACAGATGAGTTCTTTTTTGTAGAGGCAGAACATCAAGTAAAAAGAAACGGTGTAGTATTTGTCCAGCAGAAACTTGGTCAGTTTCTCTGTAAGGTTTACACCACACTACTTCTGTAGCTTGGTTAACAAATGTAAAAATTGATTATTCAATGTTGTTTTTGATTACTTATAGGGAAACATTTCTATCCTCATTTCTTCCATTTTTTCTAATACAGTATATGATTTTCATTAATTTCCAATTTCAGAAAGTTTCTGAAACCACAAATTATATAACACAAAGGCTTCAGCTAATTTGAATTAATATAACAATTCAATTTTTTTTTATATATTTCTAAATGCATAAAGTAATAAAACTTAATGCAGTAAACTATAGAAAAATTTCCTTTAGCGTTTATAAAAACAGGAAAATCATGACAATAATAACATTCAATTATTTATGGAATTCTTAGTTATATTAACGTTAATACTGATAGTATTGGATTGGCAATAGTATCCAGAAAGTCCACAAAAACACTCAGTTTTTAGAAATAATAGACGGCAATTCAAATTATCGGAAACAACGGCAATGAAAATGAAAAATATCTTTCAGATGTTATATTATAGTAGGGAATCAAATGACAGATTGTTGAAGAGAGCATGGATTAATCTGCTCCAAGGTTAAAAGGTAGTTTTTATAATGAAAGAAATTCTATTTCAAATATATTGGTAGGAATTTTGATATTCATTCTTATGAGCGATTATTATTTGTGCCAAATTTCAACAGCTGTTAAGCATTAAAATTATTGGTTTGGGTATTCAAGCTTATCAAATTATTGAGAATGGAATTTTTTTAAGTATTAGATATAAGATTATTTTAGGTTGACTAAAATCCTGTTTTTTGACAATTTCTGTTAAAATTTCTTGCTTAAAAGAAAACATGAGTCATTTTCTGCTCGACTGCCTAACAAAATGTATGACTGTAGATACGATAAAATTTGTTTTTAGTTCACTAAAATTACAACTGTTCTTTTAGCAATTATATTATGAATGACTTGATTTTAAGAAAACAGGTGACATTATCTGCTTGATTGAATAATAAAATGAATGTATAGTATCATAAACTGTATAATGACTATCAAAAATCATTTGCTAATTGGGCCACCTTAGATTATTTTTTAATCTATTGAGGAATAATACAGGGAGGTTCTTATTGTTCACATTTGATTATAATACAAAGGAAATATTATTCACATTTACTTAGTTCCAGAAAGGTTGTATGAAGATTAAAATCATGAAGAATATGAGACAAATTTCGATAGGCATAATATTAATAATTAGTACCATGGCACAATAAAAGTGCCACTGTTTAATTTCATATACTGATATAAAATACTTATAAATCAATGTACAAATATAAATTATTATATCACATAATAGCTGCAATAAATTTTGATATCAAATGATGATCTCTTCAAAAATGAGGAAACAATGAATTCTAAATGTCTTTACTTAAAAAAGTCAAACTAAATTGATGTAATTGTTATATATATTTGCAATGGAATTTATTTCATTCCTACGTTGTTATTTTTGTCCGAGTTGGTGCTTATATAAGATCATTATCTAATAGAAGATGTTTCAATTTTTAGTTTTTTTTTAAATCCCAATTTGGGTATTAACATCTATGAGATTGTTTTTTCATGCATTTATGCAAAGAGCCCATCATTTGACTTTAAATTTTGTTATATATTGTAGTCATTTAAAAACGAAATAAATAAGATATGAAAATACACTAGTAAGGAAAATAAATAATGGTAAGATACAGAACTGTAAAAATCAAAAACTGAAGAAGATTACAGTGAGATGTACAAATAAAAACTTATTAAGAAAGCTTGCTTGACATTCTCATTTTAAATATAGCATTAAGTTTTTTCCTTTAAAAAAACAAAAAAAAAAACAAATAAGAATTATATCTATTTTTCACATATAGTTTTTGAAAATTAAAGTTCTTGATAGAGTGATGACAAGTTTTTTTTTTTACTAAACCACTAAACATCATATGATCACCATTTCCCATGGTTGCACAGGCTATTATAATGGAGGCAAAACTTTCCATACAGTAGTGCCACCCACTGTAAGCCAGAGTAATCACAATGGATGCAAGAAAGTTTGTGCATAAAATTCCTATCTAGTGCCTATTCATCCAACATTCCCAGACTAGTTTCTAGCTTATGGCCTTCATCAGTGAAGAGACTTGTATCTGAGAACTAAAAAAGATAAAAGGTGACTGTTGGAGAGTCACATTAGCACAATGCCATCAGATCCAAGGCCCCTCACTGATGAAGGCCACAAGTTATAAATTAGTGTGAGGATATTGAATCAGTAGGCATTAGAAAAGAATTTTGTGCACAAACTTTCTTTCATTACTCTGGCTTGTACTGTGGGTGGCATTATTGTATGAAGTTTTGTCTCGGTTAAATCTTTTTATTTCATGTTCAAACTTAGATTGTTCAAAAAGTTGATCCATTTACTGTAACAAAACTAATAGCATTTTCAGATGATTAAAAATTCACAAGTTAACTTTTCACTGGTTAACTTTGCATGGGGTTCAATGAAAAGTTTCATCAGATTCTTCAGCTTTTAATTCATTAGCTCTTCATTGTCACTGGCAAAGAAAGTGATTTGAGTAATTCTTAGATATCACCTCTATTTCATAATCCTGAACTTTGCAACACTCCAGTTTTCAAAGAGAACCATTAATAATTATATATAGAAGGGCAATTGCAGCATATAAATTTTTAATCTGGATAAAACAAACTGATGGGAATATGATGCAATAAAGAGATCTTCATCCAGATAAATAGGTGTCCATTCCATCATCTCTATAATGTGTCTTATTTCCATAATATTTTAGCAGTTGAATGGCAAAAGCTTGTTATATCTTTTGCTTCCAACTTCCCATAATTCTCTAAGTAAAATCTAAGAGTGGACTCAGATATTTCTAAATGATAAATGATATTTATGTTTTACTTTATTTTATTTTTTTTTGATAACTTTTGGTTTTAAATTTAAGCTATAAATACAGTGCTTTTATTTTAAGAATTGATATTATTAAAAAAATAAATGCATATGACTTTATGGCCTGGGAGTTCATAAAAAATTTGAACAGCAGATTTGCAAGCACCAGGATTGATCTTGGGACCTTTCGATTCTAAATCAGACACTTTACCTACTGCACCAAACTGCACAGGGTAGTTGATGGTATTGAAAACAAACAGTAGAAAATAACAGTACAGGATGAATTATTGATAACCATGTAGTTCTGTCTAAAAACAAATCTATGATCATTATCACATTCACATAAAATGATTATAGCACAGTAACATTTTAAAACCATTCCTGAATTTGAGTGAATAAGTGGGTGAGAGTATGGGATTATTTATTTTTAAGCATGCAAACTTCTATATTTGAAGTTTCAATTCAGTAAGAAATGAAGAAGTTTTCCACTTGATCAACAATTTTTTCAGTCCTAATATCATGAGAAAATGTGAAAGTTTTCAAATGGGAAGAATGAAGACCCACTTATATAGAAGGTAAAAAAACCATTGTCATTATTCATAATATAGGGTTATTTCCATCATCTAGTTGAAATTTTTTCAACTGTTACTAATAACACACAGCTAGGTATGGAACATGGTGTTTTGAGAGGTAATATTCTCTTCTTCGCTGTAGGTAGTTCTGGTCTGACTAGTGACAGCTAACATGAATAAAATAGGTGACATTTAGGTTGCTAAATATCGAAGTTAAAGTGATATATTAATATGATGAATTAATTCTTAATAATCTAAAATTTTAATATTGTTCTTCTTTTGTCTTTAGGTTGACCAATGACAGCTAGCTAGGAAATAAGACCAATGACAGCTAGCTAGGAAATAAGACCAATGACTTTTGGATTCATAAATAGGTGACATTCTAACCAACTAGGTTATTCTGTCAATTTGACCACTGTTTAAATCCAGTATTTAGGTATATAAGCCCCAACTTTATTTTCCATTTTTATGACAATGGACTTTGAAATAGTTCATAAGTGGCATTCGAAGCAGTTGCATGGTGAAATATATATTTAATAGTAATGTTTTTAATTTGAATAAATTAAAAAAAAGATATATCTAAAAAAGTCATAAGATTAGTATACAAATTAAATATCAAATTACATATATAAGTCATTTTTTGGGTGTAGATTGCCATGATTTCTTAGGATATCACTGTATTTTTGGACTTTACTGTCTTTTATTGAGTGAAAATCAAACAATGTACACATCGGTGCTCAAGAAAATGAAAAATTAGAACAACATACATTCAAGAAATATAATGATTTATTTTTTAAAAAATAGAAAAGAATATGACAGAAACAATTTTCCTATATATATTTGTTTGACCCACAATATTTACAAAAAAAAAATTTAAAAAGCAAGTTTTTCATAATTATATAATAAGAATCCAAATTTTTGTTCATAAATGTCGATGATTTGTGCATAAATGTTTATCTCCATTCTGACACTCTGCATAAAATAATTCAGACTTTTGAAATATAACCTGAATTTTGTCTGAAACAAACCAATTCAAAGTTTCAGAAGTGACCATATTTGATATCAATATCTGGAGAACATTTTAAAAAGTTCAATAAGATCTATTGAAAATGAATAATATTGTAGAAAGTTGGCACTAAAGTTTCATATATATATATATTAGTTAGTTATTTCCATAGCAACATTTAGATTTTCATAAAAATGCACTCATAAAGAAAAAACTGGAAAAAGTTCCTTCAATCCAAAAC
This sequence comes from Epiperipatus broadwayi, assembly GCA_028023455.1. Classification (NCBI taxonomy): domain Eukaryota; kingdom Metazoa; phylum Onychophora; class Udeonychophora; order Euonychophora; family Peripatidae; genus Epiperipatus; species Epiperipatus broadwayi. The sequence continues at coordinate 9,108,702 of JAQFVV010012403.1, read as the reverse complement.
TCTTGCTTACGGGTGACCCTTTTATGGAGTAGAAAAAGAAATACAGCAGTTCAGTTATTGCATTAAGAATATAAAAACCAAAGTGTAAAATCAGTTTTATAATAAAAAAGAAACAGCTGTTAGTCTTAAATTTATTGATATGCATATTTAAAAGTAAGAAAAGTCATTAGCGTTCATAAAAGCAAAATATCAAAATATTTATCAAAATGCATATTTATTTAAAATGTTTAATTATCTTGTTATTTTTTATTGCCAATGGCTTTTACTAGTTTCTACATATGCACGTCAATAATGTACAGTCAGGCATGGTTTGGTGCAGTGATAGGTGGCAGCACTGGAGCTCAAGGTTCATGAATCATAGCTCAGCTATTACTTTCAATGTTGAACTCACAAATAAACAATCATTCAATTATTTTTAATAATGTATATTCTGGCATGGTTTAATGCAGTGATAGATGGCAGCACTTGAGCTCAAAATTCATGAATTATGGTCCGGCTCTGTTACTTTCAATGTGTGAACATCTTACAAACTCACAAATAAACAATCATTCAATTATTTTTAATAATGTGCAGCCCACCATTGTTTGTTGTAGTGATAGGTGGCAGCACTGGAGCTCAGTGTTCATGAATCATGGCCTGGTTCTGATACTTTCAAGGTCTAAACTTCCTATGAACTTACCCATAAACAATCACTCAATTATTTTTAATAATGTATGGCAACCATAGTTTGATGCAGTTGTAGATAGCAGCACTGAAGCTCAAATTCATGAATTATGGCCCAGCTCTGCTACTTTCAATGCTTAAACTTCTTACGAACTCATCATTCAATTATTTTTTATTGAACATTCAGACATTTTATTTCTTATTATTGCTATTTTTTTCACTGAGATACATGACATAAATTTTTAGGAATTTATTTAACTTTATGATCTTTGTCGATCATCACAGAGCAGTCAATCATGTATTTGAACCATCCAGGATTGAGATAGTGTGTACTAAAAGAAACGATGCCAAAAGAAAAATTAAGGGGACTTACTTCATCGCTAGTGACATAAATGCTAAAATAGAAAAGATACATGTTTTGCAATTTCAAAAAAATGTATGGTCTGAGTTGTTTTGTGTAAATTTGCATACAATGAGTTGAATACATTTTAAGGTTATGAATATGGAGTATGTTGAAGCATATTATATTAATTACGAAGAACTGGTGAAATAAATTTATTATTACATTTATGACCTTTATAACTTAGCATTTAAGCCTAATTTTTTAATATTCATTTCAATAAATGTTCTTGCAATTTGCTTAATAATGCTCTATGTATCTGGTATTTTCCATTTATGAATATTTTATAGATGGATTTTTTTTCTTGACAATATTTTATTTTTTGAAAGATTTTTTACCCCAGGGATTTCTTTTTTTTCTATCATCAGTTTGGTTCTGGAAAAATATTCTTATCAATTCATCCTTTAATAAAAACAATGTCTCAAAAATAAATAAGTCATTAAACTAGAAGTATTAAAATTTCTTTCCACTTCATCTTCTTATTTGCATTGATTAATTATATTATATAAAAAAGAAGTAGTAATAATCAAACTAACAATGACAAAAATGAGCCACTATTCATGGAACTTGACCTTTGTAGAACCATTCATCCATTGCCCAGGATTAAATATAATTTGAATATTTTAGAGTTCATAAGAAATAGCACAGGAAATAATAGTACTTGACCATGATCCAAAAACCATGAATTCCAGAGAGTGCCACTTTAGCATTGTAGCAATCCACGAAGACAAAATATCAAAAAGTTAGTTATCAATTGAGAGAATACTACTATTAATATTACTTCATCTACCATCACTTTTTATATATCTATTACTAATGAAATTAAAGCAATATCAAAAATAAATATACTGTATACTAGTTAAAGCAATAATAAAAATGTAACTATTCTCCTAAATCCAGAAATTAAGTGAATTCTTAATTTGATGACTTTATCTATTATATCAAAATAGTGTTTATTCAGTTAACCAGACATTAAAACTAATTTAATCAGAGAATGTATCCATATATCCACAGCTTTTCATCTGACTACAAACTTTGGAAGTGAGGCTAGGTGCAACCATAGCACATTTTTGCACTTTCATGTGCAGTGTGAATAATTTTAAGATTATTTAATTATATTCTTTTATAAGGTAATGTATATATAAGATGTGTATAAAGATATTTGCTGGAAAGTAGTAAAAATGGAAATTGATCAAACAATAATGCTTGTAAATAATTGGTATTAATTCACTGTTGCTTGAATTCTCTTTTCATCCATTTTGGCACCTATATCATCAATTTTTAATAGCCAGTTGTATTTTTTGCAATAGGCTATACTATTTATATAATTTAAACAAAAGTATAACTCTTTCATTATAATTACATTTTTCAAGACCTTACTAGCAAAATCGCTTATTTATTAGAATATTTTAGGAATATCTAATTTATTATTTTGCTATTGTGTTTTTCAAAAATAAAAAATGATCATTTAATTGGAAAAAATCCCCTAAGTTTACTCTTTCAATTATTTTTTATTCTGTTCAAGTTAAAGCCTTCTAAATTTAAACATTAGTTTAAGAGATACATATTTTCAAATAGATGCAATATCACTATTATTAACAATAGCCAATCAATACATTGTACAGGCGTAAACCTGCATTTATATATGTAATATATACAGCATTCGGGTCATGTGACAAAGTCTGAGTTTGGATAGCCAATTATAAATGAACACGACCATTTTAATTTCTGAAGAAAAAAACAACAGAGAGAAAAAACAAGGAATAAAAAAAATAAAAAACAAAGAAAAAAATGATTGGAGTCGGAACTGCTGTAAAAGTGATTAAAGGATAGAAATGTCATATAAACATCCAATTTACATTGTCACATGTTGAAAAATAATCAATGGTATGAGAAGCTCATAAAATATATGCATGGAATGACCATCAAAATCTGGTTCTTTTTAAGAACAACTTTTATTCATTAACAAACTCACCATTAAAAGCCTTTGAATTACTCTCCATGGTAACCAAAAGTAGAGAATACAGTTACAGCTCATTTATTCATCACAATGGTGAAAAGATGTTTATAAATGATCTGGTACAGGAGCAATGGATGATGACAAGACTTAATTCACAGTTATCAATAAAACCTATTTGTTGTTCTTACTTTATTAACCTTGCAGCACACTGAACAGTTTTCAATGTTTTTTTTGACATTGCCAACATAGTACATTTTATTTCAGAAACTTTCTTTCTCTTAGAATATTTTTAAAATATATTAAATCATAACATCCAATTGTTTTTAATGTTAAAAAGAGTGTCATGGTATAATAGTTAACGCATCTGCATATTATACCACGAGTTTTGGGTTCAAACCCAGTTGAGTGAATCACATTTTTTTTATTAAAACACTAATAGAATTAGGATTATTTTCTTCAAATAGACAGTCATAGCTAACTCGTCTAAACATCTGATAATGATTAATATAAATACCTAAACTAATATTTTCTAGAGGTAATGGGCCCAGTTTAATCTGAGTTAATCAGTTGAGTGATCAATAAGCTGTGTCTCAAAACAAAAAATGATTAGAATATATTATAGTTTTCACTGCTATTAGAATTGTTAGCCCAGATGGGATTATCTCAGTATTAAAGAACAAAAATAGGACAACCTGTTTAATAATTCAATATTCTAAGAAATTATTTGTTAACTATATTTTAAAATTATGCTAAAAGGTTCTTTCTCTCTCTCTCTCCCTCTCTCTCTCTCTCTCTCTTTGTCTAAATAAATAATGATTTGATATAATTCATTTAATACCATGGATTTGCCATATAATCCATTTGCACCCATAACACAACACAAAACTATTAAAAAGCTCTAAAAAGAATGTAAAATATAAATGCCAGTAGTATATTCATTTTTGATCTTAAGCAGATGATAAAGCATGCAAACTATTATAAATAAATAAAGATGTACATACAAAAAAAAAAACTGTTCAGACTTATATAATAAACTCAAGTTATGCAGTGTATGGGAATGAAAAAACAATGTGAAAAGCGAATTATATACACGAGTAGATTTGGAGAACACTGAAACGTCATCCCCCCCCCCCCAGTCAAAATATATGTATTTATGTATTCCAAAAATGTTAATCTATATGCCAGTAGTATTTTTTGTTTCTATAATAGCCTAATTTATGTTGTTGCCATTCAAAACTTTATAGCTCTTTGCCTTCAAAAATGAGCTTTTGCAATTAGTTTTCCACTAAAGATAGATAGGAATAAACAATATAGAATGAACGAGTAAGATAAAATGTTATCAATTTAAAAATCGAATCCAAAAATTAATAAGAAGTACATATACACATTGCACAATAAAATCGATGAAGTATTAAGCAAGCAACAAATAACAAGACCAATGATCAAGGCTGTTGTTTTTTCTTTTTTTGTCTAGTAGCAAATAAAATGCCGCAGACAAAAACGACTACATATATAAATTATTTCGACTTCTTTAGTTAAAGTTATATTAAAAAGTTCTCTGGCTTTACAGTTAAAACTCAACGATTATACACAAGTCTAACTTTTATTCGACTATAGTTGATATTCTACAATAACGCAGGTTAAATATGTATATAGCGTATGAAAGTGTGTACAGCCGCTGCATCAAGAATAAAGACAAGCTACATCCTTCTTTCTGCCTAAATAATTGTAAATTCCATCATCCTCCACAAGAAGAGGGGAAAAAAATATTCTTATACAGTAGCCAAACGGCAACCTGGAAGATGCTTTAGTAAACACTGTATAATCTAATATATATATTTGTAAAAGACCAATACTGATACAATCAGTCAATTTACTGTAAGCTTAACGAGTAAAGCGTAAAACGTCTAACACATGCGACAGGCATTTACATATATATGAATGTGTGTGTTTGTAAGAAACTACGTATAAAGTTCACTCTAGAAATAATTGGTGGGGGGAAAAAACCCGAAACCCATTTTAAAATAATAGTAACAATAAACTCGTCTGGAATTTCAATTCATAAATAGCAATGAATAGCGAGAGCGAACTCTCAACGGCGTAAACCTGCATTCTTTTCAAAGTAAATTTTTATTTCGACGTAGAAAGTAAAATATGGTTTTAAAATAATAACAGTTTTTACTTATCCGTCCTCATTCTTTTAATTTTTGAGATTTAAGAGTATTAAATGAAAAAGTAGAAGCATATATTTATAGATAATTAAGAATCAAAAAAAAAAAAAAGTTTACCTTGACAAATACCCTCTTCATATCCGGTGATGGCATAACCGACTTTAGGCGAGATAACACACTTTAGACCGCGGTCGCACTTTCCCAAAAGATTATATTCCCCGCCGCATGTCTGATTCTCAACTCGGGCACAAACTTTGCAACAATTACAAACATCCATTGTAAGTCCACCTGGACAATCTTTAGATATTTCACATTGGCTAGGATCACAACTATCTTGGTGTAAACAAGAATGTGCGAATGCAATATCCACCTCGCTTATTACTAACGTTAAAGAGGCAAAAATCGCAAACCAAATCAATTTCCCTTTATTCACCTCCATAATAATATATCGATATCCACAGACCTTTCCCCTCAACACCGAGCTGGGTAAAGAGTTTTTAAGACTTTAGTATCCTATTAATGACTCATCAACTAATTAGGATAACACTAGCAACCCAAGCAAGTGAAATAAAATGAGTTTACGAAGTAAGGTTACAAGAAATTATTAAGCTTTCATAAGCAGAAGCTAACGTTATCCAAACGCAGGCGCCCGCCGTCGAAAGCCGGGATCAGTATTTATATAAACGAGGTTTCAAAGGTATTTAAAACTTAAATGAAACAGAAAATCCCAGCATCGAAATTTAACGGAAACAAGTCACTGTCTAAACGATATTTAAAATAGTCACTATAAAAATATGAGAAACTTATGAGAAATAATACTCGTTCCACTGTATGGATGAATAACTTATGTAGTTCTGTTGTCAACATTGGCCCTTTAAGGCAATCTAGTTATCACGTGCACAAACACTGTAATCATTAGTCAAATGGCGCCCTGGTCACCAGAGGGAGTAATTTTCAACCACGCCAGAAACCTGTAAAGTACTGTACTGTTTAGAAATGTGTTATAGTTGCGTAGTAAAGAGTGCGCTTGTTTATTTATGCTGTTGATGTTTTAGCTCTGTGTAGTTTATTAATTACATTTACCGTTGAAAATTGTTTCACTACGATATAAATAGTTACAAATACTTCTTTTAGCTTTATCTAAAAAAATTCGTTGCTAGTTTGATTGAATTACTATTAGAGACAGCTGCTAATTTCCAGCCGCGATACAAAAGCTTAGTTGGCTACAGTGGTAAAAAGAAATGGAGTACACCTGGGGAGAATTGTAAATTTGAAAGAAAAAAAAAGGGTTTAAATTTTAAATCTAATTTATTGAGGTGAAGTAACGATTTTAATTTGCTAATCGCATACATGGTTGGCTTTAAAAATAAGACATTTATTTATTTCTGGCTGCAGTATGAATAACTTATAAATTTATTATTGCTTTTAACGTATAAAATAGTTTTATTTTTAAAAAATCAACGATTTAAAAATGATTTACGCAACATATTTTAAGGAAATCGTATGGGTAATATATTCATAGAATTTGAATCTTTAAAATTTAATTATTTTTGAACAAAAAACTATAAACATTTCAATTAATTATTTGTTATAATTCGCCTGTATTTTGATAATATGATACGTGAAAGTTTTTTTTTTTTTTTCAAGTACGTCCTCAGAACACGTTTCGCGACAGCAGTAAGCCAAAGGCTTAAACGATATTCATATTCAAAAAAAAGTAGTTAACATTTTTTCGCCAAATTCTCCTCAAGGTACAAATATTTATCTGTTATTGGAATACAGATAAAGTAATATATATCAAGAATGAATACTAAATTAAGATAAATGTGTAATGCAATATCTACCCCATCCAGATTTCACCTCTTGACCTAACTGGCGTCCAAAACTCAAATATTCATTTTACTGGAATTTTAAATTCTTAATAGGTATTTGATATTTTGCGTGTTTCATAAACACAGACATGTAAAGTCTGTCACGCAGGGCGAAATATGTATTTAATGAGAAAGAAGTCATATTTGGCGCTATTTAAGAAATAACCACTTTCCTTCCCTTAAAAAAATTTAAATAATGAATTTGTATATAAAAATAGTAATTTTTAAATAAATTATGAAATAATATATGAGATATATCCTATTGTAATGATTTACGGAAGTATATTACCACAAAAATGTACGATTTATTAAATAAAATTCTAACCATTAATAATACATTAGACGCCATAATTCCGTATTAAAGTAAAATATATTTAAAGAGTGTGATATAAAGACCAGATTATTTTAAAAAGTATGGAAAATGAAGTGACAAGAAGAGATCAAAAATGAAAACAATAAAGAGTTGTTCCTGACAACAGTGAAAGAATTAAGAGACTGAAATGAAGCTGAGCTGGACACAGAAGAGATGATAATAAATGGATAGTTGAAGTTTTAAATGGGATTCTAAGGGCTTTTTAAGAACCCAGAAAAAGAACAAATAAGAGATGGTGGATAAAATAAGGAAAATTTCTGGAAAGAATATGGATCAGAGAAACTAAATTAAATTTGGAGAGGTAAGTAGATTAAGCATGTCTGAAAATGATGATGATTAAAATATATATATAACCCGCAATATCTAACACTGTATATGAGATAATTCAAAATCTAGTGGAGCATTTAAGAGATAGAGTGGTGAACTTGAGAGAGCTAAAGATCATTGGTCACAACTCACCTCTGGATGGAACTCCTGTGCATGAATGTCGTGAATTTTCAGGCCATTTGTTTATTTACTAACTCCAGACAACATGCTTGTCGCCTCTTTAAAAATATAACTCTATTCTTTTTAATCATATAAAAAGTTGTTACTATTACCTCTAATCAATCATCTTAAAACCTAATCTCCCGATTTGTTAAGTTAACTAGTTATATTGAATTGTTTATTTTTTCATGGTGATCAAAAAAAATGTTATTATTAAAAATCTTTAAGATGGTATTAGAAATGTGTAATCCTTCCATTTCTGTGACATTTAGTTCTAAGCTATGGTGCGAATACTGAACTTTATCAATAAAGAATACATTTATTATCCATATATAGATGTGCTGAAAATGTGTATAACTCATAGATTGTGATCACTCTGTATATGCATAGTGAATCAAAAAATTAAAATAGAGGGGGGGGGGACATTTTTCTTTCTTTTTTTTCTTCTTTTAAATAGTTATGGAAAAGTATTGTATAAATATGGAACTGAGCTGGATACATTTTTTAGAAGATGTGATAATAGATGGACAGTTGAAATTTTAAACTGTATCCCAAAATATTCTAAAAGACCCAGAAAGAGAGCATCTGTGAGATGGATGGATGAAATAAAAAAGTTTTCTGATCTGATATGGAAAAACTAGAAATTGGAGAAACTGGATTAAACTTGGAGACACCTTGCAATGGATTGATAATATCTGAAAATGATGATGATGATGATTGTGAAATATACATTAAAATTGAAATGCATTATATATATATATAACTATTTATTGAGCTGGAACATATTTGTGGTAATCCTTTGTTTTAATTTTAGAAAGAAGAAAACGTAGCCAATTTATTTAATTTATTGTAACCCCGTTTCCATTAATAAGGATTTGAACTTTAATTTAGAACTACAAACCTATTCCATACAGTTTGCTGACTAATTTTTGTGAAATTATTTTTAATTTGCAATTTTTACATGCACTATTAACTGTATTTTTTTAACTTAAAAAAAAAAAAAAGTCAACTTGAAATTAGAGTATAAATCAGTTTTTTTTAATATATATATAGTGAAATAAAAAAAAAGTGGTAGAATTAGGATTGAATTAAAAATTAACAATTAAATCAAATTATTTATTCTGAAGCAATGGAACTAATGTATAATGTTTGATGGTTGAATATTTTTCTCGCGCTAGAAGCCCAAATGTTTATTTTATGCAGGCAAGAACAGTTCTTATAAAACCATCTATTAAAAGCTTAAGTAATCAATAGGCTCTAGATGCTAACACTATTATTTCTACATTATGAAGTATTATAACTTTATCTTTCCTATTGCATTGCCAAATCCATATAATATTAATATCATCTATGTTTTTTTTATTACTTTTACAATGCTTTTTATACAACCTATATACATATCTTACAGCCATGTGATATGTATATATGTAAAATTATATGTTCATGTATATTTATATTCATGTATTTGTGTTATGTTTGTTATAGTTCTGAAGAAGATGATTATAAGATGTGTATATATATAAAATGTAAAATTATCATCATCATCATCAACCATTATCAAGCCACTGCAGGATGAAGGTCTCTCCAAGTTCAATCCATCTTTCTCTGATTCTTAGCTTCTCTTCTCCACATCACCCCTGCACACTTTTTTATTTCATCCATCCCATGTGTGGTCTCTTTCTGGGTCTTTTACAATCTCTTGGAATACAGTTTAAGATTTCAATTGTCCATCTATTATAATCTCTTCTAGCAATGTGTCCATCCCAACTCCACTTCAGTCTTAATTTTTTCAATGAGGTCAGTAACACTTATTTTAGATCTCTTCTTGTTACCCATAACATGCATGTCTCCATATTTCTTTGAATGATCAGAAGTATCTGTATTGCTTTTCTATTAAGTCTTCAAGTCTCAGATCCATAAGTAAGAACTAGTAAAACCCATTTATTAAAAACCTTCCTTTTCAAACACATAGGCATATTTCTTTTTAGTATCAAGTTGTTTCTACCAAAAGCACTCCAACCAGGTTTAATTCTATGATTAATTTCATCCATTATGTTTCCATATGTATTAATAATCTGACCAAGGTATTTGTAGCTGTTAACTTTTTCTAACTCATCATAGTCAATCTTCATTTTCATATTTTGAGAAAATCCATTGAATATTACTTTAGTTTTTTTAACATTTATCTTTAGTCTTACCTTCATCTGATAACTCCTGCAACATTTTCTGTAGCTCTAAAGCATTATTTGTAAAAACAATTGCATCATCTGCAAAATCTAAATGACTTAAATAATCTCCATTTACTTTCACTCCTTTAGCTTCCCATTTTAACCCATAAAATATTTCTTGCAGCACAGCTGTAAAAAGTTTTGGAGATATGGAGTCATCCTGTTTTACACCCTTCTCAATATTGACTTTCCTAGTATCATTATGTAATTTAATTGTTGAAGAAATGTTTATAGAATCAAATGCCTTTTCATAATCTACAAATCCAAAGCATAATGGCAACTCATATTCATTTGTCCTTTCTATAACTTCACCCAATACCTGGATATAATCTACTGTACTGAAACCACTTTTAAAACCAGCTTGTTCTCTTGGTTGGTGGAAATCTAATGTTCTCTGTAGATAAGTTGTAATTATCTTGGCAAACATTTTGTATAAAACTGACAAAAGGCTGACACATTTGTTATTTCTAATATCTTCTTTATCACCTTTTTAAAATATTAATATTAATACTGCATTCTTCCAATCATCTGGTACATCTTTATCATTTAGACATTTGGTATATAATTTTGCTAAAAAAAATTCTATTTCTTTACCTGCTTCTTTTAATATATCAATTATAATTCCATCATTACCTGGAACCTTTCCTTTCTTCATAAATTTAATTGCATGTCTCACTTTTTCATTTAAAATTCTGAGCAATTTGGTAGATATACTAGATATCAGAGGTACTTGTTCTTTATTACTATATAATACTTGATAGAAGTATTCTACCCATTTCATGATGTCATCTCTCTTTTTAGTAATAATTCTATTTTTTTTTCTTATTGCAGATATAAATTTCCTACCAATAGCAAAATGTCATTTTACACTCTTGACACTTTTATTCTTTTCTGCAGCTCTCCTTGCTAGTTCACAGTTATACTTTCTTATATCATTTTCCAACTCTTTTCCACACCATTTTACAAAATTCAAGGTATTCAATCCTTTTTAATGCATCATTTTTTATATATTTTCATATTCCTTCTTTTCTTCATAAATTCTCTCTAGTTTCAGTAGAAATTTTATTGGTCAATTGCTGTTTTTTTCTATCAGCTATCTTTGTTACAGTTTTTAAAAGTGTATCAGTTATTTTCTTTTTAATTTTATTCAAATCTAAATAATGTTCAATATCTACTAATACTTGAAACCAATTTGTAAGTTCTAATTTAAATTCATTAAAATATTTCTGAAGATTACGAATATAACTATAAATATTGTTTTTCTTAATAATTTTTGTCAGTCTAGTTTTGCATTAACATATATCTTACAGCTTACTAATTGATGATCACTTCCTGTGTTAAATTTATTAAGAACATTACAATCTTGAAATATGTATTTTCTGTTAGTCAAAATATCATCCAATTCTGTTTGTATCTCCATTTGGATGCTTCCATGTCCATTTCCTTTTAACATTTTTCTCAAAAAAAGAATTCATAATATAAAATTGTTTTTTTTTTCTGCAAACTCCACAAATCTAGTCCTCTCTCATTTCTATTACCATAATCAAAATTACCTACAACACGTTCATCTTTCATTTGTTTACCAATTCTAGCATTAAAGTCTTCCATAACAATTTTAAAATGTTATTTACTCTGATCAAAAGCCTTTTGTATATTATGAGAACTTGTTGGGGCTTAAACCCGAATTATCTGCATTTGGTATCTGTTATTAAGTTGTATATAACTAATCTTGCCACTCTGTCCAATACACCATCAATCTCCACAATGTTGTTCTTTCACTTTTTATTTATAATGAATCCTATTCCACTTGTATTTTCAATATTTGTGTCTTTATAGTAGAATACACTTTTTAAATCAATTGTCTCTTCACCTTTTCTTCTAACTTCGCAAAGTCCAATAATGTCCCATTTAATATAAGACAGTTCTTCTAATTCTTGCAATCTTCCTTCACTTGAAAGTGATCTGCAGTTGTAAGTACATAAATAAAAAGTCATCATCAAATGGCAGCCTGGGTCCACAACCAGGGGATTCTTAGCACCCTCTCCCTTTGTCTACCAACTGCTTTCTTGGTTGGTGCCCTTGCAGACTCCTGGAAATAAGGGACATGATTTATTTTTGTCTGTCATGATTGTATATATCTATTGGAAAAATAATTATTATTTACACATCCATTCATTCTACCTTATCAGGCAACTGAGCAGAAAGACCATGCTGTTTCTTGATATTAAACTCAGAAGTAAAAAGCCAATAAACTCACCACCCTGGATAATGTGTGTTGATAAGCAGCCCATCTGTATTCATATACTATATGAATAATCACATAGTAATAACAGCTGCAATGACAAAGACATAAGGAGTGGACATTAGATATTTTGCCCTGGTCAGTTCCTTTAAGGCCTCCAAGAGTAATCAAAGGGTCTCCTTTCAGTTAATAGCAAACTCCTTTCTGCAGATAATATGAAATTATATGTTCATGTATATTTATATTCATGTATTTTTATTATGTTTCTAGTTTTGAAGAAGATCGCTGGGGCAATCAAAACTCTCTTATTAGGTTGTAAAAAAGCCATTGTAAAAGTAATAAAAACATAGATGATATTAACATCATATTTCTACATTTTGAGAACGTTTGCCATTGTCAGTATAGACATAAGATCCAAACCAGGAACTAATGTACTTGGGTATTTAGCAGTAACCAATAACCTCATTTATATCATTATAAATAAATTAGTTCAGCTTTGAATCTAAAGTTTTCACTAACAAATGCTAAAATCAGAATCCATTTTGGGAATATTAGCTTTACAATCTAGTGTCCCTTGATTACTTAAGCTTACATTAGATGATTCTGGAGTAAAATTTAAAAAAGCTCAGCTCCTCAAAGTGTATGGTAAATCAACTGAAAAATTCATTGTGATATTCTTTTAGCACTATAATATTGACTCTTATGGTTTCACTTATCATTTATGAATGCCATTTATTAAACTTTTTTTACTTGATATTATCCAAATTATGTCATTGTCTTCTATTTGATGAACTTAATAAGTACAGATAGTTTGTTTTTGGCTATTTGTTCTCATTTAATTCCATTAAACAAATTTTGTCAGCTTCAAAGATTAAAAGGAGGTTTGATAGCCAACTTTGATAACCCTTATGGATGATTTAATAAGACAAGCTAGAATAAAATGAAATATAATGATTCACATTTAATTTGGAGGCTAAGCTACTGATATGGGCAAGCTTTGTCATTTTGAAAATATAGTAGTTGGATAAATAAAATCAGATAATAAAAATGATAAGACTTAAATATTCAATGGCATAATATATCAGTGATATTTAGGTGTGGTAAATATGGAATAAAAGAGTTTTAATAACTGAAAATAAATAGTATAGAATCATGATTTTTTTAAAAATGTGTAAATGATAATTATTGTGAACAAAGTCCTATGTGGTTCTATAGCAATAAAGTAGTATTAAAAATAATCAGTTTTGCCGGGTTTGGTGCTCAAACTTTGTGAAATCCTGAACAATAAAGCCATTTGTTTGTTGATTTATTATGAATAAAAAAGGTATGTATAAAACTTTAAAATGAGGAGGAAAGGCATATCTTTTATTTCTGCACTGATAGATATTTGTTATTCTTATTTTTTATAACATTTTAATATACTATTTTGATCTCGTGGCGCATCAGTCACTTCAGCTTAAATTCACCCTATTATGGATATCTTTAGCCTATCACTAATTTGTGTTCACTTCATGACAAAAATTGGAACTAAATTAATATTTGAATATTAAAAAAAACATCAAGATATCAAAACTATTTAAAACAACAATAGAAAAAAGTCAATAATGCTTCTGATTGGTAGTTTATTTATTTAAGGCCACAGAGCATTTGTAAGAGCCTTTTAGAGTACTCTTTTTTGTTTAGAGTTTGAAAATAAAAATATATATCTTTCCTTGTTTGTTTATATATTTATAATTATTTTTGCAAAATATTTGTGAAATATTTATTTTTTAACAAGACTGATTATGATTAATCATGCCTTTCTTTCATATGGTGCTTCCATGTTTGAGAAATCAGAAATTCAATTTCCATATACTGCCCTCTATTAAGAGATTTTTTAACTTTTTTTCAGTATTAAAAATTATGTAATTTTTTTCTAATATTTTAATTTCAAAAAAATTCTGAAAATGTTAGGATAATCGAAAACATGGGAAATTCAATGTCTGCTAAACTCTACAATGAAAAACTTCCTTTATTTTTTTGGAAGTCTTGAACTTGGCAATATTACTTTGAGAAAATATTATGAATGATTGAAAACTTGATTTTTTAGGAAAATTTATGATTATTTTTGCACAATAATTGTATAATAACTGCATGATAATAATTGCAAATCATAAATATATATTATATATTTATTTTCTATAGAAATGTTTTATTTTTTAAATATAAAATATATTTTTCTGAGTAACATTACCATGGAAATTATGATGGCAGTAATTACAATCTGTTAATAACATCATTATTCATAACCTGTTAGAAAATATAGCAATACAATAAAAATTTCTAAAAAATATTAAACTTTCAAAGCATAAATTGATAGATTTACATGATATTGATAATTATTCATTGATATTTTAAATACAAACATCAAATAAAAAATATTTCATTCATTTTGAAAATCAATCTGCTTATCCTGAAAGTTGAATGATGCAGTGATGATTTGTTTTGATTAAAATCTAATTTTTAAAATAATAATGAGTCAAATATGATTTTTTAGGATTTATTTAATTTCTAAAATGAAGTCAAAATTATTAAATTCTGATATAGAAGAATGGTTTAATACTAAAATGAAAGTTGAAAGTTGACAACAAGTAAAAACAAAACTGTCATGGTGACCACACAGTTTAAAAGGATTAAATAATGAAAAATCAAAATGAATAGAAGTAATGTAAACAGATTCGACACTGTTTGAGGCAGTTAGTAAAGAATCTGACTTGGAATCAAGAGATCCCAGAATTGAATCTGGCATTCAAACTTCTTATGAACTTGTGAGCAATAAAGCTGTTAGCATTTTGTGTCCTCTATGATTTGGTGTAGTTGGTAGAGGGCCCAACTTGGGATTAGAAGATCCCAGGATTGGTCAGGTTCTTGAACTTTTTATGAACTCTTAAGAAATAATATATACTTCCTTCTTCTTCTTCTTCTTCTTCTTCTTCTTCTTCTTCTTTTTATTATTATTATTATTATTATTATTATTATTATTATTATTATTATTATTATTATTATTATTATTATTATTATTATTATTATTATTATTATTATTATCATCATCATCATCATCATACTGTAACAGGAAGTTATTATTGGCTGAAAAAGGAACAATTTCATAATCATTATAGCATTGGGGGAGTTGTCAATTTTTAATAATTGTAAGTACAAGTTTTAAAACAGGATTTCATAGTTTTATATAATTTAACAATAACTTTTTCAGCTTTACAAATGGAGTTAAAATAGCTTTTGCTTCATTTGTTAAACATTTTTATCAGAAATCATAACCATATTTAGTAATGGCAAAAAGCTATTGTTCTAATTATATATTTCAGTTTATTACTTTTTTTCTATATTTGCAAAATAGAAATATTATTTGTAAGAATGTTTCTTGTTAATAAGCTTGAATTTCTAATATATATATATTTGTGGACATGTAATAAAAAATAAAGGTTACCTTGTTAAAATAAACAATTGGAAATTTAATTCAAATGCTCCTGAGGAAATATGAAAAAACTAATAAATGGAAAAGAGTTGAAATATTGTGATAAATTGTAATGATAATATATATCAGGTGTGGGAAAACTTTTAAATGTTGGGGGTGACTTTTTTGGAGAAAGTGTATCTGAGGGTGACAACATTTTTTTCAGGGCTTCGAACTGGAAACCAGAAAAAAAAAATATTTTTGCTGGAACGAAAACTGGAATGGAAAAAAATAACAGTTCAAAGTCCTGTTTTTTTTCTAGAATGTTCTTACAAATTGGTGGATTTTTTTATAAGGGCTTTTTAGATACTCAGAAATATTGGTGACATTTTTAGAAGATACAAAGTGATGAATTGTTTTTTCAATAAGATACAAACTGTTGAAGACATTTTATATGACTACTATTGAATTACCTCAGCTCCCTCTAGCATTACAATTTGTCCATGTTGCTTTATAAAATATTTATTAAAATACAATTATTAAATTACTAAACGAGGTATTTTAAAAACTTCACAACTTCTGTGTTTTCAAACCAGTTCATTAAAATCCTTATTTCTCCAGGACAAATTATTTTTGTTTCTACTTTGGAAAATGGCAGTTAAATATTTTCAAGAATTTTAATCTCTAACATTACACAAAAATAATTTAATTCTTTTTAGCTTCTACCAACCTGAGTTTATTTTTGAGATCAACAATAACTATAGGTGTTATTTTAAATTTAACTATTTTTAAATGAGAATAATTTTGAATTTTTTCTTTTTTTTAATTTTTTATATCCAAATCACCTCTGAATTTATCACTATAATTTGTCAATGTTCACCTCAGCTTCACTCTTGATATATATATAATCATTAAAATCAGCCAACACTTAGACAATCCCAATATTAATAACAATCAATAATCTTAACCTGTTGTCAGGGCAACCTCCTATTAACAATAAAGGTAGAATCCTACCTTTATCTATGATCCATTATATTTATATAGACACTTAAGATTACAACTTGACCACAGAGCTTGAAATTATTGATACAAAGAAGTTTAAATAAATCTCCTTAAACAGATAAACATAACTTGCTTTGAATGCAGACTAAAAATATATATGTCAATGGTTGACATTAGACCAAATGCAAGAACTCAGGGAATGCCAAAATAGAATACAATGAAAAATCAAAAGAAATATCAAAGAGAAGTTAAGCAATATTAAAATAGAATACAGAAAAATTTCTAAATAAAATATAGGATAAAGTTAGAATTTCAAAGAAAACTAAAAAAAATTTTAAATAAAATTCAAAAGAAAATACAGTGGAAATTAAGAATTACAATAAAAAGATGAGAAATGAAATATTAGAGATAAAGAGGGGGGGGGGGAATAATAAAAAAAATTAGAAAAACTTAGGTGAAAACTAAGAGCTCAAATTGATTTGGTGATGAGGTTTGATGATGTATAATAGGAATTAGTAGAAACCAAACAAGATGTAGAAGTGACAAAATAAATAATTCAAAGAGAAAACACCAGCAGTAAAACAAATTCAAAATAAAAGACATAAAAAATACATGAATACAAATAAAACGTTTAATTACAAATTAATATATATTAAGAGATTTATATGAAATAAAGATTATAGAGAGATCATTAAAGGATAAATGATATAGATTATATTGTAACAGAATTGAAAAACAATTCTTATGACATAAATGGGAAAGTATTGCTACTCAAGGTAAGTGTCAAAATATGAATGGCGAACTAATATATACAAGCAAAGCTATTGTGAGAAATAAATCAAAAAAATAACATTGGAAAGAAAATTAATTTATTTTAAAGCCAATTAAACTGGATATAGATTCAGTGGAAAAAATATATTTATTGGAACAGGATAGAATAAAAAAGTAAATTTTACTCCAATGGATGAAGTAAGAGGTGCTGCACTATGTATAGGAACTCTCTATAGAAAATGATATAAATATAGAATAAAGAATAGACTTATTTGATTGTTTCAGAAAGATTTATAAAAATGAATTTGATTACAGATCATCATCATCAACCATTATCAATTCACTACAGGATGAAGGTCTCTCCAAGTTCAATCCATCTTCTCTGATCTTTAGCTTTTCTTCTCCACATCAGCCCTGCACACTTTCTTATTTCATCCATCCATCTCACATGCGATCTCTTTCTCTGTCTTTTACAATATCTTTGAATCCGGTTTAAGATTTCAATTGTCCATCTATTATCATCTCTTTTAGCAATATGTTCAGCCAACTCCACTTCAATCTTTTAATTTTTTCAATGAGGTGAATAACACCTGTTTGTTCTCTTACCCATATATTGTGTTTTCGATCTCTTCTTGTTACTCCCAGCATGCATCTCTCCATACTTTTTTGATTACAGATATGGATGATTAAGATTCATTAGACACTTAGATTTCTCAGAAAAATGTTTTTTAATTGATAATGCATAAATGAAGAAAGGTAAATCAACTATCTCATATTGCTAAAGTCTGAAAGAATTGTTTGCACCATAAGTCATTAACTTTTGGAAAATATAAGCATTCACCTTCTGTTAGCAAATTTCTGGAATAAAGCCCAACAAAATATTCAGCATTAAATATTCCTAAAAAGTATGCATCAGGAGACATAGTAATCCAGTTTTTCTCTGCTAGATTTTACATTTAGGAAAATAAATATATATATATTTTATTAGAATCTTAGATAATAACAATAACGAAATACAACCTACTGGAATAGAAATATCTCAATTAATTGTAGTTCCAGATTTTAATGAAGAAGATAAGGAAGGCAGAAGTGCTAATTATCATTGAGATTATTGATTATCAGATGAGAATAAGAACTAAAACAAAGATGGGAGGGAGAAGGATTGACAGCATTGTGTATGAAAACCATTTCCATATACAGACCTTGAGGAAAAGCTCAATCTCAAAACTAACTTTTTCATGATAATCAACCATATACTTGGGAAAACAAACCCATGAAATCAATCTAGTTTATATATCTGTAAACAATGGAGATTATAAATTATATTTTAAAAAATGTATGGGAAACTAGATGAAATTTCATCAGAAAGAATTAATTGGCATATCTTAGTAAATATAAAAATATGTTACTTTAAAAAGATGATAATTCTTGATACAAGTTAGATTAATATTCCAAAAATGGGAATTAAATTAGGATTTCTGACAATTTCTATTTTAGAAATATTATGATGCAAAAAAAAAAGTTGAGTCATGTATAATCATTAGGGGTGAAAAAGAAACTTTACTCCATTTAATTTAAATCACTTTGCTTGTTATCTTTGAAGTTACTGATGCAAAACAAGATAAATTGCTGCATTAAATTAGTTTGCTCAAATTAAAAAGATAAATTGACACAAATTCCATACAGATAATGAAGTATTGACTAAGTGATAATAAATTGTTACATTCGCAAGTTGGATGTCTTTAATGAAGTAATGCAAATGCATTTTTATTTAGAATTGATAGAGAAAATACAGGAATTTATAGTACAAAAACATAAATGTATAATTGTATTTTTATATTGGACTAATTCCATCAAAGTTAAATTTTTCTAAAGATATTCAATACATATATTATTAGATGGTGGAAATAGTCCAATATAAAAATACATCTAGAATACTATCATCACAAATCTTCAGGAAAACATAAATGAATAATGTATATTGATTAAATATTTCCATTGCTATTATGATAAAGAATAAAAATAAGATTATATCCATGTAAACAGTGATAACTTTTGCCTTTTGATGTTGCCAGGAAATCTTCCTAAGGTTAAACAAGTTTTTTCCATTAAGCTATAATAGTTCTTTTGATGTGGTGTTTTGATGAAGTAATATATAATGTAAGTAATAGTTAATGAATGTTTTAGTATGTGAATAAACATTTGTGTACATGATTTTTAAATTTATGTTTAAATATATTTAGCTGTGTATATAAGCAAATGTGCAATGTTAAATTTTTTTTACAATACTAATAAAACATTTTAAATCTTTTATCAGAGTTGAATACAAAATCAGAGTTTATACTCAATGGCACTATTTGAAAAAAATGATGTCAAAAGTTATTGTAATGATTTATTAAAATTTAATGATTTATTTAAATTCAATTCAGTAAATGACACTGTTTCAATCCTAAAACTTTTACACATAAAATATTTAAACAAACATTTACATAATATCAAACCCAACCCACTGTCTATAAAACAATTTTTGATTGTTGTTTATCTGTTGTCTTTGTCTATTGCTCTTTTATTTGGTTACAAAGTTAATATTTTAGATTTACAGTACATTTGATTTTAACTCATGGTTTTGATAAATTGTAAAAGAAAGTTATAATGCAAAATAATTTTTATTTCATTTGAAAATAAAACAAAGAAAGCCAATAGCTTCCATATAGTGATGAATAAAAATAACTGCTGTAGAATTAATGGAAATAACCCTATTTTTAATTTGTCCTGGTGTGACTTTGCAAAGGTTGTAAATTCATTCAATAGATAGTCAAAAACTGTTCACTTTAGGAAAATATATTGCTACATGACAATTTGTCTATATAAATTATATTGATTACATTTTTTTAAAGCAGTTTTTATAACTATTTATAAATTTAATTTTTTTTTATTTATTAAAAAAATCAGGTTTAATATCATTATGTGTACGTTCACAAAGATCTCAGAAAATATAATATTAAATATGTCACAATGCATAACACTATCTGAAAATTACATAGAAAATATTAAATCATCCAACCAAATGTTAAGATATTTCAGAAATATGCTCTATGGACAAATATAAAATCTGAACATCAAACAGCTAAACTCAAAAGGCTATCCTTTTGAGTTTAGCTGTTTGAAGTTCAGATTTTACATTTATTCATAGAGGGCGTTTTTGAAATATCTTAATGTTTAGTTGAGTGATTTAATATTAAATATGAACATAAAATAAAATGGGTTAATGAATATCCAATATTAAATATTAAGGGAATTAGAATAGTAATTGAATGCCACTATGAATACAAAATAAAGAAATTTAAATAACTTGTTAAATATCAAAAGCAATATTTGTTAAAACTTATTATTGGGTTATTGTCATGGAAACTTCAATTTATTCAATTTTTATCATATTATTGCCAATATTTTTTTTTTTTTAAATTTTAATTTCAAATAAATACTTTTTATTTTTAAAAGTATTTTCAACAAGTAAAAAATGATGGAATAAAAAAGATAATCTACTAACCTATTTAACTAACTTTATAATTAAACAGTGATTGTTAACGTTTAAACAAATTTATCATTGTTAATATTTTATAAATTTATAATACTTTGAGATCTATTAGTGAGTGTAATATTTAAGAATTGAGCTAATAATTTTCTTGAAAAATTAAAAATCTGACTAAAAAGTAAGTTGCATTTATTGCCTTGTTTTACTAATTTATAAGTTAATTTTTTTAAAAAAAAACACAATTTCTCAAACATTATTTTAAATAATTTTAATAAACTGCTAATTTTAAAGAATTTAAATCTTGTCATTGTTTATATATAAGAAACATTATATACATTATATTTGTTTATAAAAAAAAAGCCTGCACCATTTATTTTCATCATTTTTTATTTTCTCTCTTGGCTTTTATTCTTTATTACAATGTATATAGCTATCAAATCATCATATGATTACCATTTCATATTCTTATACATGCTGTTAATAACAGAATCAAACTCTTCATACTACTATGCCAGTCTTCATAATCACTAATCTGGATATATTGGATAAGTAGACATTAGATAGGGATTTTATGCACAAACCTTCTTGCATCCATTGATTATGAAGGTTTGCACTTGGTGGCACTACTGTATGGCGAGTTTGCTACTATTGTTAATATATACATCTCTGATAAATGGACTGATGTACTTAAGAAACATTTAAAAGCAAAAAAAATCTTGAATTTATATTTCACTCCTTAAATGAAAGTTATCATAATATAAAGCATTTTGCAATATAACAATTTTCAAACTGACTTCTCTCACTATATACATACTTTTTGGAATAATTAATCTGTTTTTGTCAGGTGACTTAAAGACATGAAATATCAGACCCTCAATGCAAGAAATACGATTAATTTTTTATTCAAGTGTTTTAATTGTGACCTAATTAGTTTTAAAACTTTATTCATAATTACCTTTTGCTTAATCCATTAATGTGATCCTATGATATCTACAATCAATTATATGTATTAATATGACATTACACACATATCTCTTCAGGTTAGAAATAATTTACATCCAGAATAATATATCTAATGGAATAATAAACATCACATTGTGAAGAATATATACTAAATTGACTAATGTATTTAAGAAATATTTATAATCAGTCAAATCCCATATATTAACATATTAAGAGGATTTTTTCCATGCATTTGTATAGGTGAATTTAGCAATGATATAATTTAAACTAAATATTTTGAGATAGGCATTGCAAATGGAGATTTTACTAAGTAGAAAATAAATTAATACATTGTACAGGCTTAAACATGCATTTTTATATATGTAATATATGCGGGATTCGAACTCAGACTTTAGGAGCCTGTTCATTAAAGTATGAAGATTGGCTATCTTATTATAAAGCTGAGTACTGATTATATATTTGTGTGAGGATAGTAATCTAGACCAACTGATGATTGCTGTTTTAGCATGAAATACATATATTGGTAATTATTTATCTTTTCAATATGTGTGTGATCAGGTGAGTCAGCAATACGAGATGGCACTGAGAGTAGTGGGTCATGTGAAAGTCTGAGTTCGAATCCCGCATATATTACATATATAAAAAAGCAGGTTTAAGCCTGTACAATGTATTAATTTATATAAATAGTGTGTAAAAGGTCTGCCTATCCCTTGCATATGTATGTATAAATGGATTATTCTCCTGTACATGAGGGTTCAGAATGATTAATATGTCAACATGGGTAGGATGATAACCTTGGCACTAACAAGGGCTTTGAATGTTCCATCATCAGATTTTCAATGAAATGGAAGGCTGAAAAGTTGTGAGTTGGAATAGTTTGAAGCCTGTTCATTAAAGTATGAAGATTGGCTATCTTAATATAAAGCTGAGTACTGATTATATATATGTGTGAGGATAGTAATCTAGACCAACTGATGATTGTTGGTTTAGCATGAAATGCATATATTGGTGATTATTTATCTTTTCAATATGTGGGTGATCAGGTGAGTCAGCAATATGAGATGGCACTGAGAGTAGTGGGTTGTGTGAAAGTCTGAGTTCGAATCCCACATATAAGTAGAAAATAATATCTGTCTGCACAACTTTAACTCACTCATGTGACTTTTCTTTGCAATACATGTTTTTAATTAGTACTTTGCTTAAATTGCATGATAGACTGAATTTTGGTTATAAAACACACACATAAATTAGAAGATTCTTCTATATGTTTTTTTTTAAATTATTAAATAATAATTTAATAATTTAAAAAAAAAACATATAGAAGAATCTTCTAATTTATGTGTGTGTTTGCACAAATATAAATATTTGCATATATATATAGGCATCATGATTTCTGTAGGTGGAAATTCATTACCATGATCTACAATGTGAAATTTATTATTTATATACATACACACTTGTTGGGAGTGTAAAGATTTGCAAATATAATAGGGTATATAGTCTAAAAATCAAATTTAGGCTGAACAACAAAATTCTCAATTTTGATTAGGTAGGTGGCCTATTGGCAACTGGAATAGCCTTTCAATTATTATTTAAAATCTAAAGAATAAAATAAACATGGAAACTGTCAAAAAAACTATTATCACCTTCCATGTTAAAGCACTAAACATCACATGATCACTATCTCATAGTAGCACATAATTGTTATTAAACAATTCAAAACAAGCTAGTCTGGGGATGTTGGATGAGTAGGCACTAAGATAGGAGTTTATGCACAAGACTTCTGGCATCCATTGATTGCTCTTGTTGGCACAAGATGGCACTACTGTATGGAGAGTTTTGCTTTGTTTTGAAGTGTTTAATTCCATGTTAAAGCTTGGTGAGCAATAGATGTTTTAAATCTATTTTTTTCTACCAGCAAGTACTTCAAATATAGTAGAGTATGTAATTGGGAAGATCATATAATATGAATAGAAAAAAAATGAATGATTAAAAGATTAAGATTGTTAGACTGGGTGTAAAGAATATTACAAAGATATGTAAATTTTATTAGATTTAAATTATGTATCTAAGTTTAAAAGAAATATATTAATAATAAGAAAAAGAAGGAAGAAGGAAAGAAAAAGAAATTTTAACCCAATTACAAAAAGAAATTTGAATAAAAGTGACAGAACAGAACCACAATCAATCAACCTTGAGCTCTATATTCTGCCTTCTACTATTGCACCAAAGCATGTAATGGAAAGTAATTATTAATCAGTTATTTATCTACTGAAAAACAATATTTAAATTGACATCTATCACAGTTTTGCATCCTGAAAAAGACATTAAATAAACTTTTCAATTTATGTTTCTCTAAAATTGGACTCAACATTATAATAACCAGTCTTCTGTTGTGTCCAAGTGTTTGACTGAGCATTAACTATTCTCATAACATCCATTATTTGAAATGTAACATTCTGATTAATTCTTATTTATGATACAATTCAGTACTCTTTCTTGATTGGTTGATACAATACTGTTAGCCACATTTAATATTTCTTACATTTCTTCTTTTACTACTTTTCAGCCCTGGTTCATGCTGGAGGAAATCCCTTCATAAATTGTTATGTTGATGAATTGGTTGATGTTTATTTTATAATGATGTTTGAAGTATATATCTGGTATTGATGTAATCACATGGCTTATTTTTATTTATCATGCTTAATGGTTGAGATTTAGAAATCCAGCTGCCAAAAGAACATCAATATTCATGAATATGTAATAAAATGACTTCAAGATTACTAATGAGAAAACTATAAAATTTCATGTATCATCAAACTGTTATGATATGAATAAGTCCAGCAAAAGTTACCAGCCACTATAGAAGATGTTATTCTATACAATTCACATCTTGAAAAAAAGCAATGTGCTACTTACATAAAAATCTGAACAAGCTCTTATGTTATATCATTGTAGATATGAATTCAAGAATTTAATTTTAAGTGTTGTAAATATTTCTCATGATAATATTTTATTGAGTATCTAGAAATGTGGTAACTTTTGCTCCAAGCAGGGATATAGTATTTATCATTAAAATATGTTAATGTAATGAAAACTAAATTAGTACCAGTGGTTTACCTTTATTTTGTCCAATCCTCTATCATATATAAGTTGCCTCAAAGAAAATTTACAAAAAAGCTATTAATCAGATGAAACTTGCCAGTAACTCAAATATAGTTTCACCACCTAAGACCCTAATCAAGATCTCATTTTTGAACATACAGCTAAAAATCTACAATCAAAGATATGAATAAAAATGTAATTCTTATGAAGTTCCCAACAAATTTTTATCCTAGATTCAACAATAAAGCCAATTGAATTTAATCTTTCCAAGTACAACTGGAATCTCATCAACATATTCATCTTAACCCATGGCCATTGTGTTTTTCTTTTTTAAAAAGTAAATATGGATAAACCATGAGCTACATAATAACTGTCAAATATCTGGCTACAGTGGCAGAATTGAAAGACTTAATAGATCTATTAGTGAATATATCTTCTGGTTAGAATCTCATAGGATTATTTAGGATATTTTATTAATAATTGTTTATTTAAATACAAATACATTATAAACACTTTTAAGCTAGATGTAATTAGAGGGATTTGATCCCAGACTTCCAAGCTTCCTTAATCAAACATACCATCATCTTATACAAGTGACACACCACACATATATGTGAAAAGAGATAAATGATCTCCAATATATGTATTTCATGCTGAACCAGCGTTCATCACTTAGTCCAGATCATTATCTGCCATATATATATATAATCAGTGTTCAGTTTATATTAAAGTAGAAAATCTTCAAACTTTAATGAACAGGCTTCAACTTTCTCCACTCTACAACTCTTCAGCTATCAATATCATTGAAAATTTGATGAGGGTGTGTTCAAAGTCCATGTTTTGCCAATTTTTCTGTCATACCCAGGTTGATTGTAAATCATTCTGACCCATCCTATGCAGGACTTTAAGCCCATTTAAATACACCAAAGAGAAATGAATAGACTACAGGCTGAATATGCGATATTTAAATACAAGTGTATTATACATACTTTAAAAAATGCATATGTTAAATAAGTTAATAGTGACGTATCAATGCCTGAACCACCATGTATCATGATGAGAGTTCAGGTGACACACATTTCAGTCACTTTTTGGTGAAACCTTTCTATCAATGAAATTTAACACAAAGCATAGCAGAGGGTGATATTTAAAACTTTTTCATTTATTGAGCATTTTGGTATTTTGTGGTTCTTTTATTACCTAGATATGCCCCTGTTTTGCCTGATATCTCTGTAATAAATTCTATCTTCCCAAGCATTTTCAAATATTTTTACATCCAAGTGTGACACGCTTGTGGACTTGATTCATAGTTCAATAAACTAAATACAAAGCCATGAACACACTTTTGTGAAATACATCATCAAAAGTGATGAGATCTCAATATATTTTCCAATTCTTAAATAAACTGTATTAAATTCTGTTGCACTGTTTCTTCATCAATTAGTATATATAATAATAATCTATTATATTTATAACTTACATCCTAATTACATACACACACACACACATATATATATAGGAGGTTGCCTTGATATTAGTTTGAAATTATTGATTGTTATTGATATGCAGATTGTCTAAGTTTTGACTGCTGTTTTATGATTACTTACAAACCCATTTAACAAAGGCAAAACTCCCCATACAGTAGTGCCACCTTGTGCTAATCAGAGTAATCAATGGATGCCAGAAGGCTTGTGCATAAAATACCTATCTAGTGCCTACTCATCCAATATCCCCAGACTAGTTTCTGGCTTGTGGCCATCATCATATTGGATGAGTAGGCACTAGATAGGGATTTTATGCACAAGCCTTCTGGCATCCATTGATTACTGTTTGGCACAGGGTGGCACTACTGTACGGGGAGTTTTGCCTTTGTTTACAACATATGTGCTAGTATAGAGATGGTGATCATGTGATGTTTGATGGTTTAAACCCATTTAACCTTGAGCATTATTACATTTATTACTTAAATAATATTTTGGGTGCAATTTGAAAATTACAATTGCAGTTTGTATTGTTATAAGTGACTATTTATCAGTCTGCATTCAGAACAGGTTATATTTACCTGTTTAAAGAGGTTTATTTAAACTTTTTTGTATCTGTAATTTCAATCTTTGTGGTCAAGTTGCAATTTTTAATGTCTATGTAAATATATTGGACCATTAATAAAGGTGAATTCCAACTTTATTGTTAAAAGAAGGTTGCCTTGACAACAGTTTGAAATTGTTGATTGTTAATGATATTGGGATTGTCTACGTGGTGACTGGTGTTTAATGATTACATATAGTATTAATACTAAAAAATTACAATATTTAATTACATGTAATATATTAAATAATTAAGCTTCAGTATTACATCATATTTTATTGAAATATATATTTGTTTGAAGTAATATTAAACCATCATATACCATCTACAGGACCTTCTGAACATTAATCAATGATAAAAAGATTAATCATTCTCTGCCAAGTAATGTGTTTCAGGGCTCTTTCTTCATCATATAGCAATGTTAGTTTTATGTAAATACTACTATAACTCCCCCCTAATTGATATTAAAAAATGTTTACCACTTGTAAATCACTGATGAAAGGAGAGCTGAAATACATGTAATGCAACAACTGATTTGTTTTTAAATTCTTTTATTTAACTTAGAAATGGTGACACATGTGATGTTTAGTGGGTTAAATTCTGTTTATTGAATCAAATTGTGTAATCTATTTTTAACATATTTCTATCAAACAAATTTTCTTCAAAATCTGTATGCATATTAACTATGTGACAATGCATTTTTACAGAGTTGTCCAGCTAGTTCTCCAGTCTAACAGTGTTGGCAGGTCACATTTCAACTACATTGATATCAGTTCAGCAAATTTTCAGTAATGCATAATATATGGCTATATATTTTTAAAAAAAAATGCATTGATTGAATATCATGACCAATGAAGAAGGAAATCTTAATTTCTTTTTATTGTTAAAGTAAAAGTTGCTTTTTAACAAAATGATGGCTTTGTAAGTATAAAAATCTTGTAAATGATTTTTAATGTATGCAAATTTTCTTTCAAATATTGGAAATATGGTAACAATGTTTAGATTCTCAGTTTTTAAATTTAAAATGAATAATTACAAAATATCTATTGCAAAATATCTGAATACTATAATAAATATTATATAATGAGCATGCCGATAGCTCTTAACAAGTTTTTCAGAATACCCTATCCTCAGACCAGTTTCTAGATCTGGCTGTCATCAGTGAGGTGCTAGGATATTACAGCATTAGAGTTAAAATACCAGTTCAAGCCCAGCACTCTATCTAATGTTTAACTATTAAATAGAAAATAACAAATTTTAAAACATCCATATGTCTTCAAATCCAGCTATTTAACTTAAATAGCCATATGGGACTAAACCAAGTTCAATACACCATATATTAATAGCTTTAGTTAGAGCTAGAAACTGGTCTAAGGAAGCTTGTTAAGAGCTATTGGCATGCTCATTATATAACATTTGTAATACAAGCTTATAAAATTAGTCATGTGATATATGACTTGATTTCCTTGCATTTATAATAAATATATATATTTTTAAAAAATGGTCTTATTTAATTTGACGAGTAATGAACTAATAACTAAAAAAATTATTCTTCAACCACAATTTTTGTTATAATATTAAACTTGAAATAAAAGTGTGGGATATTTACAAATCAATTAATTTAATTACCAGTTTAAAAACTAGTGATTAAATTACTTAATTTATGGATGGACCATGCTTTTAAGTTACATATAACAACCAAAATTATGACTGAACAAAAAAAAAATTTTATTTTTCAGTATATTCATCAAATTGCCATATAAACATGTAATATCACTTCAAATGATTATATATTTACAATGCTAATAAGTATGTTTAGTGAAATATTATACCTAAAATAAATTGTGTTGTTAAGTCAATATAATTTATTTTTTAATAAATTGCAGAAAAATAATTAAAAATAAAAATGTTTTTACTCTATCTTTTTTAAAAAAATAATTATTTTTTGATTTTCCTTGCCTATTTAGTTTTATTACAAAATATTAATTTCAAAAGATGATACTATGAATGAATTTTTATTATGGAAACAATAGATGGCGCACTAAGAGTAACTGTTTGCCATCTTGAAAAAAACTCAAATAATCACTGACTGGCTTTCACAGACAATATGTCATTAAAAATAATTCACTTTATTTCATGTTGTAAGCATTTTAATTGATCACACAAATTCACACTAGATAACTCTTATGTAAAGTGATTTGCATCTAATAATATAGGTAAATGTAAGTAGATATAGCCTTGAAATGTTTATTCACTTTTCATAGAGCACTTGTTTCCAGTTTTCAATAGATTCACTTTTCATAGTGCATTTGTTTCCAACTCTCAATAGATTTTCATTTAGCTCAAATCTTACTATACAAAAAGTTATATGCTGCTTGTTTATTCTTGAGAACATACTAATACTATTGCCTGAAATAATTTTATTTAGATAAAATATATTTAAAAAAATATTATCATAGCTAATAATATATTGATATACTGCTTAATAAAATAAGATTTCAAACCATACTTAGTTATATTGGAGAGAAAAATATCCTTTTACAAAAAAAAAAAATCTAAGTTAATCAATTTGCTCTTTAAAAAATACAAAATTATGACTTATGCCAATGAGTCACAGATGCACACATAAATTAAAGCATAAGAAAAAGAGTTGGAGATTGAGAGTAAAGTTATTTAATTAAATTAATAGTAATTAATAATTAAGACAAAAAGTTAATTTATCTCTTGAAAACTGTTTTGAACAAACTAGATTTATTTATTATATGTCATTTTATATTGAAATCATTATTGAGTATTCCCATCCAGATTTATGACTTTTTTTTTTTTTTATCCCTTCATCTAATTTGCTATACTTTTTCAATAATTTGCCATCTTATATTAAAAATCTTTATTAAGCTTCATCTTTCTGTTTTCACAGAGTGGGATCTATATTTTTATTGTCTTTCTTCTATTTTGTCATATTTTTTTGATTATATGCCATATTACACTGAAATTTTTATTAATCTTCAGATTCCTTGTCTCACCATATTTAATTGAATGGTGCTTATAACTTTCTCTTATCATTATTGCCTTTCATCTATTTTATCATACTTAATCTGGACCAACTGATGATTACTGGTTTAGCATGAAATACATATATTGGTGATTATTTATCTTTTTGACATATATGTGTTCAAGGGTATCAGTGATATGAGATAGAGTGGAGAGTGGTGGGTCATGTGAAAGTCTGGGCTCATATATCCTATATATTACATATATTGATACAGGTATATGATACACCTGTATTTCAGTTACTACATACTTTCTTAATTATATATCATCTTATATCTGAGGCCTGGTGGATGTTTGTGACGGCAGTCTTTGGAGCTCAAGATCTATAGATCATGACTCAGTATTATACCACTAAACATCACATGATCACATCTCATACTAGCACATAATTGTTGTAAACAAAGGCAAAACTCTCCATACAGTAATGCCACCCTGTGCTAACCAGAGTAATCAATGGATGCCAGAAACTAGTCTGGGGATATTGGATGAGTAGGCACTAGATAGGGATTTTATACCCAAGCCTTCTGGCATCCATTGATTACTCTGGTTAGCACAGGGTGGCACTACTGTATGGAGAATTTTGCCTTTGTTTATGACTCAGTATTGTTATTTCTGATGCTTGAAAATGTTTTTATATTCTCCCAAGCCAAAAACACTTGCTATTTTTTTATATTAAAAAGTATATAAATACATATAGGTATATGACTATATTTTACCAAGAAAATCACAATTCATCTACTGCAATGAACTTTGGATTCTAATCCACTAATAAAACAAACTGGATTTAAAAATGGTTTTCGCTCAGTGGATTATAACCAAGTACAGAAAGAAATTACACAAAGCTCCAATGAATATGAGTTGCCATTATGTTTTAGATTTGTACATTATAAAGTATTTGGTTTTATAAGCATGATTAAAGAATTGGATCATCAAGTTATCAACCCAGGATAAGGTTATATTGTAAAAAAATATTTATCAAAATGTAACAGTGAAAATTAGATTACATGGTTATACTAAAAAGATTAATATTGAGAAAGATATATTACAGGATGATTATATATCTCCAAAACATTTTGTATTGGCTTTACAAGATGTTTTTTTATGGATTAAAATGGGAAACCAAGAGAATAAAAGTAAATGAAGATTATTTAAGTCATCTTGATTTTGCAGATAATGTAGTTTTTGCAAATAATGTTTCAGAGCTTCAGTAAATGCTGCAAGAGTTATTAGGTGACAGTAAGAAAGTAGGATTAGGGTTAAATGCTAAAAAGACTAAAGTTCAATAAATATTTTCAGATAAAAAAAAAGATTGATAATCATGAATTAGAAGAAATTAACATCTACAAATAACTTGGCCAGATTATTTGATGACAAATAATGAATAAAAATTAATCCTAGAATTAAACTTGGATGGAGTGCTTTGGTTAATAATAACTTATATTAAAAAGAAATATACCTATGTGTTTAAAATGTTAAAAGATGTATCTATGTGTTTGAAAATGATAAGAAATGTGTTTTACCAGTTATTACTTGTGGCTCTGAGATTTGAACACTTAATATAAGAGCTATACAGAGGCCTCAGCCCACTCAATAAAGTATGGAAAGATGTATATTAGTTATAACAAAAGATCACAGCAAAGTATATGAGCGAGGTGGCAAAGAGCCATTATTGATATTCTTGAAAAAGTTAAGAGACAGAAATGAAACTGGATTAGGCATATTGGTAAAGGACATAATAAACAATTGAAGTCTTAAGTCAAATCATAAGAAATTGCAAAAGACCTATAAAGTGACCGCATGTGAGATGACTGGATCAGAATAACTGTATTAAACATAGGGAGACACATACTATAATGAACTGATAGCGGTTAAAATATTTGAAAACGGAAACATAAAATGTAAAATATCTTACTCTTCAGTATCTCAACCAATATCAGATAATCACCAATACCACTTTCAACTCCAAAATCTCTATATGGAATGCACATCTAATTTTGCACCCAATCATCAATAATATAAAACCGTCCTTAGGGATCAACAATTACAAAATCACCTCTTTATTTAAATTCCTTAAATTAGAACCCAAATTTCTTACCTTCTTAATTAAGATAAATCAAAATGCCATGCACACTAATCACTTTTTACACTTCAAGAGATATCTAAATAATATTGATCCAATATGCCTGCTCTGCAAGAATCAAGAGGATACTTTTGACCATATTATTAAATCATGCCCTTGGCTGGTAGGCATTAGATTGCTAATATCGCAAAGTTCGAGCATTGACTTTTACAAAATTCTATCATTGAAAGACTCCTTACAAAGTAGACAATTTCCTTTCATTAGACTTTCATTGTTTTTGTTCATACAATCGGGAGTGTCCGTTGCAAGCTAATCTTCACCCACCCACCTCCAAATCAGGATGTCATATTTATCGATCACCTTAATAAGTTAAAAAGTAAAGACCTTATCCTGTCTTCAAAATTCCTCTATAATGAGACATGGAATCTCTTTCAAATACCAAAAATCACCTAAGACATTAACAATCACACACAAAATTTGATACTAGCATTTCCATTAGAGATTCTCCAGGGGATTAAACTTTAGATCCATCACAGATTCTCAATTAGGATGTTAGAACTTCTTATCAAGAAAGACAATGTATTCACATATTCTTAAATAATCATTTATTTTTCATTAATAAAGTTATTTTTGAAACTAAAATGTAAAATATCTTTTTAAATATATATATGTGTGTGTATTTGGATCTTGGATAACTGAAATTGTTGAATATTATAAAAGTTTTTTTTTTTTACAATGTCAATAACTTCAATTTACTTTTCAGCATTTATATAGATAAATCATCTTTCTTTATATGCAATTATATAATAAAAATTACATATTGATATTGATGAAAATCAACTTTTATCTAAATATTTATGTGTTGACATTTAACGATAATTACAAAAAGAGAGAGAAAAAGACTGGGTCTTAAATTATCAATTATTAATAATATATGCTCAATATTTTAATTAAGAGTTTTAACAGATTTAGTTTTTCATTCATCAACTCGTTAATGATAATAAATTATTTTACCTACTACTGTGAATAGAGCCTTGATTGTTGTCACAAAAATTAAAAAACTATTATCTCCCATTACTGATAAAATTAGAAATAAATGATTGCGTTGCTTATAGTATACTTGTAAATAACATTTCTCATCTGTGAATACTTTATCACTTCATGCTCTATAAATATTTATCACATCTGTATACATTTGTTAAAACATATGCTTAACATTTATAGATTCATTCATAAATATGCCTGCAACATTTCTACACGTAT
Source organism: Epiperipatus broadwayi (assembly GCA_028023455.1). NCBI lineage: Eukaryota > Metazoa > Onychophora > Udeonychophora > Euonychophora > Peripatidae > Epiperipatus > Epiperipatus broadwayi. Next base: position 9,075,002 of record JAQFVV010012403.1, on the reverse strand, counting down.
TTGTTCAAAATCACTTTATCTTTTATTTACCTCTATTTGTTAACTTGAGTGAAATGCAAACAAATTTCACCTTTGATTCATAGTTTACAATCAATATTTTATTTTGGTAAACACTCATCAAATATATGTTAAAATTATATAATCTTTAACTATAATGTATTCCGTTTGTCTTTTTTATTATTATGTTATTGTTATTTTTTTAATGTGTAAAACAAACTTAGCTATAATTTTTAAAGTATTAATTTAAAATCAATTTATTGGTAGTGAAATTAGAGCAACTTTTTTCATTACTCATCATCATCTTCACTTTTGACCGTTGTCGATCCACTGTAGAATGAAGAGTTCTCAATGTTTAATCTAGCTTTTCCGATCTATAGCTTCTTTTCTCCACGTTATACCAGCGGCCGTTTTCGTTTCATCCATCCATTTCACTTGCGGTTTTATTCTAAGACTTTTACAATCTATTTGGATATATTTTAAGACTCCAACTGTTTATTTTTATTATCATAAATCGAAGGATAAAAGAGGCGTTGTTTATTTTTAACAGTTCCTCCGCAATCAATAAAAAAGAAAATCGTATTCAACTATCTAAAAAATGGAATATGTAAATTATTAATTTACATAAATTACAGTTCCATATAAATTCTATAACGCATATTGCTGCTCGTGAGTGCTTTAAATTGGCTGTACTGGCCAAAGTGTGCTCATACATTGCCTATATATATAAACTGAATAATATCTTTTCTTAGTCAATGTTCTAATATTGAAATAAATCATTTACAATTAGTATAAGGATGGGAACAATTATTGAATATCATCTCTTTAATAAATATGACAAATACTACTGTTTCTTATAAATTTAGATCAAATGTAGTTATATATAGGACTATTTCCATCATCTAGTTCAAGGATTCCCAATCTTTTTTATGCCCACATCCTTAAAATGCTCTCACATTCCTTAAAGTAATAATTTATTTAAGAATAAAAGTGAAGGTGACCAAAACAAATTTGTATAATCAATTTTTAATAACATATAAACAAGAATAAAACGTATGAAAAATAAAAAAATATTATAACAAATTAAAAGTCGCATAAATCTTACAAAAAAATTAAATTTTCATCCATACATGAAATTTCTTCAAGAAAAATTATAACTAATGTTCAAATATTCATAAGCTAATTTAAATTTAATCTCTTTTGTTTCTATTTATTGCATAAATGTTTTTCAAAACATGGCACTTGCTGCTGAAAGCAATCAGCATGTCTCCCTATGTACCCAAGTAATTTCTAGATTTTGTCTTTATTGACAAAAGAACACTAAATCTAGACTCACATAAGTATGTTATCATAAATAGGATGAGCACAGTTAGTGCTTTTTCACAACATTTTGGAAACATGTCTATTGCCAAAGTTTTGCTTTCAAACTGCATTTCAAGAACACAATTTGTGCACAGTTCAAGATCTTTTTTCAGCACTTCATCATCTGACATCTTATCTACATTGAAGGATTATTGGATTTATAATTCATTTTTCAAAAGTTTCCAGTTTACCAAAATATTCATCAAATGATTTTGATAGTATTTACAAATAATCCATAATTTCTTCACATACACTTGAAATCAGAAACTCATCATCAACAACCATTTCTTTGAGTGATGTAAAATTTGAAAGATTCCCTTTTTTAATTCATTGATCCTGAAGATGTACTTTTTTTGTAAAGCATTTAACTTTTCTCAGAATTTCAATATGTTTACATTTTCCTCTTGGATAGATACACTTAAATCACTCACATGAGTAAAAATATCACTCAAATAAGCTAGCATTTGATTGAATTCTTGTGATTCCATTTCTCCAGGCAGAGCATGGTCACATTCCTTCAGCAAAGCTTTGATGTCTTCTTGCAGTTTGAAGAAGAAAATTATAGCTCTCCCATATGACAGTCAATGGTCTTTCTGTATGAAAAACCAAAACCGAATGCTCACTTCTGAAATCTTCACAAAGCAACTTAAAGAGGCAGTGGTTCAGAGCACAACTCCTAATGCAGTTGGTAGTCTCCACAGAAGTGTCCAGGATTTTTTCAACTTTGGAGGCAATGTTTTTGATACCAAAACAATGTTTTTGAAGAAAATAAGGGGTACCTTGCAAGTATAGAATCGCTTGTTTCATCTGTGCAAAAAATCCTGATTTATTTCCTAGGATATCAGGGGCATAATCAGTACACACAGTCCAATAATTTGAATATCTAAGTCATATTTCACAAAAAAGTCTTTTATGCACTGGAAGACATTTTTCCTTTTGTGGTTGTTTTCAGAGATATACACAGAACAGGAAATCTTCCTTTATGATATTATCATGGATATATCTCACTAATGCAATGAATTGACTGCAATTTGCAACATCATTTGTTTTATCCAACTTGAGAGAGATTTTCAGGGATTAGCCCTGATATCTATGATAACTTGTCCAAAATGTCCAAACTCAAATCACCAATTCAGCTCTGACTAACATTATTTGATAATAGCACTAATTTAAACTTGTTTGATGCTTCTTCTCCCAAAACAATTTTTGCCATTTCTGATGCAGACAGTTTTATCACTTCTTCTGAAATTGTATGGGTCTTCTTGGATTTGGCTACTTTATATGCCACATGGTATGAAACCATCAGCAGTGGTTTGACAGCAGATATAATACCTAATTTTGAAAGGGTTGCTCAAAAATCAAAATAGGTCCTTTTAGCTTTCATTGATTCAATATTATGGCCTGCGACATCTGCTCCACTATATCAGTTGTTGAAGTATATCTGTGACTTAGATGGCTTCATATTTGCATTTGAAAAAACAGCATCACAATGTGTGCACATGAGTCTTTTCAGATGTTCCAGTGCAAATAAAACCAAATTGCACATAATCATCATTCCATTTTCTTTTTCTTTGACATAATGAAGAATTAATTAATAATTGAATTATAATCTGAAAAAGTAAGGATAAAGTTAATTAGAAGAAAAATAGCAATAAATAAAATAACATTAACTATAATCACCATTTATTAAAGATACAAGAAAATTGAGCAATACACAAATACAGAATCAGCAAGGCACTGACTACCCTAGCACCATGCTTGGGTTTATATATTCTGCAAAACAGTCTAGAACATTTTTGAATATACAGCATATAACATCATTGATTAATTATTAATCCTTCTGAGAGTTTCTCGAGTCATGATCACATTAATATATTATACAAATAAATGATAAATAAAAATAGACCATAAGTCTTGAATATATACAGTACCCTAAATATAAACAAAAAAACAAATGTTATCTTGCACCCCTGGAATAGCATGGGGTGTTAGCATCACACCTCTAAGGTGTGTGAACACCCTGATTGGGAAACCTGATCTGGTTCAATTATTAAATGGTCTTAGAAAAAAAAATCAAACTTTATTCAACTCTTTCTAAATGCATTTGAATGTTAGTAATAAACTGTGTGTCATAACTAACAGTTGAATATATTTAGAAAGTTATAATAATATATGAATTATTTAAAAAAAACATTTAACAGTGCACCTAAGCAATGATGGTAGTTCATTTATAACTACTGTAAAATGTCATCACCATAAACCTTTAGCCAATTATTTAAAATAAGGATTATATTGGATTAATATTTATAAGGAATAGTGGATAGATGTTGTTTCACAATAGTAATTCTGATCTTTTGAACTTTGATAATATTCTAAAATAAAGATAATTACATTTTATTAACATTAGTTTACCTTTATCCATACAATTTAATTCCAAGTCTTTGCAGACACCAACATTTCTTTCTGGTAGCAGCGCTTATATATTAAGTATGTTTTAATGAACACACGCACATACATATATATATATCATGCAGATATTTTTAACTTAAACACACACACACACACATATATATATCATGCAGATATTTTTAACTTAAACACACACATATATATATATCTGCCTGAATATTTGTGATGATAGTATTTTAGATGTTGTAAAACACACACACACATATATATATATTTGCCTGAATATTTGTGATGATAGTATTTTAGTTGTTGTAATATGTTGGATTATTTTCATCATCTATCGTTAAAGTGGAATGTCTAGAAAATGTTGAACTTTATTAAAAATTTTCAAATACAAACAACTGTTAGAAATAGTATACAAATAGACAACACAGGTTAGTAGATTACAAAACGTTTCAAGTGGTATTATTCTTTGTGCTTCTTCGGGTGTTGCTGACTAGTAACAATATTAACATAGTAGTCGAACTTTCACTTTAGATCTTTAGTACTGAATTTTAAGACATTACACACACACACACACATATATATATATATGTAAAATTTAATTTAAAAATTCTCATACATAGTAAAACTTCAATAAAAATAATATGAGATTGGATATAATGTTAGCCCACACAATGAATATATGATTTTAATATATATATATTGTAAGTATCACCTTACAATTCACTAAATATTTTAAATAAATATAAAATTTTAATGTAGGAAAATAATGACTTAACCAGTGCCATTTGTGTGTAACACCAAAAAAGAAACACAATTAAATAAACCAAATATACACTACTAATTATGTATTAATAGCTGTGTAAATCGGTCAAAACCATATATATATATAACAATACCTGACTTTAAAAATCAAACCCATAAATGTAAGCAAGCCAAAACCTTGAAAAACAAAAGAAATAACAATAAATATTAAATTTGTTTGTTTATTAATCCAATATAAAATTTTACGAATATCAAAATGACATCAATAATGCAAATAAAAGTGTGAACTTAAACCAATACATAAAAAAACATAGAATAACCATACTTTTAGAAATGATATAATATAGATATGAATTACTTTTCTTTTTCAATTGAGACTTAAACTTGTCATTGGCGAGTTAGCATGCGTTTGATTAAAATTCAATTTCAAAGCAGTCATTTGAAAACAGATTGGCAGTCATTGGAAAATAAAATATATCCAGAGAGAAAGATAACAATGGAAGGGAAGGAGTAATGAGCAAAAACTAAGACAAATAAATTACATTTTCAAAAGAGCTTACCTTTTAAATTTCTAAAAGAAATTTATTCATGATCTTAACATCCTCAACATCAAAGTTCATAAGCCACTATAATTGCAACCTATAAAAATTGACCGCCACCACTAATTCCATAAAACTAATATTTTTAACCTAAGTTAGAAGCTAGAAAATAATAAATCGTGCATAGCTAGAAAGTGAGAAAACATCGTGGGGATGGAATTGATATGAGTATCAATTAAAATCAACACTGCAGTAGCCATGCCAGGGAAAAGATCTACAATGTGCTATAATCAATTAAGGAAAATATCTCAACCCAGGAAAAATTGCTCATAAAAGAGTTAGTCACCATTGTGAATATCCAAATGATGATCGAATACAATTCATTGAACTACCACTTAAGGCAAAAAGAATTTTCCTAAAGTCAATGATACCTGGACATTTTCCAATATGAATTGTAAAATTTTGAACTGTAGCTAAACTACACTGTATTAATTTCTCTACTTCTATAATTTTTATTATTATTATTTTATTTGCTATTTTGATTTCTTTCTTTTGAAAACAGATGGTCAACCCATCCAATCATCAAATAGTTTGTAGAGAAGGGGAGTCATCAATGCTAATATTAAATTTTCACTTAGTAATAAAATATAGGTGCAAATTGCTAAGCTTTCTTACAAATAGACTCAATAATCTACTGACTTGAGAGGTGAGACTTTGCTTTTATCACAATATTTTGTATTAAATTTTGTGTAACTTAAGTTGAAATCACCCATTAATATTGTTTGGTTGTGATTGGTTGTGAACTGGGAGTTTATATGTGCTATTATGCTGGGACCTGGGAATAGATACATAAAAATAATGTTGAGTGTGGTAATTTGAAGCTAAAATGTAGAAATTAGGAGATGTGAATCAATGTAAATAAATTTGAAGGTTGAAAATCTGCAGTTTGAGGCTATGACTATGCCTTTACCCACTATAGATGATGATGTGACCCTGGAGTATGTGGAAAATCTTGGTTTTATATGTATGGGTCTGGATTAATTTGTGATCCATTATAAGATTTTTGTTTCTAGTAGTTCTAGTATTTGTGGGTGTATGATGCTAATCCATTTGTTAAGCTGATATTTTTTCTATTGAATTAATGCCTCTGACATTAATTGCTGCTATTTTAATTTTCATGAACTGTGTAGCTGGGATTTGTTTGTATTTTTTGTTGTGGTTGTTTTGGAGCTTTATATTTTATATTTTTGCTGATTTGTTTTATTTCTGTTTGGTTTTGGTCAGTTTTGTTGCCTTTTGCATCATTCTTCTGATTTTTTTGTGTTGAGTGTTTGGGTGCTTTGTACTTCTTCATTTTGTGGTGCTATGTTATTAAATAGTTTTCAAATAAATTTGTGATTATTTCCATTGGACTTGTCTTCATTTATATTGTCAATGATTGGTGAATTAGCGTTTTCATCATGTCTTCACGGTTTTTGCTATCTTTTTTCTAGTAGGCTCCCTAGGCATTGTCTTGCTTTCTGGATGAATTGGATTTGTTAGTCTCATTATTGTGCTAGGATTACTTGGGGGTCTCCATAATTTCTATGACTGTCTTATTGACAATAGTATGTTGTGTGATTTTATCTATTGTGCAGTCAAATTCTGGAATATATACATTTGCTTTAGTTATTTTTTGCTTCACTTCCACTTTCTGTTTGATCATGTTCCTTGGTTTTGAGTTTTGTTGTTTATTCTGTGAACAAATATATAGGGTCTAAACTTGGTATCACTGCTTTTTTATTGTTATTGTTTCTTTGTGTAGTTTGTGCACTGCTATTCTTGGTGATGGCTATCTTTTCTTCTATTTGCATGTTAGTGTTGAAATTTTGTTGTTTTTGTGCATTTGGGTTTTGATTTTGGTTAAGTTCAGACAGTTTGGACCTTGTGAAGTAACATACCCCCTTTGTTTACATGAGTAACACTGTATTTCAGACCCCTGATATATAGAATTAGCATTGCTTCCTGATTCAGAATTTGTGTTGGTATACAATCTGGATCAGTATCTGGATGCAAATTTATTCTGAAATCATGTTACTTGAGATTGGTATTGGTGTGTCTTTCTAGTATATTGTTTTGAGCATAATGACTTTGTCACGTTGCCATCACCCTTTGAAAATCTTATTCTGTGTATCCCAAGTAAGTGTTCTTAATTATTCCTGTAATATCATTGTGATAGTTCTAATCTAAGTGATCAATGCAGGGTCACTCAATGATTTGACATGTCTTTAAAATCTCTTCCTTTGTGTGATATTATAAAATTTCCGTATTAAGTACCGGTCAATGGGATGTTCTGCAATTTGTTGTATGGTATCCCAGAATCCATTTACTGTTATTGCCTCATATAGCAACTCCTTTGGATGTTGCAAAGAGATGTTTTGGTACTAATTTATTGAACAATTCAGTTGTGATCTTCAAATTTTCTTCATTACAGAAATTTCTGTTGGATTTTGACTTTCCTGTTTTTCATTTTCTAAGTTATCTATATTACTATCGGTTGGTTTCCTATATCTAGGAACAATATTTTGAGAGGTGGTTGCATTGCTTTTTTTTAAAAATCTCTTTGCTGATATATGAATTAAATTGACTTTCAATTTTTAGATAGGATAAATGAATTCTTTTTTTCTTCTTTTTTTCCCCTTGATCATATCTGAAAATGTTGGCGTGTTTTTTTTCTTTTTTATGAATTTTATTGGTGTTTTTGCTGCCACCATTAATTAGGTCATGTGATATTTGAGCCTCCATGTTTGCATTGTTAATGTCAATTTTTAATTTAAAAATTATCGATTAAATTCTGCTTACTTTTTCTGTTAGTTGATATTGATTTAAATTAATATTATAATTTTTGATATTATATATATTTTACTTTGTTTCTGATAGTCTTACTAGCTTTTTAATGATTTAAATGTGGAGAATTTTTACCTGATCTGTGCTGTCCAAGGTTTAAGATACCCTCCTTCTTCCTTTTTTCTTTTTTTTGATGTTCTTCTTCTCCTCCTCCTCTTTCTTCTTCTTCATCATCTTATTATTATTATTATATATTTTTTAGATTTAAAATTTTTTCATATACAGTGGAATAGCCTAGCCCCATTGCATACATCATACATAGTATAAAATAGTTGTCATTTTGTTGATAAAGTTTGATTAGAATAGAATATGTATTGCTTGTTGAATTGCAAGTGTATAGTATTTTCAATACTTGTGTGTATAATACATATGCTTTGTTATGTGTATGGAATGGATATATAAATTAAAATTATAATATAAACAAAATAAATTGAGGAAACATATTTACATATATTTTACTGAATATATATTTATTCTTTTATTCACTGAAAAATTAACAAAAAAAGTTACTATACAGCATTTTTATTTTTTTAGATAAAGTCAATAAAGAAATGTTTGATCTCTTCACAATTCAATATGTTCTGGCAATATTCTGTTTTTATTCAATAACTTTTTCTCTTTTATAGAAATATAATAGTAGTCTCATTGTGAAGAAATTAAGATATCTGTAATTGTTGTATTGTTTTTAAGTTAGTATCATTTTAAGTATGTTCTTTCAGTATTATGTTTAAAAACATATTTTGTTATGTGATATATACTGAGCATCAAGTTTAAGAAGGATCAAAAAATAAAATGTATGTGCTTTCAACATAATCCAAAGAAAATTTATTAATATATATATATGATTCTGTATGGTTCTCTATGACAGAAAAATGCTTCTGGAATATTGTAATTTTTTAATCATGTATGGCAATTAGAGATGAAAAATGGTTGCTCTTGTAGCATAAAATATATTAAAGTTGTAAATTTCATTTTTTTTGTTTGTGGCTTCATTGCAATTCTAAAATAATGAAATTTGGATAACCCTACTAAGCACTTATAATAGGTGGCACTGTAATACTTTTGTGATGTGATATGATATACTGTGGCTTCTCCTTAAATGGAGTCAGGAATCTCTCAGCAATTATACCCAGAGAAACCTATTAGTCACTTTATTTTCCATTCCTCACTCTAAGTTTTCCCATATTCTGCTCCATCCCATTTCCACAACATAATCTTTGTCAACTCTATGGCTTTTATATCTAAATCCCCCTTATTATTTCCCAAACCCAGCATAAAAACCAATAATCCACTTTCTGTATAATCACTTTTTTCATATTTATTCTTCCATAATTTCATTATTTGTACCCTTTCTGTTTTCAAGCATTTATATTCAATTAACAGATGCCTAATATTTTCTGTTCCTTCCTTACACAATTTACAGACTAAATCACCCATATTTTTCCATTTGCATGTATATTCTCTTGTTGCTAAAGATCCCATTCAAGCCTTAAATAATAGACTACTTTCCTTATCATATATTAACTTGCACCTAATATTCTGTTTACTCCTATATATATATTTAAGCTCCTTTTTATTCTCCATACTAGTTCTCCATCTCTCTAACTCTCTATTCTTTATTAATAAATCTATTCTTTTATCCCATTCTTTACCACTATAATGCTCAAAAAATATATTGATATAAATTCTTTATCCAAATCTTTTGATGTGATGTGATGTACTGTGACTTCTCCTTAAATGGAGTCAAGAATTTCTCAACAACTATGTCCAGAGAAAGCCACTTTACTTTCCATTCCCACTCTAAGTTTTCCCATATTCTACTCTATGTGATGTGATGTGATGTATTATGGCTTCTCCTTAAACGAAGTCAAGAATATCTCAGCAATTATGCCCAGATAAACCTGTTAGCCACTTTATTTTACATTCCCCACTCTAAATTTACCAATAATTTGCTCTATCCCATTTCCACAACATAATCTTTGTCAACCCTATAACCTTTATATCTAAATCCCCCTTATCTTTTCCCAAACCCAGCATAAAAACCAATAATTCACTTTCTGTATAATCACTCTTTTCATATTTATTTTTCCACAACTTCAGTATATGTACCCTTTCTGTTTTCAAACATTTACATTCAATTAGCCTAATATTTTCTATTCCTTCCTTACATAATTTACAAAATAAATCACCCATATTTTTCCATTTACATGTATATTTTTTTGTAGCTAAAGATCCCGTTCGAGCCTTAAACAATAAACTACTTTCCTTACTATTATCATATATTAACTCACACCTAATATTCTGTTTATTTCTATATATATATTTAAACTCTTTTTACTCTCCATACTATTTCTCCATCTCTCTAACTCCCTAGTCTTTATTAATAAATTTATTCTTTTATCTCATTCCTTACTACTATCCCACTAATAGTTGAACCACTGCCATCTAGTGTTCATATGATTAACTATTGCTTACACAAAATTTGGATTCTGATATAGTAGTAAAATTAATTTTATAATAGTGATTTCCACTAAACAAATAATATATTACATCTTTCACTTAAGAATAATCTAAATTTAACTATGAAGATCTTTTATACACCCTATATATTTAATATACAAACTTTGTATTAATTGCATACTATACAATTAACTTACTATATCAACTTACAAATATTTTTATAGTCCTCGTTACTCCTTGGGCCAGGATAATCATTAATCAATGGAATTTCCAAACCTTATACATAGGTTTGAATTACTTTATATTCCTAACTAATTAAGCTCATGACACGCTGCCTTAAGGCATTAATATAATCTTTGATTTTATTTATAGTTATTTATATTTTTTTCATACTTGCATTAATTAACCATCATGAGTTTCTTATACTGCTTTTAAGACTAAATTGTTGGTCTAATACAACTTTTGATATTTCTGTACATATGGCTTGCATACCTCATTTATATGTATACATTGAAACTTTCTTATAGACAATGTTATCCTATCATTGATTGCTTTTGTATCCACTCTAATGTGTAAATAAAGTTTGATTTTTGAAAAAAAAACAAAAAAAAAACAATACTGATAAAATCATAAATCATTAGAAAAAAAAGGAATGTTATTATTACAATAAATAAATATGATGATTCTCAGTATAAATATAAATTTAAAGTGTTTTAGGAAAATGACAAAGCGCTAGCTAAGAATTAAAAGTTCTTGTATGCTCAAATGTTATTTGACCTCCTGAGCAACTCTCCATTTGATTGTAAGCCTTTTAGATTAATATTTTTGTCCAGATGAAAAAAACATGAGTTGCAATGATTTATCCTTATAAAATTAGAAGGTGCAAAATATAATAATCAGTTCACTTTTCCCATTTTAGATCTCATTCATTTTATTAGGATAAGTGTATGTGTGTGTATATATAAATAACAATCAACAATAAATTCAAACAAAATAAATATTTAATATTATCAACTTATCCTAAATTGGCCACATCTTTCTAATTCCCTATTCTTTATTAGTAAATCTATTCTTTTATCCCATTCCTTACCACTATAACACTCAACAGTCCTCCTAACACAATCATCCCATCTTTTATACAAATATACAGATATAAATTCTTTATCCAAATCTTTTGCATACCGTATTACCTTTCTCACCCATCTTGTTACCTGCCCTTTATTCATAACCCAATTAAATACTATTTTAGCTATTCTTTTATTATCCATAAACTGCAATCTACCAAACATTTTCATTTTACTTTTTGCATCTCTCATATGAAAACTTGACCCCATTTCTCCTTGAATTACCTCCCTTGCTGTCCATACATCTGCATCCAATGCATGTCTTCCTACTTCCCTTTGAACTTTTTCTAAGTAATTTAATACCCCATTACTAACATATAATGCATCATTACCATATGTTAACCCTGCCACTGCAACTCCTTTCTATATAATTCTAGCTACATCATATTTATTATATGAAAACACTGTTAATTTCTTTATCAATCCCTTTCTTTTCTTTGCTTCATTTATCAATTTTTTCTCCCATTCATCCAAATAATTTTTCTGATTACTTAAAATAATTCCCAAATAACTATATCTATTCACCACACTTAACTTAATATCCCCCAACAAAAATTCTACATCTTCTCTTTCCCCAGTATTAACCATCATTATATTTGATTTTTTTTCACTAAATTTAATCTCCATCTCTTTACCCACCCTTACACATGTTGTCAACATAACTTCCACATCCTCTCTTTTTTCTGCACACAAAAAAATATCATCTGCAAAAAAAAGACCTGACAAAATATATACTCCCTTACTACCTATTAACGGTATCTCTATCTCTCTTCCTAAACATTCTATTGCTCTTTCCATTTCACTCAAATACAATACAAACAAAATAGGTGACAAAGGACATCCTTGCCTTAGTCCCACCCATTTTTAACTTTAACTTTAGCAGAGCAAACCTAGTAATCAATGGATGCAAAAATATTTGTGCATAAAATCCCTATCTAATGTTTACTCATCCAATATCACCAGACTAGTTTTATTCATAGTGAGGAGCCTTGGATTTGAAAGCATTGCATCTAGATCTTAGGATCTAATGCAACCCTCCAGCAGCCAGGTTTTACCTTTTTGGCGAATAATAAGGTTATGAGTCCAAAATGAAAACACAACAATGGTTTCAATCCAAGCTCATTTACTTGTATAGTCATACAGATAGTCACCATCATCACATGGGATTTTATGCACAAATCTTTTTGCATCCATTGATTACTATGTAAGTATAAAGACTGGTGATCATGTGATGTTTAGTGCTGTCAGATTAATGATAATTTTCTTGTTTGTCATAAGAAGTGACTTAAGTATGAAAGGGTAGCTGTTTTGGCATATCTAACAAGTATAGTTTAGTCAGTTTATGTTATTGATATATCAATTCATTTCATTTAAAGTACATTAAATCTTTAAATTTTACTATGTGTATGTAAATATATTTATATTCTAGCAATCATGTAGTAATGTACTTGAGAGGTGGTGTGATGTTTGTGCTCCTAATGCCACAGTGAGTACTTAACTGCTCCATTGAGTTAATCTAAGGTGAGTTTTTTTTCGATTATATTACTCAGCTGGGAATCAATAATTGAATCTTGAGCACTGATTCACTACTCTGTTCATTGTGCTCAACTGTATAAGGATATTTATATATTAATCTCTTTCACTTAGATATTTAGGGCAGATTGGAATTATAAGGCATCAGTTTACTATGATCAAGTGACTATGTATGTAATCATCATCACTGACTATAATTTGCCATTGCTCACCAGCCTTATATTGAATAATATTAACATTATTATTATTATTATATTATATGTAAATGTTTTTACTGTATTCACTCTTTTGTATGTGAAAGTTTTAATCAGTTAATAGTAATAATAATTGAATGAGTTATTGCTTGGAAGTTCATAAAAAGTTTGAGCAAGGAAATGACAAAGCAGAGTCACGATCCATGGGCCTTGAACTCTGCCACTCGATTATAGCACTTAAACACACATGACAATTATTGTTGTTTAATCAAAAGACTATTATGAATTCCTATAAAGATAAAACTTGCAATAAATAAAATAAAATCAATTAATTCGTACATCATGAAACGTGTATTTATAAATATATAAGCATACGCCTTTCTATATTTCTGGTATGTATATTCATATCATGTCACCTTTTTAAAGGCTTTTTTTATATGTATTAATTTAAGTATTCTGTTTTGTTATTAATTATTAATTTGTCATTTTTAAAAATTGTCTTTAATACATAAATTATTTTCTTGACTTTTGCGTTACGATTCCATTAATTTTTGCGGAATGCATATCAATGAATTTGTTCTAATGGGAGATGGGGAGAAAGCAATATAAAGTATCCTATCTCAAATATAAATTTTACCTCGGTGACAAATTCATCTGACCCACTCTGTATTTGCATATAATTGTACAGTCTGAAGCAGCAGGAAGGAGGATCCAGTCTAATTGCTGCAGGCTTGGTAATTAATCATTTCTACCATTTTAACAATATTCTCTTTCCAAATAATTCTACAACAAAAAATAGTAATATAAAACTGTGTGTGTGCGAGCGCGTACACAAGAACATCAAAAATCCATTCTTTTAGGAAACATTTTATTTGCATTGTTTTATCAAATGTTCAACCTGAACTTTTTATACATTTGGAAGCTATCTTCATTTTTTATGAAATCCAGTGCAATATATATATAGAGGACTTGTTTAAAATCTGAACTTAAGGAGGCGAAAATATAGGTATCTTTTATTTTAATGGTTCTTGGGTATTAAATACAATATAAATAAGTGAATAAAAACAGAAGTTATTAATATATTTGTTTATTAAATATCAAAAGTAAACAAGGCAGGAGAATAAAACCTTTATACGTTGGATAGATATTGAATAGAATATACAAATAGCACAAACTCGTGCGGTCAGTTTAACTGTTTGGTTTTTCTTCTAGTTTATTCAGCACGCACAGTTATATGCCAGGCAGGCGTTATAATTAAGCAGCGGGCGAAGGGATGAACTTTAGAGGGGCACAGTTACTTCTCATTAAGGGTCACATTTTTATATAAATTAAGTATATTAGTATTTTTTTTAAAAAATTGAAGTTGATAAATGTTTTGGAGAAAGGTAATAACTGATGGTCTTGCCTAAAATGCAAAATAATCCGGTGCGGGCGAGGGAGGGGGTGATTTTATGTTCAAGTTTATGGCAAATTTAAGTAAAATATCTTGGATATCATTTATTGTAATAGAACTTTCTTAAGTACAGTGTGTGTTTTTTTATTCATTTGCCAAAGCAACAACATTAAATTTTTTTATTCTCCACACGAAGACTGTATGCATAAAATCGTTTTTATACTCTTTTAATCAATCAGTCTGGTATTGGATAACAATAAAATCTTTGAAAATGAGCATTATGGCACAATAAAGTTTGTTTTACACCTAGACACTCCATTAATACTTAAATAAAAAAATATTCTAAAACAATGTACTCCGTTTTTGCATAGTGGTGAAGTAATTTCAGAAAGAAAAGCATTCTGTTGAATAGTTGTTTGTATTAGAAAATTTTAAACTTTAATAAAGTTTAAAATTTTCTATGCATTCAATATTTCCTGGTAGACGATGGAAATAGTCCAATATATTATATCAGCATCATAAAATATCTAACAAACAGAAAAATGGACTAACATGTTTTATACGTGGACATATTTGTGTTTTGCAGATTAGATTGTATAGTCGTAGCAATATTTAGTTTTGGAGGTTTTTATCATTCCTTTTCTTTCCTTGCAGTTGGAATAGCCAAACTCATTTAGGAGTGTTGTTATATGTATGTGTAGAAATGCTATTCTTCTCAAAGATGAAAGCCAATAGAAAGAAATTAATCTGAGAAATCGTTTGATACAGATTAGACTTATACTCCCTTTCATATAAACATACAACATTCTCGTTGGAATAATAAAAGTATTTTAAAGTATAACATTTTGTTTAAATATATTTAATAAAACTTGATACTTATGTATTAGTCCGGTTGTGATATATCATATATGTATTAGACTGGAAATAATTTTCCAATCTTGTGATCTCAGAAAATAATGTCTACATGGGAGCTTCTGACAAACTTAATCCATTAATTAAAATTTTATTCGGAAAAATAATGTGCTTTAACTTTATTTACTGAAATGTGTTCGGGTGTCTCAGTGTTGTGAGGTGGTATAGAGAATGGTGGGTCGTGTGAGGGTCTGTGCTCATATACCCTATGTATTACGTATATAAACATGAGTATATAATAAGCCTGTGTGTTTCAGTTATTACACAGTAGAGATGTCTGCCCATCCCTTGTATTAAATGGATCATGTCCTGTGTATGAGGGGTCAGTTGACCTTAGGTCAACATGGATGTGACAAGAATCTCAGCCTTAGTGTGGCCTTTGAGTGCTCCATCATCGGATTTTTAATTGGATGGATGGTTGAAGAGTTAGAGTGTGGAGTGGATTGAAGCCTGTCCATTAAAGGGTGAGGATTGGCTGTCTTGATATATGTCTGAGCACTTGTGGATATGTGTGTGGAGATGATAATCTGGACCAGCTGATGATTGTTGATTTGGCATGAAATGCATGTGTTGGTGATTATTTGTCTTTTTGGCATGTGTGTGTTTGGGTGTATTGATGTTGTGAGGTGGTGTGGAGAGTGGTGGGTCATGTGAGGGTCTGTGCTCATATACCCTATGTAAACAGTATTTATGTTTTTATGAGAAATTATCTTCCAACAAGTAATTGTATATATTATAAGTGGTAAAATACTTGTGCAATTTTATAGCTGTAAAGTTACTTTAGTAGCTAGTTATGATATTTAGCCCTACAAATAGTTCTTTGTAATTTTAAAGTATTTAAATTTTAAGTATTTGTGAACTTATGTCTTAGTTAATGTAGTTTATAAGCCTATAAAGTTAAAATAATCATAATTTAACTATTAAAGTATTGGAAAGATTTAGTATTGTTATTAAACTTGAAAACCAAGTTCAAATCCTTATATTTAGGTTTTCTAATAGAAGGGTTAAATGTCAAAATGCTTTAATTCAATTTCAATTGTAATATAATATCTTACATTTAAATATTTTAGATTTAGTGAGTTAAAAGCAGTCATAATAAAGCTCATAATTTTAAAATATAAATTAAAAAAGTGAATACATGAATATATAACTGGAAAGTAATTAATTTTTTTAACATTTCCTTGTTTACCATGTTTATTAAATAATTTTTTAAAAGATAATTCTAAATGTTCTGAATATTTAAATTAAATTAAAATGAATATGTTAACTAAATATAAGATGTTTTTATTTGAAATAAGGTAATTTTCATTTTATAATATGTTTTCTTTTTTTTCTCTTTAGGCTGCAATTAAAAAAAGTCAATTCGGAACAATAAGACTGGCCACTTTTATTAACTTCTCAATTTGACCACCAGATGTAGCATGATATTTGATAATGGCTGTGATGACTCAATGGTTAATCGATTTTTCAAGTTCTTCTACAAGATAAAAGATGAGGATAAACTAACTTGTCAGCCTTGGCTAATTGACAAAATCTGGAGCCAGATGTGGCTAGAGACTTAATTCATGTATTTCTAGGCATAAAACTTCAAATTTCTTCTATCCATTGAATAAATAATATATCCCATCTTTCACCAAAGAATAATCAAAACTTTAACTATGTAGATGTTTCCTACATCCCATATATTTAATACATAAACTTTGCATTAGTTTGATTCTGTATAATTAATTTACCTATATCAACTTGTAAATATTGTTATAGTCCTTGTTTCTCTTTGGGCCAGGATAGTCATTAATCAATGGAATTTACAAACCTTATTTATAGGTTTCACTTACTTTATATTCCTAGCTAATTATGCATATAATGCAATGCCTTAAGGCATTAGTGTAATCTTTGATTTTATTTATATTTATTTGTCTCTTTCATACTTATATTAATTATCTATCATAATTTTCTTATGCAGTTCTTGAGACCATGTTATTGTATAATACAACTTTCAATTTTTCTATATACATAGTTTACATACCACATTTATACGTATACATTGAAACTTTATTATTGACATAATTTTATACTATCATTGTTGTTTTTTTGTATCTACTCTAAGGTTTAAATAAAGTTTTAATTTTGAAAGTATAATATTTGATTTTATAAATAATTTATTTTAACAGAAAATGTGATAATTAATTAGTTTGTCTAGACATAAATTATTTGATTTAAAAAAATGAATATATAAGGAGATTATTTTTAGAATTTCTTCTTAGAGTTGGTAAGACATTGGATTCAAACCATGTAGGTAGAAATTAAAATGTCAATATTAGAAATCATAAAATAATCATATGACAGGATATAATTGAGAAAAACTGACACTTGCACACACCCTGGGTATCACAATCACATTTTTATTCATTGTTACTGGAAGTTATTCAATCATTTTAATTTAATAAGTATAAATATTTTGTTAGTAATTTTATTTTTCTTAGTGAAAGTAATGGTTTGCTAAGAAATTAACTTTATTTAGGTACAACTTCTAAATTAAAGATTTTTGAGTGCACATTGCAGTAAGCATTATGGTAAAACTAGCTAGTTATTAGATGTTTAAATTTATAAAATTTACATTTCATGCTTTATGGAACTTTAAAAGACAGCATTATCATTGCTTTATGTAAGAACTATTATTAATTTTCATTCTTATTTGAAGTTTATTTGATATTCAAGTTTACTTTAACATATTTTTAAATTTCTCCATAGTACTCATGACTTTAACATTATTTCATTTTGAATAAAGAACTTTAAATTTCTAACAATAATAACTTCTGTCATGATGAGAATATTGTTTAAATGTCTTCTAAAAAATTATACATATTTTAACCAGAAAACCTTTGACTTAGTTAAATTATATTATGTGGACATATTTCACAGTGAGAAAAGAAATATATTTTTTGGTTTCATGGGAAAAAACAATTATATTATTCCAGAAGTTTTATAATATACTATTAAATACTTTAATATAGTATTTATGAATTATAAATGAAAGCATTAATATTCTTAATATTATTATTTTCAGTAAAGTTTAATATAAAATTGTCTCATTAATAATAAAAGCTTGCTGTCTCACTCTCTCTTTCCCCCTCAGCATCATCATTGTTTTGAAAACTGCTCTAATAATATTTAAAATATTTTAAGAATAATTGTATCTCCTGCTTATCATTATCATTATTATTTAACAAAATGCTTTCAAAGATAAAAAGATAAATGACTACTTTATTATGAGAAATAAATATTTTAATTACATGGAAATTTTTTTTAAATAAATGGTCATATCTAACACATTTCTGATAGCATTATTTTAAATATTTTCTAGTTAAGTATAATTGTGAAGTATTATTTATACTACTTAATTATGTCATGTTCTTGCATGTTGGATATTTTTAGTATCTATAGAATTTGTATTTGCTTTACTAATTATATCCGGCTTCATGGTTGGAAACAGAAGGACTTTTATTTCACTTTATAAATAGTAAAATGGTTTAATATTAAGTTTTAATATTTATGATCTTCCTTATAATATCACAATTATTTTTATATCATATCATTTGGGTATAATTTTGTATTATATTTTTATAAACAGTTCTGTCAAAGTTCTCAGAATATTATCATTTGATAATATATTTTGAAAATGTTTGTGTGCCCTTCTTATGAATTATTTATTTATTGCTTATTTTACTGCCTAATTTTATTAAGCTAAATTTAGCATTAATTATTTATCATTTTCACATATGTTTTAGTTATTGGATTTGTTTAAGAAATAGTAGCTTAGACTCTCTCTTATTTTCTAAGAATGATTTTCTTGCCAGTATAGTTTTGGAGATTTAGCTTAGATTCTCTCTATGTTGTTATGATATTTTCAAATGTATTTCAGTGTTCTTTGTTATATTAAAGCATGTAGTGCATTGTTTAAGGCAAATCCAGTTATTATCATTGTTCCCAGGTGATTCATCCTCATTGCTTCATGACTAGAGATTAAGTCCTAGTTCAAATTATTTACTTTCCTCAAAGTAGGTGCATTTATTTGGGAGTTCATGCCATCAAATGTTTACTTTGTCTTTACTTTGTTATCAAAGTGTGGATTTATTTTGTTGGTAACGTAGTTTGTATAAAGCCATGGATATTATATTACCATGACTTTATCCTGACAATTGATATGTTTTTCATCAAGTATTGATGAATGTCACTCTTACATTTTGTTACACTCCTATTTTATCTGAGTGTAAGTTATACTGTTAATGTGTAGGTCCTGTAGTTATGCTTTGCTTGTACTTAGGATATACACTCGATAAAAAATGATTTAAAATTTTAAATTATGTTTTGGCAGAAAATAATATACATCTTTAATATACATCTCATCACTGGATTGGTAAGCTTATCATTTTAAATAAATTGTATTAAATATTCATAAGAGACACTCAAAGACTACAAATGTTATGTAAATAGGAGAACTTAATCATATTCAAATTTATAGAAAATTTTATGGATAATTATATTAATATTTTTTTATATTTTTATTTTATTTTTGCATAATAAATTTGTAAGCTGTAATTTTTTCTGATATTTAAAAAAAAAAGGAAACTTATCTGTAGAAGTTTTTGCTTAATATCATTAGAAGATATGTCAGATTTGTTTATTTTTTGTTTAATGTGAAAATAAATATTGTTTTATTGTTAATTAAATTTTTCTTATTGTCATTTTTCCACATCATCCATTATTCAGAAATCTAATAAAAATTATAAGAATATTATAAATTACTTTAAATCTTTATGCATTAAGAGTATATGAGTATTAAAATTTTGACATAAGAGTCATTTTATTAAAATTGCACCTAAGATATTAGAATTATTTTTAAAAAAGAGATGATTTTCTTCAATAAAGAATCATTGTTGCCTATTTATCATTCAGTATCACTTTAGTCAATTTTGTTTGTTTCTTAAAGATCACCGTGCTGATTTAAAATTATTTTTCCATATTTATAAAATTATATTATTATTTCATAATCAGTTCAGATCATAGAATTATTTTTTAAGTTTGGAAATGTTTAGAATAGGTTTATTAATGCAATATTTACAATGGCCATAAAATCCCTTATTCACTCTTAATATCCGAATATTATCCTAATAGATTATTTTTGTTTTATTCTAAAATAAAAGGTTGTCATGTTTATTTAAAATATTAATATTATTATTATTGTGGGAAACATTATTTTAGGGATAAAAGGATGTTTTGCTATTCTTGTCACTAGGATTTTTATCTTTGCTAAATAATCCATAAGAGTTAAAAGATAATTTATTTTATGATAATTAACTTTAATCATAGATAACCAATTTATTTATAAACCATCTTATTAAAGAAATTATTATTGTTAAAAAAGAAACTGTTTCAAATAAGATATTGTGGCAAATATTCCAGAAAACATGGTATATTTTACAAATCAAATGTTACCTCTGATCATGGCAATAAAATGTTTTGAAGATTGAAAAGAAGTGTGGTAATGGTAGATGTTGTGAAGTGGAGAATTTTAGTGTAACCTTTAATGACAGATGCTTTTGATATTAAGAGTCTTTACTTTTATAAAAGTGAGTCTTCCTCTTAGGTCATTAATGTTATGTTAATGATAATTATTTCAATTATTTATTTACCTTTTCTCTTATGATTGTGCATGAAATCCCACTGATCTTAGCTTATACGATAATATTGTTTTATTGATTATAATTAGGCGATTATTTAGTTTCCACTGGCCTTTTTATAGGTTACATATATATATATAATAAAAAAAAACAAGTCATGTCACATGACTTGTTTTAAGCTTATATTACAGATATTTAATATAGGGAGGTAGCAATACCTCTAACAAGCTTCTATTGATAAGTGCCGCAAGAGAAAACATTATATATATAGAGAGAGAGAGAGAAAACATTCTAGATAGAGATTTTGAATGCTTTCTCTTGCAGCACTTATCTATAAAAGCTTATTAGAGCTATTGGAATGCTCTCTATAATACATATATATATATACATGGTAAAAATAATAATATATATATAATTTTCAATTATGTAGTAATCCTTATCAACTGTAAAGTAATATGGAAGTTTTATATGTTATTTTCGATGAGCTATGCACGTCAGTATTTGCTACTGATCTATTTATTACATTATCTTTAAATCTATTTATTAATATTGCTTCCTTAATTTTTCTTTTTTTATTATTTATTTCTATAATATTTTAAACAGCATTAAATTGTTGCACATGCGCTTTGGATTTTAACCATTCATTTTATAGTTAAAATCCAAAGCGCATGTGCAACAGTTTAATGCTGTTTAAATATTACAGTTTGTAAAAAACATCACGCTATATAAAATAATTGACTTATTTCTTTCTATATTAAAAGTAAATTTAAAATTATAAAAATTTTCATGGTTGAAGAATATTGAGGCAATATTTAATTGATTGTTTATCTTTTTTTTTTTTTTTACACAATCATAATTGATGTTCTTTTATCCCTTTTTCGAGAGTACTTTTTGATTCCCGATAATATGATTTTTTACAATTACATATAATTTGATAAATTATATGACTTCTTTGCATTTTAGATATAACACCCTTCGAATTATTAGTTATTCTATTTATATTTGGAGGAACGCAAAATGAAATATTGAATTTATCTTTAAATATATATTTAATTAATTTGGATTATACACCATTTACAAATGGCATAGATATACAATTTTTATTATCTACTTTTTTGTTTTATGATTATTCTTTTTATATGTATGTAGAAAACACACATATATTTTAAACATACTTAATATTCAGGTGCTAAATACATATTTTATATGTTTCACTATTAACTTAAATTTTGATATATCTACTACAAGCCCTGGCTAGATGTCACAGATTTAGGGAGATTACTATATTTAAAAGCTCTTGTTACAAAATTAATATATATATACTTTATACTTATTGCTATTTATAAAGTTTAATATAACTAAATCTAATGATTTCAAACGAATTTGAAAAAAAAATCTAGTTTTTGTTATTTTTCATCTGATTGAAATATTTTGTCTTTCATCTTGCTTTGATGGAAGTTTTTGTTTTAATTTTAGACAGCAAAAAAATATGGATTTAAAAAATATTTTAAATTCTAATAGGTAATTAGTATCTACATGAGAAACTTTTTCAAATACATTTCAGTAAAACTATAAACATCGCTAAAATTATACAATAAATTATTTGCTTTATTCTTTTAGAAATATGAATTTTTTCTACAGTACAGGTTTTTTTAATACCCGCACTTCTATATGTAATATATAGAGAGTTTGAACTCAGACTTTCACACGACCTTCAACCATCCATGCTATCTCATACCGCTGATACGCCTGTCAAAAAGATAAATAATCGTCTTGTATTGGTGGTCGAGAGTTCAGCGCGACTGCCTTGCATGCAGGCAGTTGCCCGGGTTGCAGGTTCGCGTCCCGGCTGATGCTATGACACTTTAAAAAAAAGATAAATAATCACCAATATCCGTATTTTGTGCTAAACCAGCACTCATTTAGACATTTCCTAGCATGAAGTTAGTGTAATAAAATTATAAAATATATATTTTAATTATGTAAAGAATTCATTAAATTTATAATACAGTTATAAAAGTAAGATGCTAGAATAAATTATATATAAAGATGATATAGTAAGTAATGGCAAATTGTCACCAATGATGTCACTGCTGGATCATAATATTCTATTGGAAAATTTAGTCTTCCCTTTAAAAATACATAGACTTTTGATAATATTCAGGGTTCTTAGAGTGGTTACAGATTTGAATATACAGTATATAGATTGCCAACAGATAATTAGTTATCATATGTAAGCCACATTTCACCAGTTAATGCCTAAATAAACTAATAAAATATCAACATGTTGTCAAGGCAACCCTCAGATAATATATAGACTTATTTATTATCTTAATGTTGCCTTACCAACAGACTGTTGATTTTTCATTAGTTTATTTAAATATTGGCTGAGATAATGTAATTTATATATACATTTTTAAAGATAAAACAGATGTAGTATAATAATAATTGATTAGTTTGTTGCTTGGAGTGCCATGTGACATTAGGACACCAGAAGTGGCAAGTTCAGCTTTGATCCACAAACCTTTATATTTTGCAGTCCCCAATTAAGATGGGTGGTTATGGCAAGCAGCGAATTAATGGTATCTATTATATTTAAAATGAAACTAGGATGTGGGAGAAAATATAAGAAAATTATATTAATTGTAATCAGTCAATGACAGAAACCCACTATTAGCAGTTGCAAATTGATGAATGTTATCTTGAAATATTGAGAGTGAGCAGTTTGGAACAATGAGTAGACCAGTACCTCCAGAGGTAATGATGAGTACTTGGAGCAGTCACTGAAACCTTCTTTGCAGAGGAATGCTGATGGGTCAGTCTGCAAGTCAGGGTAGGCTTTAATCTCAGATAAACCAAATATATGAGACTGTGTAATTTTGAGCCATTGTTTTAATTGATTGATTTTGTTGATGGAGTTCAATCCCCTTGCCTTAAATGCAGTTATTTTAACTTTCATCAAGTTTGTATAAAGTGTGTGTGTATATATATTTATATATTATTTCTGTGTGTTGGCTCAGTGTTTGGGGCAATTCATGATCATCATCATGGCTTGGCTTGAGATCCCTGATCAAAAGTAAGATCCATCTAGCTGAAGTCATTTATATTGTAATAAGACAGGTCCTGACTTTATACAGTGGTATGTTTGATAGGCCATCAGGATGGGGGAGAAAGCATACCTAGGATTTCTAAACTTCTAAAGTCATAATCACCTTGACCTCAATCCTAGACTATGATGCATATGTAAATATATCCAATACCTCTTCATATATTCATCTTTTTTCTCCATTCCAAAATTCCACTTATCTTAGAATTCAAGCTTAGGGAGAAATATGTACAATATTCTATTTCAAGGAATAATCATGTTACTAACTTCTTTTCATTGTGTATATGATAAATAGATAAATGAATAAAGAAAAATGTGGACTACTGAATTTAATTTGAGATCATGTTTAACAAGTTTATTCACACTTATTACAATTTATTCAAAGAGAAACTATAAGCGATAGCAATTAATATATTTAGATATTTATGATTATTCTTTGCTCAGTACTCTCAATATTTATTAATACACCCCTTCCCTTCTTCTCAAAGAGGAATTGTTCGATATCAATGAAAAGGGAAAAAAAATTATAACTTGTTAATATTTATATATATACTTGCTTGATAATTCAGAATTTAATAATATCACAATTCTTTGTTTCCAATCTATTTGCTGATTGGTTCATATTAAATAGTGTGATGGTGGTTTAGGATTTCCCCTTTTATTGTGATTTGTTTTTCTAATGATAGAAAAGATCATTCATGCTACAAGTTTTTTATCATATACCCTGAAAAACAAGTAAGTGATAAAGTGATTAGTATCGACAAACAAACAATAACTAATAGTGCAACTGTACAAGCGTTGGTATTTAATGTTGAAAAACATAAAATCTTACCTATAACGCTGGTGATGATCAAATTCATCCACAAGCGAGTTCATGCCTGACCCTATATTTTATTTCAACTTAAAATTAAGCTAGTAATACCCCCCCCCATTTTTATTATATTAAGAATATATAATCCTATTAATCTATAGTAAAGGGAAAAAAGAAATTATATACATAAAATTAATCATGTGATGTCAGATCAAAAGACATCAAGAGTCTATAAAGGAAAATGTCCTAAAAGGATTATGTGCATCCCTATTTGTGCAGTTCATGATCCAAATCGTTGGGTTTGAGGG
Source organism: Epiperipatus broadwayi (assembly GCA_028023455.1). Lineage (NCBI taxonomy): Eukaryota > Metazoa > Onychophora > Udeonychophora > Euonychophora > Peripatidae > Epiperipatus > Epiperipatus broadwayi. Next base: position 9,049,519 of record JAQFVV010012403.1, on the reverse strand, counting down.
TCTTGGAATATGTATAATGGTGATCCAAATTTCTCTTCTCATATAGTAGGCTTTGAATGGTTAAGTTCGTGTCTTCAGATTTAAATATTAAAGTTTGTGGTTGCCTTCAGCATAGGAGAACAGATGCTGCTTTGGGTTGACTTTGTTATTGACAGTTATAGCTCCATGACTGACAAATCTCTTCCTATGAGATAACTTTGTTCTTAGCCACACACACACACATATGTATATATATGTATCCATCTAAGCAGTTAATTAGGGTCATTGAATTTATTAAATAGCTAACTATTGCCTCTTCAAGTTATGGCTGGTCTAACTCTCCAGCTAAAGATTGAAAATATTCTTGGAGTGTTGAATAAATTTAAAGCTATCAATGGTATCCCTTGGTTTACCGACTCTAAGACCATCAGCATTTATTTTAATTCTTATTTATCTTTAGTGGAATCTAATAGTTTGAAGTTTTACTTTGCTATCTGCCAACCTTCATCTTCAAATGCCAAGTTCGATCGCAGTTTATACAATATGCTGTTGTTAGTCAACAAGAGTTTTTGATCTGATCTTTAAAAAAGACTGCTGACCACCAAAACGAGGTTGTTCTTTTTAAGTGTTGCATCGACTCTCTCAAAATAGTGAATTCGATATCATGCATGGATAAATGTCATGTGTTACAATTTATATATATATATATGGTGGATTAATAACAATAAAAATTTATTTATTATTTTCTCCTTTACATTTTTATGTTTTTGTCACTTGTGTCTAAATTTGATCTTTTTTTCCTTATATTGTTATAATATGTATACATGAAACAATAGTTCATGAAAGGTTTATAATAAGGGTAATTTTATATATAAATGTTTACATTTTACACGTTTGTTTTACGTTTCGATTGTTTACTTTTTTAAATTACATGTTTTCTCGTCTAAAAATTTTTGTGAACATTTTTATTTTTCAAGAATACATTTTCAATGGGTTCCATTCTTTTTATAATATAACTTATGGTACCGGATCTAAGTGCTAAAAAAAATAAGGGTGTTTAATGGTTCTTGATGGGATGTAAGATCATATCTTACAATGTAGTTAATTTCTTCTGTTTAGCTCTCTTTAGGTGATAATTGGTCTTTGGTGGGCAGCCTGGATATCTTTTGGCTTTAGATGCTGCTGCTGATATAGGGGGGAAGCATATAGTGATTACCTCTCTTACGCTAATTGATGCTTTGTTGATTACCATAGGTGTGTGTACTGGCTTGAGATCATAGTCATCGATATTGATATAGACACTCTTTGTTTTTGAATTATTATTGTTTCCATTGTTTATGGGGAGGGGTATTAGATAGTTCTTGTGTATGTTCTGTTGTCATCTATGTCAGGATTGTAATGTTTGTTTGTTCATCATTTGTTTTTTTAAATAAAGATCCGATACTTATGTGTTTGTAGTTACGATTGCTGGTTTCTGGACTATTGATGAAGGCTGGCTTTGTGATGCTTATCTAGATTGGAGCCACAGGTAAGTGAATGTATAGTTTCTTCTTATGAGTGTTGTACATGTTGGTTATCTGTTGGCTGATTTTGTATAATTTGATTTTCAATGCAGTGTATTAAGAGGTGGCCATGATGGCCACAGGAATAGCATTGCAATCTTAACTTTCTGATGTAAAGACAAAGCTTATTTTATGATCTGTGTAGGTATATTTTCTGGATTTGCATTGGTGTTTAGCTTTAGTTTGAATTCAGAACTGTTGCTATAAATGAGTGTAGGTGTATCCTTTAGGTATATTGGATTAAAAGTTAAAAGTTTCCCCAAATGGATCCATCATATGAAGGAAATCTTGAACAGTGTAGCTAAAAAATGTGTTTTTTAATTCATCTGTAATGTAGCTTTGTGAGTCTTTATCCACCACCACCAATGCATAGTTTCCTAATATTGTGACTTTGAGCTTGAAATCGGATTTTTTGATATTCATCAAACAATTTGACTGCCAGATATCTTGGGTTAAGATGGTTTTCTGTTCATAGCACTGTATTCCAAAATTCAGATATTATTAAAAGCTTCATAGAGTAATAATCTGGGGAACTTATATAGCATGAGATTTTCATCTGTAGCTGATAATACAATAGATTAAGAGAAAAATATTTTAAGTTAATTAAAATATTCTCTGTATTGTGTTACTAAAACTTGTATTTACTGTTTGTAAAACTTCTGTACTCCAGTGCATGGCAAAGGGGGGGGGAGGTGTGACTATCATAGATTTGCAGGTTAAGATTTCTTGATGTCTTTTTGATTACTTTTTCCAAATCTAGTTGTCGCAGTGTTAATACAGAAACTTACATTTTATGTTGTTTGAACAGTCATTTTATGGGAATTGCTTTGGTACCAGCCACTTGGTAACCTGACTGGGTGACACCATTTTTTGATTTTTATCAATAAAAAATAATTGAATCTTTAGCAGATTATCTTAATTATTTTAAAATGTGAATCGATATTTACTTCTATTGTTTGAAATTTGATTTTCGGATTTATTATATATTACTTTTATTGCAAAGTGTGCAGGTATTTGATTTTTTCAGGTTTGAACCCAGACTCTTAACAACATCTTGCTAGCAATGACTAAGCTTTCTGCTGAACTTTTTATTGTTGTTGTTACTACTACTACTACTATTATTATTGTTGTTGTTGATGTTATTGTTGCTGTTGTTGTTATTGCTATTATTATTATTATTATTATTATTATTATTATTATTATTATTTTTCAAAGGACTTTATTCAATAACTTAAAAAAGGTTACACAATTTTTTTACAAATTATTCTTGATTATTATACACACAGAGAATTGTTTGTAAAACTGGGAGAGATACAAAAGTTCACATACATTCAGTTAGTTGCTTTAAATCCTGATCAAAGTTCAAAAGTTCATTATCATATAATGTCTTTTCAATGATGGCAAGTGGTATCTTTTTCATTTGACATTTCTAAATCTTTTTGATTTTTTCTATTTTTTATAAGTTTGAAGGTAACTGCAATAGAAACCAGATGTCAATGAATGTTCTGTGATTTGTTATTCGTTTATCTCTTTCACGTATACTATCCAATTTATTTTTGAATGTGTTAGGGTGCCTTCTTGGATTATTATTGTACATGAATTTACATCTTGTACACCATAAGGCATAGAAAATAAATATACTGATTCTTATTTAAGCAAAAACTCCTTTTTTGAATGAGTCAAATAGGCAATGCATATTTATTTTTTTATTTTTGAATAGTGTGTTTATTACTAAATGGATGCTATTCAGTCCTAAACCTGAGAAAAAAAAATATGATCTTGTGTTTCTGAGTCTCTGTGGCAGAGGTTACATAAATTGTCTACATTTTGGAAGTTCCTTCTATATTTTAAAAAATGTTGTGTGGGTAGTGGGTTAAGGTTAATTTTAAGTGGAAAATCAAAATATTTTGGTTCAAGTGACCAGAATTTAAATTTACAGCATAGTTGTTTATTGGTGATATTAAGTACAGTTTTTACATCAATTTGTGGATGTAAAAGCAAATGTATTTCCCAGTACTTAAAGTTATTTTGAGGTGGATTAAAATTCAAGTTTTTTATAGATAGTAATGATGGATGCAGTGTCTTCAGATATCCTTGTATTGGAGTGGCTTATCTGTGGGGGTGATTTTGCAGGCTATTTATTATTATTATTATTATTATTATTATTATTATTATTATTATTATTATTATTATTATTATTATTATTATTATTATTATTATTATTATTATTATTATTATTATTATTATTATCATCATCATTATTATTATTATCATTATTATTATTATTATTATTATTTATTTATTTATTTAAAGGTAAATTTTGTTAAGATAAAAAAATATTACATAAGTTATATGTGAAGAAATGTGAGGTCTTAGACAGTTTGATATATGATATTACATATGCAATAACAGTTTACAATCTTGTTTGTGATAGAAAAAAAAACCAAAACATGATTTAGAGTAATTTACAGAATAAAGATTATTAAATAATAAGATACATATATCAAACTAGGTTTACATAAAGTTTTTCAATGTAATATTAAGAAAAAATATGTGGAAACACTTGGTAGTATGAGTGAGGACATAAATGTGGGGTGGGGGGTTGAAATTGGTATTAAATTGGTATATGTCTGTATATAATTGGGGTTTTGGTCTCTTTTTTTGGTCATCTGGGTGGTCATTTGATCTTGGTTAAGGCTAGTTTTATGAGTAGAAACATGAATTACAGGTGAATAGTTTTAGCATAGTATTATTTAGTGTATTGGTATGGCTGAATAGGAGATGATCCTTATGTCCATCTGGATGTAGTATTCAGGTGGAAGATCAGCCGTGGTATCTTTTTAATGCTGTGATGTCTTTGGATATTGCATACATATATTTTCAGTTGGTAAGCATGAATCAATAACTTTATTGTGTGAGAGATCTATTGGTAGGGGGCTGATCGTTAGGAGAAGCAACCTCTTCTATTTTGATTCTATTTGGTTGTTGTATCTTTTTTTTGTCACCCGAGTGCTCTTCTGGTCTGGGTTAAAGCTGGTTCTATGAGTAGAAGGCATTGAGTGAGTGTTTCCATAGTATGGACTGATGTTTTATTCATGAATAATTGTTTAGTGGTTTGTTTGGATATACTGATGTGCTAGGTTGATGGTATTTTGGTTAGACTCTAGTTCAGAATTGATTGTACCAATTGGGTTGTGTTTTGTAGTAGGCAAGTTGTATGCCTGATGTGGAGCCACTTAATTAGAGTCTACAACAATATCATTAACATTGTTTGATTTTGTAGTGGTGAGATCTTGGATGTGCATGTATCTCACTGAGTGATCAGACTCAGGATCTTTGAGTCTGAGATGACAGCTGGCCTTATTCGGTATGCCTGAATCAGTAGTGATTGAATTTGTAATTGTATTATTTTCTTGGTGGATTGTGTAGGTTTGTTTTATGACTGTTTGAACTTGTGGTACCTGATTGGTACTGCATGGTATTTCCAGATGGTAGCCACATGTATAACAATGCGGCATTGTGTGGAAAAATCATTTTGCATTTGTTGGTAAATGTTATTTTTACTGAAAGTTTGATTTTAATTGTGAATGCATCTCAGCATAATTTGGTCACACTGCAGACACTTATTAGTGAGGTAATTGATGGATAATTTTCCTCATTGAACACAAGAGAAGCATTGAGGTTTTATGCCTCTTATGTAAAGTGTGGTCTCTTGGTTGGTGTTTGGCTGGGGATATTGGTGGGTTTTATGTTCTTATTCAGTTTTACTTAAAACTGTTAGTGTGTATGGAAATTGGAGTGTCCTGGAGATAAATTGGTTGGAATAAAACTTTTTTTTCCAAATGGTTCCAAAATATTCTGTGTATTGTAAGCTAAATATGTGTTTTGATGGTTCCAGTTCTGTGGTTTTGACAGTTTCATTGACAACTATCATTGCAAAACTACCTAATGTCTTATTTTTTCCTTAAATCATTTTTTTTTTTTGCTCTGAGTCATAAAATTTCAATAACCAAGAATCTAGAGTTAGAGTGATCAGCCAGGCAAAGAATGGAGTCACATAAGTTGTGTGAGCTAAGTGCTTTGTACAATAATGCCTTTGGGAAATGATATAAGGGTAGATATCAGTAGCAGATAGAATAATAAAATGGTCAGAAAAAAATCAACAAAATGTGATATAAAGTCCCCTAAGAATGGTATCATTGAACGATGCTATTTAGCATTTCAGTTGTCCATGTAATGGGGGAGGAAGTGTTGGTTTTTATCTTTGTGTTATTTTGCTAAGTCTAGGTTTTTGAAATCGTAAAGAGTGAATGAACTGAATCTTGAATTACGTTTTTCATTTAGAACTACCAGGTTAATTTTAGCTATGCTGACATAGATATTTGTTTGTACATTGATGAAATGTCATAATGAGTTGGTTTGGGCTCCAGCAAGTGAGACATTGGCAGCCATCTTTAATTGCTTTTTTAACTGTTGTAGAAATCAGTTATTAATAAAAAGATAACAATACAGTTAACAAAAAACATTATGATTTATAATTAGATTTTTTTTTTCTTTTGAGAGATGCAAAAATTATCTTAAACAATGTTGATTTTGATTAAAGTTTGAATGTTTAAAACTGGAAACACTTTGGTGTCATGTAGTTAAGCTATGATTTTTTCCTAGACTTTTTTGTTATTGTTGTTGCTGTTGTTCTTTTTCTTATTATTATAAGCTTTTATTAGCACTTTTGGGTATTTTATTATTGACTAGCATAAATTTTATGCTTGAATGTTTTTTATTATTATACATTTTTTTATTTTATAATTATACATTATTTCTTATTATAATTACATTAATTATTTATATCATCATTACAGCTTTCGACCATTTTACTTTTGATCTTATATATTACAGACTTATTTATTTTGCAATCTTTAATTTTTGCTACTAAACATTTTAAGTCATTTATCAGTTTTAGTATTTTTTTCACATTTACTTTTGTGTTGCAGTCTTTTTTATAACACTTTTTTTTTTTTTTATTTCACTTCTGATTAATATTAGAATTTAAATATTATTCAAAAGTTACTCATGGATTCTCAGTTAAAGATAGGATCTTTAAAACAAAAAGTGGTTAAGTATTTCTGTCACGTCTATGATTGGAGAAGAAACTATGATTAAAATTTAATATTAAAAAGTAGATGTCACCTAAGAGCATATCAAAAATGAAATACAAAAAAAGTTATTTAAATTGGGGATTTACATGTGTTGGCAATACAAAATGCTCCTAATGCATTGTGCGCTTTATGTAATAAAATACAAGCAAGCAATTCATTGATTCTAGGTAAACTTCATAGACTCTTAGAAATAAAACACTGATTACAAAGAAAAAGATATACACTTTTTTATGAACTATGTCATTTATTAATGATTACAATTGGAAAAACTGAAAATTAAAGCGCAACAGAGGCATCTTTTGATGTGAATGACCACAATGCACTTAATGGTCCAAGCTCAAACAATAGAAAAGACACTTATTAAACCTTGTGAGAAAAACAGTGCGTATAAATGTTAAACAAAGAATACTGTTTCACACTGCATCAAAGATTTTTCTGCTGACATTGAGAAATGACTAATACATCAACTTACACTTTGCACTGAATATGTATTGCAAATGGATGTCTTCAAATGGTAAAGGATATTACCATTGTTCATTCATTGCCATTGACAATAGTATTAAAGAAGATTTACTCATGTGTAAATATCTACAAGAAAGGACTACCAGAGAATGTATCTTCAGCTATATTAATAATTGTATTACACAGAGGTAAAACTCTCATACAGTAGCACCACTCAGTGCTCTCATATAGTAGCACCACTCAGTGCAAGCCAGATTAATCAACGGATGCAGGAAAGTGTGTGTATAATATCCTTATCTAGTGCCTACTCATCCAATATCCCCATGACTCTTGGATCTGAGAGTATGGCATTTAGATCTTAGGATCTAATACAACCATCCAGAAATCACCTTTTACTTGTTTAGGTAACTAGATAGTAGGCACTAGACAGGGATTTTATGCACAACCCATTCTGCATGCTAAAGTATGGAGAGTTTTGCCTCTGTGAAAATAGCTTGTATAAGCATAAAGAATGGTAATCATGTGCTGATTGATTGTTTAATAATTGTATTACAAAGCAGGAAATTGGTTGGAAGAAGTGTATTGATTATTTTTCAGATGATGTGCAAACAATGATAGGAAAAATAAAGACGGTTATAACATGTATTCTGCAAGTATGGGTGTATGTGTGTACATGTAAAATATGATATATATTAATTTGTATCATTTAAAAAGCGTTGTTATAGCTGCATGAAGCAATCCATTAGCTAGAAAACCAGTGGCTATCAGTTACTTAAGTTAAAATCATTTGCTTAATTAGCCCACAATAGCTTTTTTGCTTTGAGTTATTTAGAAACAAAAGAATATACATGTGTGTATGTAATATATAACATTTATTAATTTGTGTTTTTTAAAAAACATTGTTATAGTGTCTGAAAAGCAAATCTATAATCTTTGTCAATGGCACTCAATCTTTTGAGTTCTATGTACCACCCAAAGAATATCAAATTTTCTCCATACTATCCTTTTATAATATATAGGATATATGAGCACAAACTTTCACATGACCCAACACTCTCCACTGTATCTCATAACACTGATACACTTGAACACATATATGTTGAAAAAAAATAATCACGAATATATGTACTTCATGCTAAACCAGCAATTATTAGTTGCTCCAGCTTATCACCTCTACACATATATACAATAAGTGCAAATTGGCAGACAAAATAAAAAGTAGGTAGGCAAATAAAAATAGTTTAGTTTTTTCGTAACTAAAATACAATTATTATAAAGAAAGTTACATTGAATCAACATATGTATTATTTAAATATAAAATAGTTTATATTTTGGGTGCCACATGTAAACCCATCAAGTACTACCAGTGGTGTGCTTATCATAGTCTGAAAATTTCTGGTCTATTAGTTAAGATTACCCATTTCCAATACTCTTTTAATATCATTGATGACTGTCACCAACGTCTGTGCTGAAAGTAAAGCTACTATTAAAAATATTAACAGGTAGAAGTAAAGATAATTATAGTTAAGGGTAAACATATTATCATCATCAATAACTTTTCTGTTATGAAGTGTCATCCTGGAGACATTAACTGCACCAATCACCTAATTAAAGCTATCAAGACAAAAGATCCTTATACTAACCATTGAAGGGGTGTTTTGCAAACTGTTAATAATCAAGAAATGTAGGCAGTACTTAAAGTAAAATGATTTTGTATGATTTTTAGAGAACCAGATGTGGTTTAATCTTCATCAGTATTCTTAAACACTATCACTATCCTGTTGAATTAATGATATTTATGTCAATCACTACCGTAATGATCGAAGATCTCTTGTTACAAAAATGAATGATAAATCTGTGTTTACCAGAATATGACTTATTGTTTCTAAAATCGCACTGTATATAGATGGATATAAATGAGTGACCAATGCAGAAAATGGCCACCGGATTGTGTTTACACTCATAGCATAATAATATTAAGCTGCATGTTTACTGCATGTTGTTATTAACATTTAAATTTATCTAGAAAAATATAAAGTTTACATTTTCTAAAAACATTTAACAATTTCAATCAGATGATGTAAATTGTTTAACATATAACTACATGTTTTATTTAATGTATATATTTTATACTATTACATCAATTGCTTTATTCAGCAGACCATTTTAAAATACTAATGGCTTATTAAATAGTTTTAAAAGATGTAGATTTAAGAATGTGCCTCAGGCATCAAAACTGAAGCTTATTTGTATTTCCCAAATACATTTAACTGTAATTTCATCGCAACTATCTGAAATAGAAATTTTTTTCCAACAGAAAACTACTTTAAATGCTCGAGACATTTGTTAAAACAATTCTACAAGAAATGCTTGAACATAAAGAGAAATGTAAAAATAATATTTAAAGTAAGAATGTTACTTGCTATAAAGAACTCATTCTACATTTTATATGTAGGATAACCATGAGTCTACTACGTTCAGCATGAGACCTTGAGTTTTGGACCTTTCCATGCGTTTTAGATCCCATTAATTTTAACGAGTTTCCAGATGAAATAATGAAAGTAATAGTTCTTGCATACAATATCACATTACATGTTATCTACTAATATTTCTGCTTTTGCATACGCATTGAAATATTAACTCTCAATGCAATTTAATGCGATGACATTGAAGACTATTTAATTACACAATAATAATCTGAGTGATGCTTGTACATAAAAAAATTTAACATGATTTTATTTGTATAGTTGAGTGACATCTATCTATCTATACATCCATCCATCTATTTACCTATCTACCTATCCATGCCATTATCCATCCATCTATTTATCTATCCATGGCATCTATCTATCTATCTATCTATCTATCTATCTATCTATCTATCCATCTATCTATCTATCTATCTATCTATCTATCTATCTATCTATCTATCTATCTATCTATCTATCTATCTATCTGTCTCTCTGTCTGTCTATCTGTCTATCTATCTATCTATCTATCTATCTATCTATCTATCTATCTATCTATCTATCTATCTATCTATCTATCTATCTATCTATCTATCTATCTATCTATCTATCTATCTATCTATCTATCTATCTATCTATCTATCTAAATAAATAAATAAATTACCACAGAAATACTTTTAAATGCAATACAAATATCTAATACATTAACAATACTTTATCTGTCTTCTATAAAAATTTATAGTTTTCCATAAGGCCAATGTTAGCATATATAGAAGACAAAACGTCTAAATTACAAATGTATATTGTTTTTTTAAAAAAAAATGTATATTGTTGTTTAAGAAAATAAAAAAAAAAGATATTAAAAATAGCAAACCCATCAGTTAGTTTTCCATCAATTTTATGTAAGATCTTATCTGAGGTTACTAGAAATTAATTGCAGAGGACAAATAAACTCAAGCCCATCAAAAAGGCAATCATGATTTTAAAAAAAAGATTATAGCATAATAGATTACCTTCAAATATTTAAAAAGCTATAGAAAGAACTAGAGATAATGATTTGCTATTCTGAATTATATTTGCAGATTAGTATTGTACTTTATAAGTATTTCTGTGGTGATTTATTTATTTATTTAGTATATGGCATCATCACATTAAAATTCAACACCAAAGTTTCCTAACAAACCAGAGCTAACTTCTTACAAATTATGAAGGGCAAAGAGGACAACAGGGGCCTAGTAAATTGGGCACTCCTTGTAAATATATACCATAGCTTAATGGTTTTCCACACCAAAATTTGGAGAGTCTATAAATTCCCACTTGTGCAATGTATAATAACATTTACTCTGACTTGTTTTGACTATGTTAATTTTCAGAATTTTATTGTAAGGAAGAAACCAAGTACTTGAAGAATAGAATCAGCTATATGAGTGTAATTATTTATATTGCAGTTCTTCCAGTCATGTGTCCACATGCTATTGATATCCATTGAGGGTGACTGCTGTGAATTACCAGTAATCCAGAAAGGTTGCCTTGATTTTAACTAAGATTTGCAGGACTGATCAGAGTGACATAGATTGGATGATTTGGTAGCTCAACAAACTTGTTGAATTTATTTAATAGTTACAAAACAGCATCTGAGGTTATCTGGAAGAATATTTGAAAATGCAGGTAACCATTCTACTGATATTGACTTAAGAGCACCAAAACTCATATGCAAGGCTTCATTGATCTGAGTAGCCACAAGATTAACATGTGTACTTCTGCACCATACTGAACAGCAGTATTCAACAACAGAATAAACGTGCTAGTCCAGAAGTTCTAAGGATATCAATATTAAAACCCCATGTTTTGCCTGAAAGCTGGAGATATATTAATTGTGGCACATTTCTTTTTTTATATCCGTAAGATTGGGTTTAAAGGAAAGAGTTCAATGCAATTTAATTCCATAAGATTGGGTTTAAAGGAAGGAGTTCACTGCAATTTAATGCCATAAGTATTTTGGGTGGGATTGATTTGTAACTTTGTAATTGCAGAAATTTAGTTTTTTGGCTAGATTATTATCGAGATGAAAACAAGTAGAAACTGATCTTTCTAGGTTAGGCTTAACGTGCCAAAATGTGAAATAATCCCCAAGTATTTTTAAATTAGTGTTTCTTTCAATTTCAATAAAAGTGTATTATCTCTGAAAACAAGGGAAATATCAGCAGCATAGATGATTTTTTTATATAGTAAGAAGGTTGTGAATATACCAGTCGAAAAGGATTGGCGAGAGAATTAATCCCTGTGGTAGGCCATTTTTAGTGAATAAGTTTTGTTGGTGTTGTGACCAAGAACAAGTCTAAATTTTCAATTCTTGAGGACATTTTCCAAAAGTGTAAGAGTAGATATGCATTGGATGACTTTACTAAGTTTGTATGTCATCCCCTTCCTTCAAACAGTATCAAAGGCAGAGCTAAGATCAATGTGTTGAAAATCTTCCTCAATAAGTGGAGTGGGTGAGAGAATCTAATCACAACAATTATGACCCCCTGGTCTGAAACTAGCCTGTTCCACAGGTAAAGCCGGCTCAAGAATTGGTGATAGTCATTCCAGAAGAATTTGGTCAAAAAGTGTGCAAGTGCAGCTGAGGTGATTAACATTCTGGGACATTAAATCCAGTACCCTGTCATTTTCTGAAGAATATTTATCAAAGGCAACTGATCAGTTAATGTGGTGACATTAAAAAGATTAATATTGATAAAGTGTATGACACACTAATTCCAAATTTTTTTACAGTAGTTTTGCATAAAATAATTTTTTGATTAAAATGAGAAACTAAGGAAATAAAACTTAATGAAAATAATGTAAATCATCTAGATTTTACAAGAGATGTGGTTGTTTTTGCAAAGAATGAATGAATCAAAATTTCAAGATATATTACAAGACTTACATGATGAAAGTAAGGAAATAGAATGATGAAAGTAAGGAAGTAGAACCTAAAATATACAGTATTTAAAAAGATTAAGTATTGTTTGATCATTTTTTTCAAAAAAAGTGAAGTTGAACAGAAATAAATATTTCCTTCAGATTATTAATATTGATGGAAACATAAGAAATAAAATTATTTATAAAGTTAAACTTGGTTTGAAAGCTTTTGATAGATATAGTTTAATATTAAAACAAAACGTGTATATTTTTAAGAGAAAATGTTTTTAATAAATGTATTTTACTAATTCCCATTTATGTATCTGAGACTTAACATTTAAGACAAAAACAATAGACATCAGATCACTCAGCAAAGAATAGAGAGAATTGAGTTAAACATGTTAAGCATGTGATAGATAAAAGACTGCTAAATTCTTAAACTTGATGGTTTGTTAGTTATTTGAGTATGATCATGATTGCGTGAAAAATTATTGATAATCTTAAAAAAGTGCTGTTAGCTAAGAGGTCAGTGCAGCCGGCTTGTAAGCAAGCAGTTTTGTTGCAGATGGTTGTAGTGGGTTTACCTCTCGGCTAGATGCTATGACATATGAAAAAAAAAGTCTTACATTCTCTTCTAAATTTATTTTTCAAGTCATTTCAGGATAATTGCATTAAAAGTTTTACAGTTTAAAATAGTACCAACTTTCTTCAATACAATAGTGTCACCTAGTGCAAGTTAGTAGTAACCAATAGATACCAAAAGTTTATGCATTTAAAATCCCTATCTAGTGCCTATTCATCCAATATCCCTGGACTAGTTTCTAACGTATGGCTTTCATAAGTGAGGGGTCTTAGTTCTGAGATGAATATACCTAGACCTTTGGAACTAATGCATCATTCCTGTGACCACCTTTTACCTATCTAATCATTGTAAAACAGGGAGCACAAATAGAAACACAATGTTTTCAATCCTACCTAATTTGCCTGTATATTAATACAGATCCGAACCTAGTTCAATATCTATATGTTTTTTTGTCTCCGGCTTTTTTTATAACTACATTCAAAGATCTAGATACATTGCCTTCAGATACAAGGCTGCTCACTGATGACAACCATAAGCTAGAAGCAGATAGAGATATTAGATGAATAAGCACTAAATAAGGATTTAAATGCACAAACCTTCTGGTATCTATTGATTACTATAGCTTGCAAGGTGTCAACTATTGTATGGAGTAAAGTGCCACTATACTAATAACTTATGCAAGAAAAGGGAATGGTGGCTATGTGAACTTTACAGTTTCTGTACAATAGATAAATATATACTTTAAATAGTATCATATTTCTAATAAAAAGTAAAAATAAAGAACTATATTAAATTTAAAATATATCCATACACATATTAACAATATATTTTACTTTTAAGCACACACTCGGGACTTTTCGTTAAGATATATACTCAATCAAAACTACTTAATTATGATTCAAGCGAAAGATAGAATTGTATGTATAATGAATAATAGGCTCCAAAAATCAATTAATTGTCTTTAAATCACGTTTAAGATTTTCTATTTAATTTCTTTCCATTTATAATAATCTCTTCATTCATGTTTAGTATACTAAATAGAGGGATTTGAATTTAGGATTTTCTGTCTATATTTATCCTCCACTCCATTTCAAACAATCGTTATACATGACCACACACATGTGAAGTAGATACATGATCCCCAATATACGTATTTTGTGCATTGATTGTATATATGAGTGGGAGATTATGATCTGGCGTAACGAATAAGTGTTGGTTCTGCACAAAATACGTTTATTGGAGGTCATTTATCTTTTCCACGCGCGTGGTCATATGTATCAATTGTTTGAGATGGAGTGGAGAATTTATATAGACTGAAAATCCTAAGTTCAAATTCCTCTGTTTAATAATCTATTTTATAAATGTGCACGTTAACAGATTTTGTTATACATATATCATAAAATATATATATAGAAAATAAAAGTAACATTAAAAAATAAAAATCCATCTATGTTGTTAAAAAGTATAATTTCTTATTATAATCATATCTTGAGAAATTTAAGAAAACTTATTTCTGTAAAAGTTTATTCTTTATATGCATAAATTAAAATAGCTAAACAAGCTTTTAATAAGAAAAAAAATATTGATTTGTATGTCAATTAAGTTGAATCTCAAAGAAAGGCTTGTTGTTTATTTAATATGGAGCGTAGATTTATAGACAACTAGATTTGAACAATTAAAAAAAAATGGAAGAAGTGATTAGAGATTTTAGACATATGCTTACAGAAATGAAGATAGGTTGAAAGGATAAGTTAAAAAAATTAAATTTAGGCAAAAATAAATAGAAGTAGACTATTAATTTAAAAAAGATCAAAAATAGAAGATGAATTGAAGTGACATATGAGTATTTTTATTTATGAAGGATGTTGTTAAAAAGAGCTATAGAGCAGAGAATTAATTGAATAAATATAAACTATAGCTAAAATTGCAAGTATACCTAATGATACTTAATTTTTTTATACATAAATAATTAATATAATGGTAGTATTTTAAAATTTGTAATTGATTTAAATTAAGTAGGCTTTTTAAAACAATTTTTTAGATAGTACTATATTTAGTAGAGCAGAACAGTTGGAAATTATGTCTTTTATAACAACTCGATTACATCATAACACACTAGAATCAAGTTTGCTTTTTTTTTTTTTTGCGTGTATATAAATTATGGTATTTACATATTAGACCTATTGCGATGGCGGAATGCTCTATCTTGCTCCAGCGGGAGGGGGGAAGGCCGTAGTTGTGACTTTTTAATATGGCATTCTGACGTCGCAACCTTCCCCTCACCCACTAGAGAAAGATACGATATTTTGCTGTCATAAATACGGACAGCAGATCTAATGCGTAAATACCAAAATTATATTTTACACGTGCTTGATCATGGGTATCAGTAGTATAGGATGGTGTGGATAGTTGAGGGGTGCTTGAGGGTCTGTGTTCGAATCCCTTGTATTTGCAGTGGGGTTACAGGTATATGAAGAATATCTGTATTTCAAATATTTTACACGAATATGCAAACATATAATAATGTAGTATTATATTTAAAACTGCTTACTCAGGCTTTTATTATTAATCATCTGTGCAAAACTAACCCCAAATTAGTTTTTAATGCACCACTACATAATTAGTACGTGTTGAATGGAATGCTATTATCCATTGGATTGTTTTATACCGATTTCTATCAAGTGTTTTTTATGTAACATTTGATTTAGAATTAACAGATTCTAGCAAATGACTCACCACTTTTTCATGTTGAATAATTTTCATTTGTATGATCTCAAAAAACTGTGTTGCTATAAGTTTATATAAGGCAAAGGATAAAAATAGTCAAGAAAGTGGTCTAGACAGTATAAATTTATAGAAAAATAAATGCAGTATTTATTGGCAAAATAAAAACAAAAGAAAAATTGAATCGTACATATTATTAAAATATAAAAATTATACAAAACATGTTGAAAGAGAATGTAAAAATTAACAGAAAACCATGTAGAAAAGAAAAGAAAAACATCACTATAAGTTTTCAAAGAGAGAAATGAAAGATATGTGTGTGGAATCTAGTCTTTATCATATGAACTGTATCCCAGTGGAAAAGTGACCGATTCTTTTTCGAAGCTGTTTACAGTGTAATATCTAAAATGCAACAAATATATTATGTAGCAATCAAGTTTAGTTATTTACTACAAAGTTTTCAAGGCATTAATAGCAAATCTGAATCATGGTTACAACAGAGCAACATGTAACAATTACATTTGGTTTTGAATTAGAAAAACGGCTACTGTAATATTTGAAATGATTCAAACTGCATCTGGCAGTGAAGCCATACGTTTTAAGAATGCTTGGTAGTGGTTTTCAAAATTTTGTGATGGCTGAGAAAGCATTGAAGATGATTCACACATTATGAAACATACTCATATTTCAAGTAATTCATAATCCAACCATGGTAGCACCTTAAATTTTTTTTGGTAAACAGATAATTATATGACTGATTCAGAGATGGCACTGTAGACAGCTAAGACACAATCAAATATTGATGAGTGGCAATACATATGGTCTAGAAATAATATACTTTACACAATAGATTATATATTAACAGATAAAGAGGGAATGAATAAAATACAGAGAGAGAGTATGTAATATAGATCATAATTTCTTTATAATAGAAATAATTAGTAACGTGAAGGAAAATAGTAATAAAAATAGAAAGAATAGTGAAAGATATAAATGGAGAATGAATAATAAAAATAAGTTAGAAGAATATAAAATAAAAGTAGAAGAAATCATGGAAGATTTTGCTGGGAATGAATATAAGGACTGGTATGGTGAAATAAAAAAAAGTGGTAAATAAGGTTTTAGTTGAGAATATTCAGAAGAATAATAGTAATGAAAAAGTGAGAATTAGTAAAAGTGTAAAAAAGAGGGGGAAAGCATGCAGAGAATATAAATGTGCTATTAAAAACAAAGAAAGTGAAAAAGATGTTAATATTAAATGGGAAAAATATTTTTTAAAAAAGTTGGCTAAAATTGATAATTATATAGAGAGAATGAAATTAAATAGTAAATTATTGGAGGATATTAATAAAAGTGAAAGAGATGGGAGTAAAAAATTTTGGAAATATATTAAAAAAAAGAATGTTGGGGATAGTATTATTAAATGATGAAGAAAAAGAGTGTAGTTCTAGAAAAGAATTAGAGACAAATTTAAATAAGTATGTAATGGATATAGAAAAGATATTAGTTATGAAGGACAAAGTAATAACAAACATAAAAGCACATAGTAATGAAAATATTAGTTTTACAGAAAATGAATTGAATGAGACAGGGAAGAAATTGTAAAGTGGGAAAACAAGAGGTTTAGATGGATGGGCAGCAGAGATGGTTATGAATTTGGGAAATAGGGCAAAATTAAATATATTAACATGTTTTAATAAGATGGCACAGATGAGAGAATTTCAGATAGCTGGAATAATACAAGAATGAGGCTATTATTTAAAGGAAAGGGTAAGGATTATAGAAAGATAAACAATTATAGACCAGTAGTGGTAACATCAGTGTTATATAAAGTTTTTGCATATATGGTGGCTGGAAGAGTGGCAAAATGGATAGGAGAAAATAATATAGTGAGAGAAATGCAAGGCGGTTTTTTAGGATTAATAAGCATATAGGAGATATGATCTTTATAGATATAGAGAAAGCATGTGATAGAGTAAATAGAAATAGATTAGGAAGTTTTGTAAATTTGGGATTAAATGAAACTGTAGTGGATCTTATTAAGAGATTGTATGAAAATAATCACTATATATATATCAATTAGACAATATAGAATCAGTTAGAGTTAAAAATGGGTTGGGACTAAGCAAAGATACTTGATGTTATCTATTTTGATTTTTGCATTTGAGAGAAATGGAGAAGGCAATAGAAAGATTGGGAAGAGAGGTAGGGATATCACCAATAGATGACAATGGAGTATATACATTATCAGGTCTTTTATTTGCTGATGACATTTTCTTTTGCACAGAAAGTAGGGCAGATATCAAAGTTGTGCTGAAGACTTGTGCAAGGGTGGGTAAAGAGATGGGGATAAAATTTAGTGGGAAAAAAATCAAAAGTAATGATGATAAATTCTGGTGAAAGAGAAAAGAAATAATTTTTCTTGTGGGAAAATAAAGTTAAATGTATTGATTAGGTTTAACTATTTGGGAATCATTTTAAGTGATCAGAAGGATTGCTTGGATGAATGGGATAAAAAATTGATAATTGAACAAAGAAAAGAAAGGGATGTAGCAAGAATTGTGTGGAAGAGAGTGGCAGTAGCAGAGTTAACTTATGGTAATGATGAATTATGTGTTAATAAAGTGATGTTGGATTACTTAGAAAAAATACAAAGAGAAGTAAGAAGATATGCATAGATGCAGATGTGTGGACAGCAAAGGAGGCAATTCAAGGAGAAATGGGATAGTCAAGTTTTTATATGAGAGATGCAAAAAGTAAAATAAAAATGTTTTATAGATTGCAATTTATGGATAGTAAGAGTATAGCCAAAATAGTATATAACTGGGTTACAAGTAAAGGATAGGCAACAAGATGGGTGAGAAAGGTATAGTATGGTATCCAGATGATTTGGATAAAGACTTTTTGTCAGTACACTTGTACAAAAAGAGAGATGATTGTGTTAGGAAGTTGTTGAGTATAATAGTGGTAAAAACTGTGATAGAAAAATAGATGCATTAATAAAAATAGGTCTGGAGGAATGAAAAACTACTATGGAGAGTAAAAAGCATCTAAATATTTATAAACAGAATATTGGTTGTGAGTTAATTTACGAAAATAACAAGGAAAATAGTCTACCATTTAAGGCTCAAACAGGAGGATCATTAGCAATAAGGGAATATACACACAATTGGAGAAATGTGAATGATTTAGTCTGCACTTTATGTAAGAAAAGCATTGTAATATTAGGCATATGCTAATTGAATGTAAATTTTTACAAGCAGAAAGAGTACAAATAATGAAGTTGTGGGAGAATAAATATAAACTAAGTGATTATACAGAAAGTGGGTTCTTGGTTTTTTATGCTGGGTTTGAAAAAAAATAAGGAAGATTTAGATATAAAAGCCATGGAGTGGACAAAAATGATGTTGTGGAAATAACATGGAGCAGAATAGAGAAACATATGGGAAAAACTTAGTGTTGGGAATGGAAAGGGAAAGTAAAGTGGCTAATAGATTTTCTGGGCATAGTGGCTGAGAGATTCCTGACTTCAATAAAGGAGTAGCCATATCACATCACATCACATCACACCAGTCTCTTTTCATAGGAACATAATTGTAATACATCTGTTAATAATGTAAACAATTATTCATCGTGAGATATAAATGATTGATTAAAGCTTATGGCATCCCTCTAAATATTAAGATATTTGAGTAAATGTTATTAAAGGTCCAAACAATGGCGAATCACGATCGAAGATGAACAAGTATTATTATTTGATTATAAAACACTCTCATCTTTGAGCAGAGAACTTAATATGCATATTAGAAGCTAAATCTTCAATTTTACATATATATTTATTAATGTCAATTAACTTTTATATAGAGGTAATTACTATAATGGTAGCATTTTACATTTTTAATTAATTAAAATTAGGTTGATCTTTTTTATGCAAATTTTTTAATAGTTCTATTTATCTTTTAGTAGCATATAATAAATGAAAATTATCTTTCTAAATAACTAAATTATATTATAACAAATTAGAATTAATTTTACCGTTTTTTCCCCTTTTCACACACACAATCATATACATTACACCAATTCATATCCTTTATAATATATATTTTAAATATAGACATTAATGATTATAATTAATAATTTAACATATTAGAGATTATCATTTCATTTCTAGCTCTAAGAAACTCCGTTAAAGATTAATATGTTTCATACCATTAACTCATCTTTATCCCTATTTTTCAAATATATTATCTTTTTAGATAGACTGAAAAACTTCCATTTCATAACACATTCTTGGACGAGATGAATAAAAACATTTGAAAAAAGGAAATGTCCCTAAGATGCATCTCATGTTTAGCACTCTTTATTGGCTCTGGCCAAATTTCTTAAGCATGTTATAATTTGTTCAGTATTTATTAATATCAAATTATTATAATTTAATCTAAAAGTGTCAGATTTTTACAGTCACAAATTTGAAACCATTTACCCCATAAATATAATGATGTCTATTACTAATTATTTATCAGCTCAAAAATTATTATATCATTGCTATTCATTTGTTTCCAGATTAAGTAAGGAAGTAAAAGTTTTAAGTATATCTAAAAAAGTTAGTGCATGTGGGAAAAAAGAGGGATAAAGTTGAATTAAACTTTATATCTAGATTAAAAATAATATGATAATCTTTAGACTGATAAATGATTACTAAACAATCATTTATGTAGATATCTAAAGAATAATTTCAAAGATGTAAGAACAATAACTTTGACACTTGTAAATCAATGTACAATAGCTTGATAAAGGTTGACATATAAAAGAGATCATAACTTGAGTTAATTGAAGAGTGCTAGTGCATCATGAAATATTTTAGAAATCCTTTATTTTTTTCAGATATCTTTATTTCTATGTTTTGAAAATTGTATGATGAAGAAAAATTTAAGTAAATAAATATATTTTGGGTTTATCCATATATGTATATTCATGTTTTTATTAGCATTAATAACATTTTTATTGAATCATACCTATCATTATCTTGAATAATAATTATTCAAGGATATTTTGGGACATCACAGCATTGAAAAATTTGTTTCTGATTGAGGGAAGAGGGACACATCTCTGTAACATTTTGAATGAAAGAAACTCTGCTATATGCATAATAGCTGATATAATCCAATTGAAATATGTTGTAATACTTCTAACATTACAACAGAAAATACCTAATCCAAAATATAAGTTCACATCTTTTACCCATAATAATTATCTTAGCTTTAATATATATATATATATAATTAAAAGGGATTTGAACCCAGTTTAAGTTCCTTTAGTACACTTCATGTTATACAACTGACACACATGATCACATACATGTGAAAAAGGTACATGATTTCCAATATATGTATTTCATACTGAACCAGCACACAATACATATACTGGAGATCATGTATGTGTTTATGCATGCCGGTTGAATAATTGGAGTGGATGACTAAATAGAGTTTGAAAGCCTGGATTCAAATCCCCTCTAATTGCATCTAGCTTAAAAGTATATATAATATACTTGTATTTTAATATTATATATATATATATATTTAAGAGTTTTATTTAAACTTCTTTGTATCAATAATTTCAATCTCTGTGGTCAAGTTGCAATCTTTAGTGTCTAGATAAGTACATTAGACCAATAATAAAGGCGGGATTCCACTCTTATTTTTAAAAGGAGGTTGCCTTGACAACAGTTTGGAAATTGTTGATTGTTATTGATATTAGGATTGTTTAAGTGTTGAATGGTTTTAAATGATATATATGTATATTGTCATTGTTATTTATTTATATTCTCTATAGAAATGTATAAAAACTTATATATAGCAACATTTTGAAAATTTCCTGCAGGATACTTGTTTGTTAATCAAACCTGATATCATCAGCTGTTTGCAAGACCAGATGAGATTATATTGAACACAGTGACTTATTTTTTATTTAAATACATTTGTAATGTTCACTTAGCTAATAAAGTTTTATCATGAATTTTAACAGTAATTTTAACTGAATTCTTCTTTGTATTAAACTAAATTAATCACTCAATATAAGACTATTTAAATAAAAACAGAATTGCTGAGTCTTGTGATTTCAACTGGCTACCAAACAGCTGATGGCATCAGGTTTGAAATGTTCTACAAGGGATTAGTTAGTTTTTTATCCAAACATTATCATATATAAGATCATGAGTTTTTTATAAATAAGGATGTAAATAAATAATATTAGTAGATTACAAATTTATGAGGTATTTAATTAATTAATATATACACATATACACATGCTTATATAGATCTAAAGTGTTAAGTGTGAATGGAGACCAATTTCTATTTTGTGTAAGAGTGGGGTAATAAAAGACAGGGAGATATCAACATGGGTACAAAGATTTGTGTATTTTGTACCTCTAGTTTACATAGAGGCAAAACTCTCCATACAGTAGTGCAACTCAGTGCAAGCTAGAGTAATGAATGGATGCAGGAAGATTTGGGTATAAAATCCCTATCTAGTGCCTATTCATCTAATATCCCTAGACTAGTTCCTAGCTCTTGGCTTTCATCAGTGAGGAGCCTTGGATCAGAGAGTACTCCACCTACTTCTTAGGATCTAATGCAACCCTCCAGCAGTCACCTTTTATCTTATTAACTAACTATAAAGCTTTGACTTCAACACAATATTGCGTTCAATTCAACCTCATTAGCTTGTATAGTTGTATAGATCTGAACTACTTTTTGGAATCTTTGGTTCTTTAATAACCACAGTCACCATAATCCTATTGGACAGGATTGGTATTAAACCACTAAACATAGCATGATCATTATTCTTTATACTGTACGAAAAGTTTTGCCTCTGTGTAAGCAGCTTGTGTAAACATAAAGAATGGTGGTCGGGTGATGTTTAGTGGTTTAATACTTCTAGTTTACCTGAAGAGTGAGAATTGGTAATAAAATACATGTATAGTAAGAGAAAGAGTTGAGATAAAATTTGCAATTATAAAAATCAAAAACCTAGAAGATATATATATATATGCTTGTAATTTATACAATATTTCAAAATTTCAAATGACTTTATAATGATAAAATATTTGATATTTGGATTAAAAGAAATTAATAATTATGTATTATTTAATAACTAACACAAACTTAACATAGGAAAATAGTTAAATATTAAGTTGTTCAACATGTGATACACAGATGTAAAAATTATTTCTTTATAAAATATTCTTACTGTCTTAGTTTATGTTTCTATTCTAGAAAATCTTTGTTCATTTTCAAAACAGTCTCTGTTAATAAACAAACTTTTTGAGATCTGTCATTTAATTCTGGATAAAATGTATAAATACTAATCAAATCTAGAATCACTGAAATTTTGACAGCCATACTTAAAGTCTAGTATTTAATGTATAACTTAGAAGCAATACGAAAATGTCAATATATATATACATTATTTATTTAATATTATATTTTTAATTATTCTAAATATTTCATCTTATAGACCTAAAGTGAAGCAAATATCTTGAGTACAAAGTAAAAATTCTAATCTGGAGGGTAGAAAATTGAAACTTCGGCTAAATTTAGAAATACCAGAAAAAAGACGGAATTTGATTTAAGAAATTAAATTTAATGATAGTGAATTTGTTCACAGAATTAAAATAGAAAATGAATGAAATTAAAAATAAACAATATATGAAAAAATAGAACAAAAAGATAAAAATATAAACGAACTTTAAAAATGATGTCATTACATTAATTTGAATTCCTAACATTCTGTTTATCTTCACAAAATGTTTTGTATATATTATAATTTTTAAAGCATTTGAATTTTTTGATTATATGTCAGTTATAATTGATAATATATTCTTTTTTAAATTAATAACAGGCGATATATAGAAACTGAATGACTTAATGTTTACATGGGTATGACTATAATATCAAATCCAATAAGGGCTTTGAGCGTTCCATAGTCCATTTTTCAATGAAATGGACGGTTGAATAGTTAGAAGGGTGAGCAAATTGAAGCCTGTCTATTAAAGTTTAAAGAATTTCTATCTTAATACAACAAAGCACTGATTGTATATCTGTGGGGGGGGGGGGATTCTGATCTGGCCCAACAGACAAATGCTAGTTCTGCACAAAATACGTTTATTGGGGATCCTCTTCATTTTTGCATGTATGTGGTCATATGTATCTGTTGCTTGAGATGAAGTGGAAGACGGATATAGACTGAAAGATCCTAAGTTCAAATCCTTCTTACTTGCATATATAAAAAACATTCAGTATGATGAAATTTTATTTAACAGAAGAAAAAAAATACCCACGCAAATTTATATATTTATAATAAAATTGAAAAAAATCTTAGAATCTCAGAAATAATTACTATTTCAATTTTTACAAAGTATTACCAGAAGAATGACGACTCATTTTTCTTTGAATATATAAAAAGTCCTCTTTGTTTTAATGTTTTTCAAAGAATGGAATGAAACATAATCTATTTATGAAACAACAACAGAGTAAGGAAATTCATCAGACTTTTTCTCTTATTAACTAAATATAAGTAACCTGTTTGTATTTCATCAGAAGAATCAATTGTTTTAAATACAGGATAAATATTTATATCAAGGAATTTCTTTATTAACATTTAATCCAGAATTTTCATACTCTGAAAGCTGTGGAAACCAGTTATTCTATTTACACATGAAAGATCAGGTAATCATTCTTTTGATTTATGACATCTTTTTTGGTTTTTTGGAACTGATGATGCTCTGGATTTTTTTAAATTTTCAGGTATATCAGGTGAACATCAATTATTTCATATTCCTGTCTATCATTCCTGTCTTCATACCTAAAGATACTAAAAAAATGCTTTTAGTTTGCTATGTATGTGTGTATGAATGTCTATCTATCTATCTATCTATCTATCTATCTATCTATCTATCTATCTATCTATCTATCTATCTATCTATCTATCTATCTATCTATCTATCTATCTATCTATCTATCTATCTATCTATCTGTCTGTCTGTCTATCTATCTATCATCCATCCATCTATCTATCTATCTACTTATCTATCTAATATACCTACCTATCTATATACTATATCATACCTATGATGCTCTAGATTTTTTTATATTTTCAGGTGAATATCAATTATATAGTATTCCTGTCTAAGATGAATTTAAAGATACTAAAAAAATGTTTTAGTTTGCTATGTATGTGTGTATGAATGCCTATCTATCTATCTATCTATCTATCTATCTATCTATCTATCTATCTATCTATCTATCTATCTATCTATCTATCTATCTATCTATCTATCTATCTATCTATCTATCTATCTATCTATCTATCTATCTATCTATCTATCTATCTATCTATCTATATTTATCTATCTATCTATTGCTCTGTCTGTCTACCTACCTATATATCTATCTAACATTCCTTCCTATTTACCCATCCATCTATTGCTCTATCTATTTAAACAGTTTGACTCAAGTGATAATAATGTTGAATCTCTATAACACAATAGAAATATTATTCATTAAGTGACACTTAAAGTGTATATTTGAGCTAGAAATAATCTCTAATTTAGTAAATAGTAATAACTACTAAATAATGTATTTTAAAGTGGTTTGTATAATATTGAGAATGCACAAAAAGTTTGACACTTGTAATCAAACTATAGCAAATTGTTATTTATATAATACTAAACACATGCTAAAAATATGCTTAAGAGTTGTGACTTGGGCCAACTGATGAGTGCTGGTTCAGCACAAAATGTGTACTTTGGGGATCAGTCACCTTTTTTATAAGTCTTTAGTCATATGCTTCAGAAATGTGTAATAGAATAGAAATTTAAAATATACGTAAAAAAGATATACATGAAGCTAAATTTAAATATATCTAGGTACTTTGATATTAGTTCTTTTATGATGTATTACTCTAAGTTTGGGATCTTTAAGATAACATTTCCAAGTAATGTGCAGACAAACTCAATCAATAAAATTTGTCCATAGTCACTATGGAGGCATTATTTTAAACATATTTCAAACTTAGAATAATATATGAAAAAAATAATGGAGACATATATTAAATTTGGGGAAAAGGCAAAAAGACATTAAAAAAATAAACAGGTACTTATGATTCTGTAAGCACTTCTTCCTTCTTACACTTCCTTAATTTTTCTTCTTCATATACAGCAATATATCTTTTCAAAATAATCACAACTTCTTACACCTTTTAAATAAAAATATTTATTATTATAATAACAGTTTGGACTGTTCATTGCAGTCTTCTTCAGATCTACAAAAATTTAATATTATAACAATACAAACAAAACTTATATATACATCAATAAATCAGCAATCAATCTATACATATAATATATATATATAAATTATATGTATAGATTGATAGTTAATTTATTGATGTATATATAAATAAGTTTTAATTGTATTGTTATAATATTTAAATTTTTGAAAATCTGAAGAAGACTGTAAGGAACAGTTGAAACTGTTATTATAATAATAAATATTTTTGCTTAAAACATGTAAGAAGTTGTGATTATTTTGACAAGATATATTGTTCAGGTATTTATGAGATGTATATTTCTGAGACGACACTGTGTGTCACCAAAAACATCTCCCCCCTTCCTGCATACTCTGTCACATTTTGCCATTATAAATCACATGTTTAATCTAAAGAAAAAATAAAAAAATGGAAAACTGTAACTTTAAGGTAATATTTTGAAAATTATTTTCAAAAGAAAAACAAATATTTCTGGAAAAAAACAACTTATAAATGGAGAGAATCACTGTAGCAGATTGAACTGTGCAATGTGTTTTAGAATGGAAAAGGTCTTCCTTATATATTCATCTTCACATGAATTCAGTCAAATATGAATCCAGATGTTGATGTGCTGTCCTCCTGTGTTTTTTATTTTACCATTTGACTGAATTCTATAGCCTTTCAACATTTTGGGTATGGATACCAATTGAGGGTCAATAAAATTATATGTGATTAACTTCAAAGTATTCATCATCAGCATCTCACAATTCCTCTGTTTTGTAGACATCTTAGCAATTTGTGTAAATTGTAGACCCTTCCTCAACATTTTCTTTGATGGCTTGCATGAGAGTGATCACAGTCTATCTTTAATTTTAATTATAAAACATTTCTCCATCTCCCTACAAATCCCCCCAAATATCCACACTTCTGGAAGTACTCTGCTGCCCTGGTTTTTACATTTCTTAAAGAGGCTTTCATCAATCTCAACTATTATTTCTGGATCTCTGATTTTCCACCTGTCTGTGGGTAACAATTTTTATGTACACACTTCATATAGGTAGTTGTTCAAATCAATTATGATTTTGATGGCCATTTCCAGCTGATCATCACACTATTTGACAGACAGCAATTGATGTGACCAGCTATATATAAAGCATAGGGCAGTTACAAACTTAATTCTTTAGCACTCAGACCAAGTTCTATTATAAATGATTACTTTTTTGAAGGAATTTGTAGAATAACATTGCCATTGTATGTCAGAAATATGGATATACATTTTCATATCATGGCCATTGTCACACAATTTTTTTGATGACAAAAGTCCATATTTCTAAAAGAAATTGATTGCTTCCAAAAGTCTTCTGAAAAAAGTAATTCCCACACTTTTATAGTCATTTTTAAAAAATGACTGAAATTACAAAATCACAAATGAAATAGTTGTAAAAATCAAGGTAAAAAACATCTCTGAATAAACTCAGTGAAATGATCATAGTGTTAGCATGAACAATGTGATAGCACAAAAAATACTGATGTTAGCACAAAATCTCACAGGCTGCATGTTTTTAATCTTGCAGGTAACCATGTACATGTATTAATCATTGACATAGATTAGTCATGACAGTATTTTGTTTGTCATGGCATTGTTAACTTAAACTTTGAATAAATATTACCAGACAAAAACATCATTGGAGTAAAACATCATCGCAGGACTAACACCAAAGTATCTATATCTAAAGATATGTATATAAAATTAAATCATACCATATGCTAAGTATGTTGTTTGATGGTTTGTTTCAATTAAATGCTTTTACTGAAAGTTAGAAAAAAAATTTAAAATTGAGGATTAATATAGTTATATTCAATATAATTTCTTCAAATTTAGTGCATTTTTTATAAATCACTAGTAATACATTATGGCTCTAAATAGGTTATGTAGTTTTTTAAATACAAAGATGTGAATGGATGAACAAAAATATATTGTAAACAATTTTACTTACTATATATGATTTTATTTCCAATCTTAAAAAGTATTTTAATATCATTGAAAATGAAAATAAAAACCAATCCATAATTGCAATCTTAATGATAAAAACTAAATAATAATAGATATAAGAAATGATTGTTTTCCCAACCCCAATTGGAATTTTTATATTTAACTTAAAATAAAAGCATGGGGGAGGGGCAGAAATTAATTAAGTCAATTCCTATTTTTGGCTTAATTAAATATAAAAACTTTAAGTGTGTTTAAAGAAACAATTGGTTTTTTTAGTGCAAAATAAATAAAGTGTTGATTATAAAATATTTTTATATCTTTTATTGAACATGATCACATGTGGTGCTCAGAGAAGAAAAAATGGTGGCTGAATATTGTAAAATTTGCTAATTTTAATGGTTTTTTGGTTGTTTAATTACATTTTTGTTTGTTTGTTTACATCTTTTTTTGGTTTAGCATATAATTAAAGCCATGTAGTTAGATACAGTGTAATTCACAGATACATTGTAGATAAATAAATAAATAACATTTGTCTAAATCGCATGTTGTTATTAAATTAGTAATAATTGAAAGTTTGCTAGTCTTTCACATGCACCACCATTGTCTCTCAGACAGCCAATCAGATTTTAAACAGCTGTCTTAAGAACAATCAGGCCTTGAAACTTTTCAATTATTAATAAATAAATAAATTATTTGTAAACTTGCAATTTTCAGTTCAAGATTTAAACAAAAGTGAGATCATACAAGAATTTTGACTACTTTTTGAGTACAATGTTAAGTCTATCTTTTAATTTTTAAAACCACTCCCTTTATATTGTTTGCTTTCTATCTGAGTGATATTGACATCTAACTATTTTACTTTCAATTAACATCAATCAAAATTCATTCTTTCAAGTTTTTATTATTAAATATGAGTAAAACCATCAAATTCATGCCACAGAATAGCAACAGGTGTGCTACTATAAGCACACTTGCATTATGTTTGAAGTACTAATAAAATGCAATGAAATGATAGATTGTTTGGAATCAAATTAACACTACATTTTAGATACCTGATCTCCTATGTATACAAATTTGGAAATAAGATTTGTCATGAAAACCTTTAATTGGATCAGTTTGTGAAGAATATCTTTATTAAATTATTATGTACTATCTTAACAAAAATTATTGTCAATTAAAGAGTTATTCACCTTCATATTGTAATAAAGTTATGATATCTGTTATGCATTTTGTATGTTTAAATATAATTATAGTATATCATTTATATGTAGTCATATATTTTTATATATTTTGTAGCTCTGGTGGACACTGCTAAATGGTCAAAACTGTAAGAAAAGAAATCAAAATTATATGTAGAAACAATTTGTTTGCATTGAAGAAAATGTAAAGAAAGAATATATTAATCATATCTATTAAATAACTTCATTTTGAAAAAAAGGAAAGAAAATTTTTTTTAATAAATTCATTTTTTAATCTCATTACAATCACATGGTGGTATAATTCTTAGGTTCAACTACATGGTGGCATAATCCTTAGATATGAATTTATAACAATAATATAGTATGTATATATTGTAAGATGTGAGATTACATCCTACTCAGAAGCATTAAACACCCTTATCTACTTCAACACCAATACCCACCATAACAACATTCTCTACATACAATGTACCATAAGTCATATATATATATAAAGAGAATGTAACCCAAAGAAAATGAATTTCTGAAAAATAAAAATGTTTACAAGCTTTTAGATTAGAAAATACATAA
The DNA here is from genome assembly GCA_028023455.1 of Epiperipatus broadwayi. Classification (NCBI taxonomy): domain Eukaryota; kingdom Metazoa; phylum Onychophora; class Udeonychophora; order Euonychophora; family Peripatidae; genus Epiperipatus; species Epiperipatus broadwayi. The sequence continues at coordinate 9,019,614 of JAQFVV010012403.1, read as the reverse complement.
TTGTTTATATAATTAAAAGATAAACAAATATGTGATAAAATTTATAACCTAAACTAAACATGTAAAGCTTAAATATTTATACTTACCTGTATTATAAAACCATTTATGAACTATTGTTTGACAAACACATATTACAACAATACAAGAAAAAAGATGATGAAATGTAGATGCAAGCAATAAAACCACAAAAATATAAAGGAAATAAAATATATAAATCATAACACATGATGTAAATAATCAATTGCATGCACGACATCAAACTTGCTACTTTAAAAGAGTCGACTCAACACTTAAAAAAAACAATCTTGTTTTGGTCATCAGCAGTATATATATATACAAACAGCCTTTTTTTAAAAAGATCAGATCAAAAGCCATAATCAAACTCATCATTCAAATATAAAGGTCAGCAACCATCAAAGTAAAACCTCAAACTAGAAGATTTCATCAAATATGAATAATAGTTAAAATAAAAGTGGACAGATTTAAATTCAACAAACTAAATGAGTTTAAATTAGAAATTCCAGAAATCGCTTTAATATAATTTGATATTCCAAGATTTTTAATCTTTAGCCAAAGAATTATATCAACTCTAACTTGAAATTCCTACGAGTCCAGACTTATCTGTTCAACAATTACAAGGACTCTAATTAACTAATTAATTAGACAGATACACATATAACTATCTGCTACTAAATATCAAATTACCATATAGAAAGAGATTTGTTACCCATGGATCTGTAACTGCCAAAATGAATTCAATTTGAAATAGCATCTATTCATGTATATTGAAGACACTATCAACTTTATTATTTGGATCTGAAAATATATACTTAACAATTCAAGCATACTATATAAAAAGGAAAATTTGGGTCACTATCATACACATTTCAAAACATTCAAACCCAACCAATTGGATCATGAACTAGAGAAATAAGGGCACACATAATCCTTTTAGGACATTTTCCTTTATGGACTATTGATTTCTCTTAGATTGACATCATATGATTAATTTTTCCATAGATCAAAATGGGGGTATATGTATTCTTAACATACTAGAAAGGGGGGGGGGATATTGCTAGTATAATTTTAAATTAAATAGAATATAGGGTCAGGTGTGAATTTGGTTGCAGATGAATTTGATCATGACCAGGGTTAGAGATAAGACTTTATGTTTACTAACATTAAATACCAACACTTATACTGTTATTTGTATGTTGATACCACTTACTTATTTTTTCATTATATATGATTAAAAATTTCTAGTGTGAATGGTCTTTTCTATCATTATAGAAATAAATCATAATAAAAAGGGGATATCCCAAATCATCACCATGTTATTTACCATGAATCAATCTGAAACCATGTTGGAAATAAAGAATTGTGACTTACTAAATCCTAAATTAACAAGCAAATATACATATAAATAATAGCAAGGTAAAATCTTTTTTGTATTGATATTGAATGATTACTATTTAAGAGAAAAAGAGGGATTAGATGAATAAATACCAACCATACTAATCAAAGAATAATCATAGATATGTAAATGAATCAATTGCTATTGTTGTATTTTTTTGTTAAACAAATTGTAATAAGTGTGAATAAATCTGTCAACATATGATTACTAATTAAAGATGGTCGTTTGCATTTTTTTTCATTCATTTTTCAATTTATCCCATGCTCGATGCAATAAAGACAGTAATATGAATATTCCTTGCAGTAGAATATTGTACATATTATCCATAAGCTCCAATTCTGAAATAAATGGAATTTAGGGATGGAGAAGGAAGATGAGTGTATGTGGTGGTATCTGAGATATGTTCATGTGCAAGCACATCATCTTCTTGAATTGAAATCAGGATGGCTATGAGTCTAGAAGTTTAGGAATCTTAGATATGCTTTCTCATCCACTCCGATGGCCTATTAAGTATATCGCTACGCAAAGCCAGAATCTGTTTCATTACAATATAGAATATTCTGCATTTTACTTATCATTTTTCATCAATCTACTATTTGCAAAAAATGTGTGCATATATAAAAATTTTAATGTCATAGTAACTATTACATAATTAAAATGATTAAATGCAGACTTTAACAAAATACAGTATTAAAAAACTTGTATTGATTTAATCTCATCTTAAACCAGTTGTTACGAATGTGGACACATGCCCCATAGGGGGCAATTTGATTTTTAAAGGGGGCAATTTGCGACTGAGTTATGAATTTTTTTTTGACATTTTTTTTAGTTATTAATAGTGAATTTGAAAGTCTAGTAATTGTTCTTATATCTTATTATTCATAAATTAAGCTAAATTTTCCCTTTTCCCTATCATCTTCTTCTCAGAGTCTTTTCGTTTTAGATAACCTTTACTCCTTACCTCTCCATTGTTATTCCAAACAAGTAAAATTAAAGTGGCTTGAAACTCCATTATACTTCAATTGTCCTTTCATTAACGGCCTTTTAGGCTTTCTCCACATGAATAAGAATTATATATCAAAGGGGGGGGGAGAGATCAGGATTTTAGAGATGCTTACATGGGGCATAGCCAAAAAAGGGCAAGAATCACACTGTCTTAAATATTTCTTGAAAGCAATTGAAATAAATGTTCCTGAACAATAAGATTACTTCTAGTACTTCTTGTTTTAAAGTCGCCATTAATAAATTGTGTGTGTGTGTGTGTATGGAGGGGGAGAGATCCTTCTGATTTAACAATAATATATTTTTTATTAGTCTATTGTTTATGGTAACAACAGTCAAATTAATTTATTTAAAGTAAAAAAATCTTGATTCTGCATAGAAAATCAAAACATAAAAAAAGGTTAATAAAAAATTAACATTGCAGTAATATTTAATTAAGCTAAAAAAAAGTTCATCACTCAAATTGTAAATTTTGTTTCGAAATATTGTTTTTAATTGTACAAAAGTAATTATGTTACTGTATCATTTTTGTATTCAAATGACACTTCTATATTTTTATTTAAAACAAAACAATCGATTATCTTCAGAATTATTATAGCTATAGACAATACATACTTTCAAAACAACTTCTTTTTATTATTCATTAAAATATAATATGTGAGTTTATTAAAAAAAAAAAACTATTAAAAGCAATTTCAAATATATATAAGTGCAATCATTAAATATATGTAGAAATAAACGTTGTTTTTTTAATTATTAAAAATGTGTGTAATAGATTAATTTTAAATTAAAATATATATATTTGTTAGTCTAATAAATATAACAATTAACTTACGGCTACTCAAATATGTGACAGATATAATATAAACCTTAAATAGTCAAAATAAGAGTCAAAGATCCAATTCATAGATCGCATGACCCTATCTCTTAAGCTTGTAAGTTATGAACAGTGAGGTTTGCCAATTCCTCTACAAGCTTTATGATAAATGCTTAGCCAGAGCCAGCACTTAAAATATCTCTGTCAGGAACCCCTCCCCAAACCCCTGACCATGGTTTCATGCTTTGGCACTTCTCAGAGAGATGTCAGAGTGTCTGAACATACCCTGACACCTCTCTGAGGAGTGCCAAAGCATGAAACCATGGTCAGGGGTTTGGGGAGGGGTGCCTGACAGAGATATTTTATGTCCCTGGCTCTGGCTAAGCATTTATCATAAAGCTTGTAGAGGAATTGGCAAACCTCACTGTTTATAATATAAATCTATTCACGAACAAACAAATCTGGAAATATTACTATCGTAATTCACAAACAAAATCCAAAGAATCGAATCATTTAAATGAAATTGCAAACAAACTCAGACTGACATTAATATATATAGTTTTTTCTTATATGTCATAGCATCGGCCGGGAAGCGAACCTACAACCGTCTGCAACCAATTACTTACTTGCAAGGCGGCTGCGATGACCTCTCGGCTAACAACGCTTGACTATATATAGTTTATTGGCAAGTTTATTTAAATGATTTTTTAGTGATATTGTTTGTGAATTGTCATAATAACATCATTTCCTAATTTAATTGTTCTATAAATAATTATATATATAAATGAAATATTATCTGGGTACATCAGTGTATAATTTATTTAATGTATATATAAACTGATGTTTTAAACAGATCACACTGGCTATCAATTGGGTGACAAATATTATAAAGTAATTGTAGAGGCACTAAAAATACTGATGTATATAGTGGCTGTAACGTTGGTTTATATATAATAAATAAATTATATGTAGATGTACCGGATAATATGTTATTTATATCTGTAGCCATGAAAATCTTTGATTTAATATATATATGTTTAAATGTCTGAACTATATGTATGCATTTTAATTTATAAAGCAGTTCACATTCAAGCTACTATCTACTAATACACTTCATCTGTTAGGTGTCTGAATAATATAAAGTGGATATGGAATTTCCATTATATTTCAAATAGGAAGCTTTAATAAATTTATATTAACCAAAAAAAATTATGTCCGTCATATAGTTGGCTGTTTCCCAATAAATTTTAGCAAGAAGAAATATCAAATATCAAATAATAAATAGGTATATCCATGTGTTAACATTATATTTTGTTTTAAATTGATAAAAGCTTCTACTGAAACATTTGAATTGATTCAAACTGCATGTAGAAGTCATTCTATGAGTTACAAAAATGTTTTCAAGTGGTTTGCAAGGTTTTGTAATGGCAAGATGATCATTAAGCATGAACTATGATGATAAGAAATGCAGACACATTTTATGTTGTAACTCATGATTCAGATGTGCGAATGCCTTAAATTTCCAGTGAATAAATGATTATATTCTTATATAACATGTGCAGATTTACAGATATTGTTGCAATCAGTTTTGAGAAAAAGCCAATCATATTTTCACTGAGGCATATTTGAAACATATAAGTATTTTAAACTTTATTTAAGCTTTTCCAAATGCAAACAGCTTTTAGTAATAACACACATGTTAGTAAATAATGCAGGCTAGTAGATTACACGATGTTTTGAGTGATATTATTGTCTCTTCTTCAAGTGTTGATGACCTAACCAGTAACAATGCTGAAGAAGAATGGGGAATAGTATTATTCAAAACATTGTGTAATCTACTAATCTGTGTTATTTGCTAACTTGTGTATTATTATTAACAGTTATTTGTATATAATATAATGTAAATTAAACTCATAGTTATATGGCAATTATTTTATAAGTTAATATAAATGTTTCTTGAAAAAGAAATTTTCAAAATCGCTAATAACTTAAACACTTAAATGCATATTTGATGCAGAGCATTCTTTTCAAAAGATAAACAGTTAGAAAAACAATATGTTAAGCTATTAAATACACTTAACAGTCTCATATACAGTTATTCAAATATTTGTCTTTAGAAAAGGGTGCACTGTATAAAAATAGGTTATAAAGATTTAAATAAGCAGCTTCTTTGAAATTTTTATTCCATGCAGGAAGCATTAATTTAAATAATTTATCTTATTCTTTTTAATTGCTTAGAGAAGAATATAAGTGAATTATTCTGAGCCTCTCCATCAGTATCTGTTTGCAATAATCGAATCACTCAAATAAAATCACTCAAATTGTGCAATTAAAAATTCTATCTTTGAAATATATGCATTTCAATCCTGGTTCCAATTTGTTTTTCTTTTAATTTGTGTTTTTTAAAAAGTAAAAATGGCCATATTCTTTTGCAGATGGGTGGTAATGATAATTATGTTATGCCCTTGTGCGAGATTTCAGGATTCATTGGTTAGCTAATTGATGATATCAGAGCAGTATCTTAAAATGGATGTGTTATTAATAGACTTTTCAACTACTAAAATAGTTTTAGGCTATATAAATATAAAGAATATAAAATTTTGATTCAATGATTAATAAGCAATTAATTATAGCTGTTTATATATATATTAGTTTATTTAAACTATTATAAAAGATTTAAGTTTTACAGCTAGACCAATGTGATTTAGGTTGTTATGATTTGGTTCTGCTTTTGGGAGCATAATTTTAAAAGTCTCAAATTTTGTATATATATGCAGAAAATTATGCTAATGTTGAACACTTTCGTCTGCTATCAAAACTCCTTGATTTTTTTTTTTTTCAATTGTATGTTGATTAAGCATAAAAGAGATGCAGGTATTAAATGCCATAAACTTACAAATGTTGATTATTTGTATGAAAGATAAAGACAGAGCCTAAACGTTTTGCAATCAAATAATTGTATATTGTTTGTAAATCCAGAATGAATATAATTCAATTTTTTTTTTACATGGTTGAAACAAATTTTGCAAATATGGTCTTTATTTTTTATGGTATTATTTATGATCTATATCATATATAAAACTTTGACTTCAAAGTACATAATGAGAATAATCTCTTCTGAAGTTAATAAAAAATATTTGAATGATGATTTATTTTGGGCATAGCATAAAACTTTCAAGCACTGTAAGAGATAGAATAAGTTTAAATACAGAGGTTTTAGCAATTAAGTCTATTACTCAACTTCACTGCACTTCATAGGGTATTTGATGTCCAATTACGAATTAAATGACAAAAATAACTATAACACAACTTCAGACAATAATGTGTATTAGAATGTTTGTGCAACAGTAAAATGATTGACTCAGACCTATAGGTTCCAGAATCAGTTCTCAGTTGAATAATATTAAAAAAATACTTGTTTCAGACTAAACAAATAGAACTGTTAAATGCCCAATCAGCTATCACGGTACACATGTCACATGACTTCCCAAGCTAATTACTATAAGATTACTTTATTTAGAAGTGAAATATAAAAATTATGGAAATAATAGTCAATATTTCTATAATAGTAAGTGATTTAAAATTAACTATATTCAAATTGAAAAAACTGTAGTTCGAGAGATAATTTCTTTGTCAACAAATAGATATGGAATATTGATTGTTTTTTTAAAAAGGTTCCATATTATTTTGTATAATTTATCATTTTAATAAGCAGTTCATCTTCTGAAGCAAACATTTTCACAGAAGTATGTTAAGCATTACTTATAAACTTAGATCCATATGAGTAAAATATTGCTTTTTCAATGAAAAAACGCCTACATGATTTAGTACATTGGGAAATAGCACATTCTATAGCCCAAAGTTCTTAATTTGATCATTTCCGGGGCTCAAACCTCATGTGAATTTTCAATTCATTGGATTATTTTTTTTATTGGTGAAAAATGACTGGGTTGAATGAACTCCGTTATAAAGCTATACTTTCTTAGGATGAATATGTAATTATTATTTTTCTTTCCTAAATACTAATTTTCATTTTGAATGAATTTAAAAATAAGATCGGAAAACTGATTAGCTTCAAATTTTATTTTTTATGATCATAAAAATAAATACACAGAATATGTGTATGCAATATATATATACACATACACACATTGAACATTATGTTTAACAGATGTTTCAAATTCCATAGGCATATGGCTGTTTTACAAATGCAGGAAGTCTTTAATAAAGTATAGAGGTTAAAAAGTGTATTATTAAATTATTTTTAATCTAAAAAAATCACTAATCTAAAATGACTCGAGAATCACAGACGGTAAATTATGGATATATCATCTGTATATCTTTATATTTGTAAATTAAAGTGGGTTTGCACTTGAATGAGTTCAGTTATGGATTTAATCTCAAATGGTGTGAAGAATAGAATTCCATGAATGATTACGTTTCTCATTCAATTAAAAGCGTGGGTATGGATGTTGTTTGTTTTGGTCTTATTAAAGTGTTTGACAGTGTGTAGGATAATTCTGTGATAGTTAAATTAAGCAAACTAATAACAAAAATGAATGACATACATATAACAAGGTCAATATCTTTCAATAGAAAAGACTTTGTTATGAACAATATGAATGAAGAAAGCATCTTGTTTAAAATCAATGAATTACTCATGGAAATGTTCTATCAGTTACATTATTCAATGTTTTTCTGTATGATTACAAAATACGATCAAATAATCACTACTATTATACGATTGCAAAGTTTTCAAACAGATTCAGTCTTATGAAGATGCTTTTAATTTGTAGGCAGTTTATAATTTTTTTCAAATGGTTCAGGTTTTGAGGTGTTGTTTAGAGCCTATCAAGGGTGGTATATTATTAGTAGCTAAACGTTCTTGTTCAAAAGGATTCTGTAAGTTGGTGGTGACATTTTTGGCTGGTTTCCTTTTTAATAGGTAATTTTTTTTCAAGAAAAGTTATTTTTATTTGTTGAATTGTACTTAATATTTATATACAAGGGATTATTACTTGGAATAAAAAAAATATTTTGGGGATTTTTTTCTGGGTTCAAACACGGAGACTTATGAAACTTTGAAATAGCTCTTGCAGGGGTCATTAAAAAAGTATTTGTTTTCTGGGAAATTTCAGTGATTAATTTTTTTGTCAAAGAAAAATTAGTTTTACTTGTTGAATTGTATTTAATATATATATATTTGATTCTTATTTGAAAAAAAGGGAATTTTGAGGATTTTTTCTGAGTTCAAACACAGAGACTTATGAAAACTTTGAAGTAGCTCTTGTAGAATTTACTGCAAATCACATGGCTTGGTAGTTGCCATTTAAACAGATTTTATCTTTGAGAAAATGTTTGTTTTCTAAGAAATTTTCATGATTAATTTTTTTTTGTCAAAGAAAAGTTATTTTCACTTGTTGAATTGTGCTTAATACATATATATATATATATTTGATTTTTACTTGGAAAAAAGGTGCATTTTGAGGATTTTTTCTGAGTTCAAACATGGAAACTTAGGAAACTTTGAATTAGCTATTATTATTATTAATTATAATTAATGACTTAATTCTTTACTTTACACAATGCATGATAAATCAAATGCAGTTTTTCATTCTTGAACAATTAATAATAATGTTGAATAATTAATGATTATCAGATAATAATATATTTAAACCCTCAGACTTCCTGATTTCAATCCCAAGTCTCATTGATAAATGCAAAAATTAGAAATCAGTTGGAGAATGGTGATTTAAAGATTCTGCCATCTGATAATTACCTAATTATTCAACTTTGATTTTTCTCTTTGTTTGTAATTCAAATTAGCATAATGTTTGTTCACCTGCTTGACAAAGTCTTTTTTTTTTCTTTTTTATAACCTAAAGCTGAGTGCACTTTTGGTGAAATTCACCATAAAGAGAGTGATGTTTATGGTAAACTTCACCAAAAGTGTATTCAATTTTAGTTTATAAAGAAGAAAGAAACCATTCCATTATGCAGATGAACAAATATATGCAAATTTGAATTATAATATAAATAAATAATCAAAAGACTTTATTATTCAGGAATTCATATGAATAATGACAACCAGCAAGTTGCCAGAACTGGGATTGATCCAGGGATTTTAAATCCAGACTCTGACACGCTACTATTGTACTCTAGTACACAGTAAAATTTTATTACATTTGGCACTAGAGTGGAGAGACTCTCTTGCTTAATGAATAAATATGAATAATTAATTCAAGAGTAAACTACTTTCACTCAAGCTATGAATATTTAACTCTTGGTATGTTAGTAAGGGAGCAAGAATTAAATGAACTCATCTATTTTTTAATCTTTTGATAGTTATAAGCCTATTCTTTCCATTCTTGATGGAAGTTCAAAGTGAAATTAATATATCAGTCAGATGAAAATATGATAATAATAATTATTAAATCAATAATGAATTATACAAGAATGGAGACAAAATCTCACTTTTAATAAACATGTTTTAATAAACAAACAAAAGTTAATAGTTGTAAACATTAAATTAGCATAGTTTAATATATATGGATTTAAAAAAAGTAAACCATCCTTCTTCAGGTATGAATAAATCACTCTTGGTATATTAGCAAAGAATTAAGAATAGAATAGATCCATTTATTTTTAAAGTTTTTGACATTTATAAGTCAGTCGAATGAAAATTTAGCATTTTAACTTCTCAATTTTTCTCATTGTATCACAAAATCTTTATACAAACTTACTAAGAGTTAAATAGCCAACTTAGCCTATACCTTATCTTTAAAAAGCTTCAAAATGTATTATATATTTTTGATAACAATAATAAATCTTAGTTGTATTTATATATTAAGCATTTAAATTTTCCACTTACCTTCAGTTGTTAGTAATACCACACAGATTAGTATATGCACAACATTTCGAGTGATATTATTCTCCTCTCTTTTTCTTTAGAAGTTACTGGCCTGAAGAGTGATAATACTAACATGGGATTTGAACATGAACCCTTAGTTCTTGAATACTGAATTTTAAGGTAACACTCTAACCACCTGAGCCATCCTGTCAAAGGCATATACTAACCAGTGTGCTATTACTAACAGTTGAATGTAATTGGAAAATTTAAATGAAGTTAAATTTATCTAAAGACATTGAATACTTAATATTAGATGATGGAAATAGTCCAATATATAAATCCGATTAAAATATCATCATCAAAAACTTTCAGGAAAACAACAGTAAATCTTATTTTCCTAATAACTTTTGTAAATGTCTTAAGGTTACCATTTTTATTGTGTTCTGAAGAAGTGGTCTTGTTTTATGTATACTTTTCTTTTGATTATATTAACTGATAAAATGTAGCATTGTTAGCTGAGAGGTCATCGCATCCGCCTTGCAAGCAAGTAGTTGGTTGCAGACGGTTGTGGGTTCGCGTCCCGGCCGATGCTATGACATATGAGAAAAAAATAAAAGAAAGAAAATCTATTAGGCAAACAACAATAAATCGTTATGTTTTTTTTTTTTTTCATTGAGACAAATTTAAGAAAAGAGAGTTGGAGAATCTACGTAGAAGAATTGTAAAAATGTGTGCTCTTTTGACGCTAAAAAATCATTTGGTTTTGCTATATATAATAACAACTACTTTAGTTATTTGAAATACTAAAAAAATCGACAATTTTTTTCTTTCTAAATATATGTATTCTAATGATAATTTTTTCCGTAATAATATATGTTTGTGTGAGTATATGTTTGAATGAAATTAAAAGTATAAAATCTCACTTCAGCTTATAAATGACATATTTTTATAAAGTAAACAAGATATTTAATTCGTTTTACTTGTATTTTACACTCCTTTAAAAATCCAAACAAAAACAAATCAAATATCTTGTGTATGTTATAAAAACATGTAACCGGACTTCTATGTTTTCCAGTGAGAAAACAATTTAAGCATTGCATGAACCTTTAGACCTTTGAATAATATCTTTTATCAATCAGTATATTCATTCAGAATAAGAATGAATGAATTTACTTATATGGGGAAAAAAGTTCTATAATTCCCCTCCTTAGCAACAAGTATATTATTACTTTTTTTCTTTACAAAATATTGAAAATTAATATGATTATATAAAGCAATTGTGTTCAGTTTCATTCAGAGTTGTTTCGGAAGTAATATTATATGTTATTTATTTATAAATTATTACGAATAACTATTAAAAGCTACAATAATGATAGCTAATTTTAAAAATACTGGGAATAAAAAAAAAAAACAACAACTAACATTTGTAAAAAAAAAAAATGTTTTGAACGCACAAACTCTGAATATTTATTATATTAATATCTCATTATTAAAAGAGGCAAAACTCTATACGTATTGCCACTCAGTGCAAGCCAGAGAAATCAATGGAATCCAAAAGGCTTGTGCATAAAATCCCCAGCTAGTGCTTACTCATCCAATATCCCCGGACTAGTTTCTGGCTTGTGGCCTTCGTCAGTGAGGAGCCTTGGATCTGAGAGCACTGCACCTAGATCTCAGGATCTAATGCAACCCTCCAACAGCCACCTTTTATCTCTACTTAACTACAAAACTATGAGACTTAAACTGAAAACACCATAACATTTTCAATCCAAGCTCACCAGCTTATATAGTCATATAAATCCTAAATCAGTTCAGTACCTATACATTTTGGTGTCTTTGGTTCTTTAATAATCATATCCACCATTATTCTATTAGGCAAGATTGGTTTAAAGCCAATAAACATCACATGGCAATATGTATAGAGAGTTTTTCCTGTTTTAATAACAGTTAAATATAAGCATAAGAAATAGTGATCATGTAATATCTCCTCTTGTATCTTATGTACAGAATAACAATTATTTTTTTGGAAAACTAAATAAATACAGTTTTCTTTATTAGTAAATATTTTACTGGCAAAAGTCTTCCAGTAGTATTATATACGTATGGTTAAAGACTGTTTGTTAATCATGATTCTTTTAAAAGTTTTTTTTCATTCAGTTTTTAAGAAGAAAGATCATAATGAACTTATCACTCCAATCGAAATGTTGAATTAAGACTAACTAGTATTTATTACTAGTAGTTAAGCATATTTAGAAGAGTATAAATACTATTTGGTGATTGTTGATGAATAGCTTAATTGGTTATAACATTACTTTAAATTCAGTAATTACGAATCTAAAGATCACTGATTCAATTCCTGTGCTAACACTCTAATTGATCAGGTCAATAGTGCATAAGTGTTTAATCTTTGTGCTTGCATTGTTATTGGACATGCTAACCACCCTTAAAAAAATAGAAAAAAAAATACTATTAGAGAGAGGAATTTATATTGATTTGTGGGTTATATTGTTTGCAAAAAACAATGGCAGAATATTCTATTTTAGTGTTATTTTAAGTCCAATATTGCAAACTCTAAAATTACTAGTTTAATCCCCATATTAGTTGTATCATTGGTCAAAACCAATGGCAGAATATTCTATTTTAGTGTTACCTTAAGTTCAATACTTGAAAACCTTAAAGTTACTAGTTTAATCCCCATATTAGTTGTATCATTGGTCATACGAGCAATTTAAATTCAATATTCATAAATTTAAAGGTCAATGGTTCAATCCCTACTGTTATTAGTCATGCCAATAACATTTGAAAAAAGAGAAAATAAAAGTCCTATGATAATATTGAGTTTATTAGACTAATCTGTGTGGTATTATTATATAGTTAAATATATTTGAAAAAGTGGGTGTGTTTGTAAAATGCATTATCAGAATAGTCGAATTGATTATAGTAACTTTTAAATATAATATTCATAAACCTAAACTTTACAGGTTCAGTTCTTATCACTATCATTGCATATGCTTATAACATTTAAATTCAGTATTCACAACTGTGCCACAGCAACTTTATTTGGCATGTGTGGACTTACAGGGGATCTAGGAGGATTTTTCAAAAAGTGCAAGGAAATTGTATATTACAAATTTATCTTTCTTATTGCATTGCCAAATCCATATAATATTAATACCATCCATTTACTTTATTATTTTTTACAATGCTTTTTTAAAATCCACTATTGATGGTTTTGATTGTCCCAGCAATTTTCTTCAGAACTTTTGAAAATATAAGTAGAAGTTCTGAAGAAGATTGCTGGGTCAATTAAAAGCATCAATAGTGGTTGTAAAAAGCACTGTAAAAAGTAATAAAGAACATGGATGATATTAATAATATATGAAATTATATATTCTGTTCAAATTCGAACATAATATTTTAAAAATGGACGTGTATTTTTCAAAATTTTCATTCACATAAATAAATTTTAAAAACTATTTACATAACTAAAATTTTTTTTATATTTAAACCAAAATATTTATTTAAAATTCTATTTTTCATGCTTTCATTGCTGCGAAATTTCCTATGGGATTGTCATAATCAGTAATTCAAAATATTGCATTTTTAATTGATATTTTGCCTAATTTGTTAATCTTTTTTGGACCAATAGATGATCTTAGATAATTTTTAATTACTCTTAACTTAATGAAACTGCATTTACATGAGACCACAGTTAGAGGCCAAGTTGAAAATATAAACAATGCCATATTAATATTAAGATATACATTTTGAATTTGCTAATTATGATCTATTTGTGATAATTGAAATGGAATTGTGGTAGCGAGTTCTTCAAAGTTTTTTATTGCTATTTAAAACTTTCCATTTCTAACAAAATTCACAAGCATCATAATCTTCAAAATATTTTAAGGTTAATCTGCTGCATTTTAAACTTCATAAACCATATTTGCTATATATTTTTTTCTTCCTATGTCATAGCATCAGCCGAGAGGCAAACCTGCAATAACCATCTGCAACCAACTGCTTGCTTTCAAGGCGGCTGCGTTGACCTCTGGGCTAACAATGCTTGACTATTTGCTATATATTTTTTTCTTCCTATGTCATAGCATCAGCCGAGAGGCAAACCTGCAATAACCATCTGCAACCAACTGCTTGCTTTCAAGGCAGCTGCGTTGACCTCTGGGCTAACAATGCTTGACTATTTGCTATATATTTTTCACTTAAAAAGTAAAATTCTGGACAAATGTCTCATAAATATTCGTATCTTTTTTGCAGGAAATTTGTGTTGATCTTAATAGTTTTACATATATTTTTGTCCTAGCAATGAAAAATATGTATTATTAACTAAATCTATATATATATATATATGTGTGTGTGTGTGCTTTGCACACAGATAATGAAGCTGATTACAGTAAATAAAATAAATGATATTCTACAATTTAGTAAGCTGAGCACTTTCAGGAGGATTCATACTCCCATATTCATAGCTACTGGAATGTTGAAAACTATACCAATGTTAATGCAAATGTATGCAAATTACTAATTTGAATCCTCCAGAAAGTGCTCAGCTTACTAAATTGTAGAATATCATTTATTTTATTTACTGTTATCATCTTCATTATATATGCACAAAGCATATATATATATATTATGGATTTTATATGCTAATGAAGTAAAGGTTTAATTATTATTAATTAAAGTCATTTGGGTTAGAAATTGTATATCAAAATTTAAATTGGTATCTGATGGTATTCCAATATTTTAAATCCATTTTCATTTTGTTTTTTTTTAAGTTTCTTCTAGCCCTATTCTTAGATAACCACCATATTGCACAATGCCCCTTTAAAGTAATTTTTAAAACTTGTAGTAAACTATCTCACCTAGACGTGGAGCCAAAAAATAGTTTAAAATGGTTTGTTTTTTAGGAAAAAATGTTATCATAGTGGTGACACTTCAGAGGTATAAACTTCTATAAGATTTTATGTATATTATTCATGGAATATACCTAGAAAATTGGTTCATCCTATTTATATGTTCTAGGTTCATCCTATTTATATGTACCAAAACCTCATAGTACTTACCTGTAATAATGGTACCATCATCATATCTTTGGATTCTGCAATTCATAATATCTAAGCTATCTAATTCAATTCTTTTTTAACTTTCTTTGTCAGTCCATCATCAAATTTTTCATTAGTGTTAATAAAATTAATAAAACTTCCTTCTATTGTACGTTTATTATTTTTTAATTCTCACATATATAATGATATTTGTTCTCATTGATAACATCTCTGCTGTATAATCAAATAAGATTTAAAAAAAATTGTATCTTTTATTTGCTCAATAATTTCACTTCTTACTTATTTTCCTATTAAATTAATAATTTTATTTTGGACCCCCCAGGATAAATATGTCATTGACTGTTTTGGGAGTTTTATTTTTCAATATATTGGGTAATAAATGGCCAATAAATTCAATTTAATTTTTTTAAATTTTCACATTTAGGGATACTACTATATTAGATGTGTCTTTTAACGCAAGATAAAATTATTTTTTGGCTTCTGACTAGTATTTTCTAGAGGCATCAATTATGTTGCCTAGAAAAAGCCTTCTTTCAAAACCTTTACAATTTCCATAACATTTTCTATATTCTGGACTATTTTTATGATCAGATAATCTTGGATTTAAATGTCTTCAATTTGTAAACCTTTTCAATTCATCTGATAACTTATTATTTTTCTTTTGAAAATGTTAAACAAAGGTGAGAAAAATAAACAATTTTTGGATGCATTGTATAACAATCATTACCTTCAATTTTTTCGCTGTTTTGCACCATTTTTAAAGAATCATTTATTATTAAAACATATATCGTCTGAAATAAAATATGCTGAAATTTTTTTTTTGATTTATTCCAGTCTATATCTATATGTTATTAAGTGATGGATGAATTTACCAGTGACAGGTGAATACTTAGCAAAATCATCGTATTATGAAGTGAATCACTTTCTCAACAAGCAATCTGCATATACTTTGATGATTTCTTGAGGTGTAATTTCATCAATAGTAGTATCATCATTGCAATTCTTCTCAGTGAATCATATTTTCTTCATTAATAACATTTTGGGCTTAACTTATCAATATGGAAAGACCATTTACTTCTTATGTATTTGTAACTCTATATGAGTTTTTAATTTTCATTATGCACTTGTAATTAAACGTAAGCATTTGGAGGTGGGAGTTAAGAAATGCTTGAAAATTGTTTACTGGGAGATGAGATAACAAACTCCCTCAGAATGGTATTTTTTATATACACTTAATGTAATCCTCTAAGCATGCTTTCAATATCTTGTAAATGATATCTTAACCATAGTGATGTATCTACAGAGTTTAACGAAGAGATTGTGATATAAATGCTATGTAAATTGTACATAAATTATATGTAAATGAGTTAGCCTACATGGCCCACTTTCTTTTTTGTTGATGGCATTGGCATTATTTGCAATATGTTAGGCTTTCTTGATTTATTTCTAAGCATGTGATTTTAGTGATGGTTCAAATGTATGACCAAGCTGGTTTTTATAGCCCAGAAATATGGATTTGTGGTTGGGGTTATTTTTAGCTCTTTTATATAGATATTGGTGTTGGGAGAGTCTGTTTTCCAGGCTGGTGCAATATTCTCCAAAGTAAACCACATTGTAATTATCTTGATTGCAGTAAATCTTATATATGGTTTGGAAAGTTTGATCATGGGGGGGGGGGCGTGTCCTTAGAGTTGCTGATTATCACTTTAATGTGGTTGGGATGTGAAAACTAATTCTATTAATATCAGAACAAGCATTGTTTATACTTTTAAAAATATTGGGAATATAGGGTAGGGATATTCATAGCTTGTCATCGACTGGGATAGGGGTAGAGTTGAGTTTGATATAAAATCTATTAATTATATTAATAAGCATCCAACACTTGTATACAAGGTAATATAGATCTTTAATATAATTATTTCTTGATGTTATATTTTCAGTAGGATTCATGCTAGCAAAGATTAAAGTTTTTATGTAGAAATACTTTTTGAGCAGCAAATTTATGTATATTAGGTACTATAGATTCTGGGTGTATTATGCCTCTGACTTGGATAGATTTTGTCATTTCATCATTGAGTTGGCGCAATGCCTTTGAATATATAAGTTGAGGAATTTTATTCCCATAAATGCAGGTAACCATTTTTGTAGCTCATTTGATTTTTTTCTTTGCTTATTCATGTTTATTTTCTATTTAACATTAAAATACAATAATTTGTAATTTAAAAAAATAAAACAGTTTCCATAGAAACATAAAGTCAGAATTTTTTTTAATTTTTGGAATAAAACAACTCCAACTAGAAGTGTGTGTGGAACAAATCATGCCCTCATCATATCATATGTGAACACCATGTTATCAGCATTGCTTAGACATAAAGGAGGCTATATAACTAGAAAATATATTCTATGTTAAAATTTAGTTATAGACTTGTACATAGCTCAAAAAGATGCAAAAATAAAACTTCAATTATAAATATTAATAGAAATAGATCAAATGCAGATGAAATTAAAATAGAAGTTAATGTAAAACCCAGCAAGTTATATTAGATTTTAACTATCAGCTTTCTTCAATGAAAAAACTGGATCATAGCATTTTAAAACTTATTGTGCTATTTAAGAATATGACTTGAAAAATAATCAATTGTCCTAAGACTCCAAATTGCTCAGCTACATAGATCTTTACTGTATATCTGAAATAAAATCCTTGTTTTTACTCACCTTTAAGTGGTAAGTTTTAAATTGAGCTTTACACAAAAAAGTGAAGCTTAGTATTATTAGAAAAGAATTATAAGGCTTAGCACTTAGGTCTCTATATTCATAGCCTATCTTGGGAGTGTCGGCTTACAATGAGATTTTATTTATAAATAACAATTGTAAATCAAAAATAATAGTTATCCATGTTGCTCAGGCAACCAAATGGTCTGATGTGGTCACTGGTGTTGTTTAATCCAGCTTAATCAGGCTCCACGTGTTGTCAAATAAAAATCTGGATGAGATGATTCTGTCCTTATGGCGAAATTCCTTCAGCTTGGAAATGAATGTGTCTTCAGGCTTGGGATGAGGAATGGTAAACTTGTTGTGACATCTGGCCATCCAAGTGGCATAAGTGGTAAAGGTTGAGAGTCTTGTGGTGACATAATCCCTGGACAGGAAGCAGCTCTTGATATTTAAGATTTTGTTCAGGCAAATGTGGCAGTTTAAGCGAAGCTTAGCAGTAATTTATGCAAAATTTATTCAAAGTCTTCTTTCATAAAGACTATTTTTTGGAGATTGTATATTTGTTATATGATAGTTGTATTTATATGTTAGACTATTTCCATCATTTAATATTAAGTATTGAATGTCTTTAGAAAAAAATAACTTTATTTAAATTTTCCAATTACATTCAACTATTAGTAAAGCATACAGGTTAACATCAGAACAGCTTTCCAGAACCATACCATCACTATGAGGAATTTCTAACATCTAAAAACATTAAGCTTGAAATGTTGAAAAGCAAAAACTGCATCTATGAAATACCATGTGAATGTGGAAGAATGTATATTGGTGAGACCAGTTGTTTCATTGAAAAGTAATTGCAAGAGCACAAAGTGATAATTAAAAAATAGAAAACAGATGTGCCTAAGGTATCAGACCATGTTTATCCCAATGAACATATGTTCAATTGAGAAAATACAAAAATATTAGATAGAGAGGAAAAGGTATAAAGAAAAAAATTCAAACAAACTGCTCACACATCAATGGGAAATAACCCCATAAGTCAACTAGTGTGACCATACATAATGTCTGGAAATCACTAATCAACATTGCTCTTAAATAAAAATGGAAAAATTTGAAGATAAGTATATGAAATTTCTACTGATTGTTGGCTTTGGCAGGATGGCTCCATTGGTTAGAGTATTACTTTAAAATTCAATATTTATGAATCTAAAAGTCCAGGTTTGAATCCCATGATAGTTTCTCATGCTAGTTCAGATACTAATATGTGTGATATTACTAACAGTTGAATGTAATTGAAAATTTAAATAAAGTTAAATTTTTCTAAGAACATTCAATACTTAATATTTGATGATAAAAATAATCCAACATTTAAATACAAGTGAGATCCTATTATCATAAACCTTCAGGAAAACATTATATGGTATTAATAATATTTATTTATCATTTATTAAAATAGAAATTATTCAATAATGAATAGTATTTCTGTAATGTAATTTTCAGTACACCACTCTCACATAAGGTAGGGACTGGTTTCTATCTGCTTTTAACATCTTGTGGAGGGATACAAGCATAAACATATAACTAAAGACATGTGGAAAATATCTATAATTTCTAAGATGCACATTTTATGCTGAACCAGCATTCATCTGTTGGTCCAGACTACAATCTATTTTACATATTTTTAGCCTTGTCATCTTGTGTGAGAGTGATGTGGTGAAAATGACACTACAAAAATATTAATTATTATGTGGTGATTTGGAAATCTGCATGTATTAAAAAATTTGTCTTTGATCTTTCTGTGTACATTAATATTTTTTAAAGTAATATATATTAAGGCTACAACCTTAAAACTATGCACCTGAAAAAACAACAGTAGGGACCTCTGCAAATCTTTAACACAAGATTTTGCTTATAATAACTCCCCTCATATACACTTTAGTGCAAATTTTTTTTTAATGATTTCTTTATTTTTCTGACAGTTTCAACTGTCCTGCAGTCTTCATCAAAACAATCTTAATCTTCTCTACATTTTAAAAAGAAGAAAATTACACAAAGGATTAAGAAGGTGAAGGGACAATATTTGAATGTATAATATGGAGAATATAACCAATATAAAAAAGTGTATGGAGTTATTTTAAAAGGTAGGGAAGCTTAAGATCACTTTGATGAAGACTGCAGGATAGTGAAACTGTCAGGAAAATAAAGAAATCATTAAAAAATATTGCATTGAAGTGTATATGAGGGGAGTTATTATAAACATTATAAATATAAATATATGAAAAAATGCAAAGAAAGTAAAAGGAGAAAAATAAGAATATGCAATGTTATTTCCAGTTTATATTTTGGATCCTTTTATTAGAATGAGAAACACTTTATTGGTTACAAAGAAATCAAGTCTTATGTCACATGACTTATTTGGGAGCTCTATATATAACATAACTTTTTATTGGTGTCTAGTATGTATTTGTTTTTGATTATTTGATGGTTAATTTTAATTCTAGTTCATATATTTTTAAATAGATAATAACTAGAATCACAGAAAATTAAAACTTTTCTTGTTTTAGGATGAAATTATTCATTGACTCTGATAAGCCTTCTGCAAGTGTTTCCTAACCAAAAGTCATATTTGTACTGTTTTTCTTTTATATCACATGCTTCAACAAATTTGATAAATTAATTTTCCATTGTGCAAAAAAACTATAAATGTATGCTATTACAATTATTTTTATGATGTATTTTATATATTGAAATAAATTGTTATTAATAATCTTTATAAGGTATTGAAGAATTTAAGCTTTATTATCATATACATTTCACTGGTATAATATTTTATGTGTTTGGCTTCACTATATATAATTCAGATATATTTTTTATATTTTATAGGTGAAATATTTACTTTTAAATTTGTGATATCTATTTCATAATCTGATCATTTTACAATTCTTATATAGAAAAAATCCCAAAAGTTAGACTCAATTTTATTATATATATTTCATATAAACTTTTGAATATTTCTAGTAAAAATATTTCATATATATAATGTTTTAGAATTCTGATTTATATTTTATGCGTTGAAAGATCTTAATTCTATTTTATATATGTTTGATTATGCGCACATACTATAGATTTATTTCTGTCAGAATAAAATACTTTTTTTTCCCATATGTCATAGCATCGGCCGGGAGGCGAACCCGCAACAACCGTCTGCAAACAACTGCTTGCAAGGCGGCTGCGCTGACCTCTCGGCTAACAACGCTTGACTAGATTTTTTTAAGTCTGATACTCATACAAAAATGCACAATATAAAGAGTTAAATTCATTTAATATTTATGATATAATTTCAATTAAAAAGTACATATGCAATCAAGATATTAACAAAAGTAATTAATAGAAAAATAAGGTAATTATTTACAAAAAAAAAAAAAAAATTAATAACATAATAATACTTTTGAAATATGTGTTGGTTAAAAAATACGTCTTTTATAAATTAAGTTTATTTAATATATATAAACCAATGATATAATTTTATAAAATGTATAATTAAAATATTAACAAAAATAATTAGCATAAAAATAAAATAATTAATTATTAAAAATGAAACAATAAACTGAGAAAGAAAGCTTTTTCACATATATGCATATACATTCAAATCTAATTGAATTAGTATGTAAGTATATATTCATTCTCTATCTATCAAACTATATATATATCTAGCTATCTTTATCTACTCATCTATCTATCTATCTATCTATCTATCTATCTATCTATCTATCTATCTATCTGTCTATCTATCTATCTATCTGTCTGTCTGTCTGTCTATCTATCTGTCTGTCTGTCTGTCTATCTATCTATCTATCTATCTATCTATCTATCTATCTATCTATCTATCTATCTATCTATCTATCAATGAGTCTGTCTATCTGTCTGTCCATCTATCTACCTACCTTCCTACTACCTACCTATCTATCTATTTATCTCTACCTCTCAAAAAACACAATAAAGGAAACACTTCCCCAGTTTTCTTACTCTTAGTAAAATTATACTTTGAAACCATAATAAATAAAATATATATTTAATAATTTATAGCAGTAATATAACAAGTGTAAAATAGATATTTTGAAAAAATATACAAGATGAGAAAATAGCTGAGAGATTTTTTATGATGCCATTCTTAAGATAAAGTGTACGCAAAATTTCTAAATATAAATTTACAAAATTTTAATTTTTTGTATTGTTTAATTTTGAGAATGCAGATATGATAGAACAATTGTAATGTATTTGCAAAATATTTTTATGCATATTAGAAATAATTGTATTTCTAATGCATCAAAAGCACTGCAAATAAATATATACTTTATACATTAAAAAAAAAGGCACATGGCTTTATTAGTTAAGAGTTCATAAGAAATTTGAGTTTCAGCCCTGAAAGTGCCAGAATCAATTCTGGGACCTTCCAATTCCAAGTCAAACACTCTACCAACTGTTTGCCAAAGGATGAAATCACAATAAGCCCCCTCTACAGCACAAACATTAAAATAAGAGCAGTTCCCAAGATATTAATGCATTTAAATCCTTATCCTTGACTGGATTCTAATTTTTGTCTTCATAATTCCATGTTATTAGTCAAATTAAAAACCTGAAATTCAAAAGTCAGAAATTGTCCTGAAGATGAAAACTAAAATGTACTAACATCTTGTAATAACTGATTATTTATTCTTACTATAGATGGCACTAAATTAGAGAGTAGCTAGCTCTTAAATATCATATATACTGTGAAGTAAAGAGAAGAATCATTTATTGTTATATTGTTATTAATATTTTTAAACAGGGGAAAAAACTTACAATTAACAAAAACTGATGGTATTGAAATGTTTAGTTATTGATTTAGAATTATATCTATATATATGTTCTGGTAGGTTGTCTTGAGTTCAAAGCTTTAGGATCATTTGAATTTCAGATTTTTAATTTGAATAGTAAAATGTAGGTAAACTGCATTACTTCTAGTTTGAATCCTGAATCTTGTTGATAAAGCCAGAAATCAGACTGATATGGGAATTTAAAAGCACTAACACAAGTAATCACTGATTATTAAAATTTACTATAGATGGCACTAGAGTAGGAGTTGCTGTGTTTTATCACCCTTTGTATATATTGAAGTCCTATATTATTTTTGCCTTTCCATTGTTAGCCATTACATATTTAATGATGTAGGATATAAACTGATTGTAGGCACTATGCTGGCTCTAAAACAAAATGATGTATTTAAAATTTGCATTAACAAGAATAATCCATGTGTGTGCATTAAAATTCTACATGATATTCAAAAAAAATTAAAAAAAAAACCCCATAATATTTTATTCTTATTCTTTTAAATATATGGGTACAGACATATTTAAATATTAATTAATTAAATCTATATCTGAACTAAGATGTAAGAATTTATAATTTAATAAAAATGATAGGTAGGTAAACATACATATATTTATTAAAAAATTGTAAATATCATCATGTGCATACTAGAAATGTGTTGCATTTAAAATAAATTAGTATAGAATTAATATAATAAACACAGTTCCATAATCTCATGTGTTGTAATATACGTTGAAAATATGTTTTTAGGCTGAATCGATCTCTCAACATAGAGAAAAGTTACCATGTGACACAACTATCTAAACAGAAAAAAATATAATACAAAACTTAAAAATATAACTATAAAAATATAGAAATAGTTGTTACATATATTTAAGCTGTAAGCACTATAACATTATACATAAATGTGAGTGCTAAACTTTAGTAAAAATCAAAATGAACATTAAAAATGTATACAAATTTACTCTAATAAAAATCATAAAAAGTACAAATTATTTATTTAGTCATTCCACTTTCAGAATTTTCTTTTGCCCTTTTGATTTTTTTTGTGATATTACATTATTGCATCTATTTACTGGATTATAGATAAAATTATTATATATCATCATCAAAATTGTCAATCATTAGTAATCTATTTCAGGATAATGTTTCTTCAAGTCTAATCCAGTTTTTCTGATCTGTAATCTTTCTTCTCCATTGCACACCAGAAAATGTCTTTATTTCATCCATCCATCTTTCATGTGTTCTTTTTCTAAATATTTTGCAATTTCTTGGGCTCCATCTATTACCATATCTTCCAGAAATAAGTATATACATTATCCATTTTAGTCTCTTAATTTTTTTAAAGATGATAAATGATACATGTTTTTTTGCCTACCCATGTATATCCATCATTTCTTGTTACTCCTTGTATGCATCTTTCCATAAATTTTCAAGTAGTCTAAAGTCTCTATATTGTTCTTTTGATAAATGTCCAAGTCTCAGTAAAATATGTTTAACCATTAAACATCATATGATCACCATTTCTTATGCTAGCACATAACTGTTATTAAAAATAGGCAAAACTCTCCATACAGTAGTGCCATTCAGAGTAATCAATGGATGCCACAAGCCAGAAATTAGTCTGGGGATATTGGATGAGTAGGCACTAGATGGAGATTTTATGGACAAACCTTCTGGCATCCATTAATTACTCTGGTTGGCACTGAGTGGAACTACTGTATGGAGAGTTTTGCCTGTTGTAAAATATGTTTATTAACAATCTTCTTTTCAAAAATATAGGCATGTTTCATTCATTATTAAATTATTTTTATCAAAAGCACTCCATTCAAGTTTAAATCTACAATCAAATTCATCCATTAAGTTGACATCTACAGTAATAGTCTGATCAAGATATTTATAATGATCACTTCTTTTAATTCATAATTACCAATATTTATTTTCTTTTTCTGAATAAATTCTTTGAACAACTTAAGTTTTATTTATCTTTAATCCTACTTTCGTCTAGTAACCCCTCCAACATTTCCTGAAGCATTAATTGCAAAAAAAATAAATAATAATAACTACAAAAATCTAGATAACTTAAATTGTCATCATTTACTTTTACTTCAGAGGCTAAACTCTCCATACAGTAGCGACACCCAGTGCTACTGTGTAAACAGTTTGTGTAAGCATAAAGAGCGGTGATCATGTGATACTTTTACTTCCTGTTTTCCATTTAAACCACAACATACTCTTGTAAAACTGCTGTAAAAAATTTTGACGATATTAATCATGCATCCTTCTCAATACCAACATGGAATCTAATCATTGCTTTTGCAATTTGATAACGATTTTTCCAAATATGATAATATCTCAAATTTATATCTTAATGATCCAATGCTTTAATCACTGTAAAATGTTTTTAGAATCAAGTGCTCTTTTATAATCTACAAATGCAAAGCGTATTCAGCAACTCATAATCATTTAGCCCTTTCTATAACTTCTCTTAATACTTGAATATAGTTTACTATGTTAAAACCATTTTTAAATCCTGTCTGTTCTCTTGGTTGGTATGAATTAAAAATCTGCTGTAGGTGAGTTGTATTAATCTTGGTAAAGATTTTATATAGAACTGATGGACGATTGATAAATCTTAAATTTCTAATATCTTCTTTATAATTTTTAAAAAAAAGATATTATTACTATTGCCTTATTCCAATTATTAATTGGCACACTTTTATCATTTAGACATTTTGTATGACTAACTTTGTCAACAATTGTTCTAGTTCTTCAGTTGCTATTTTTAAAATATCAATAATAATTCTATTATTTTCTGGAGATTTCTCATTCTTAAGTTTAAATGCAGATCTCAATTCTCTATTTAAAATGCTGAACAATTAATAAGATATAATCATTGTAAGCGATAGTTTATTTTCTTGTCATATAATACTAAACTATCCATTCACTTTACTGCTGTTACACAATGCTTTATTTACTACCCTTTTTTTACACTTTACAGTTTTGATTGCCCTGTCATATAATACTAAATCATCCTTTCACTTTACTATTGTTACACAATACTTTATTTACTACCCTTTTTTTACAGTTTACAGTTTTGATTGCCCCAGAACTTTATATCTCATAAAGCTTTGTGTAACAGGGGTAAAGTGAATGGATAATTTAGTATCATATGGTATACATTTGGCAATGCAATAAGAAAGAGTAGTTATTTTCTTGTCTTTTTATTATTTTTTGTAACTTAATAATTTCATGATGTCATCTGTCATTTTAGTAATAGTTCCACTTTTTTTTCTTTTTATTGCAAAAACGACTTTCTTTCCAATAGCAAGTTGTTATTTTGAACATTTGCGACTTTAATCCATTTCACAAAAGGCTAGATATTCAATGCTACTTCATCGATCACTTTTAAAAATGTTCCCTATTCCTCTTTTTCTTCTTATGTTCTTTTATCTCACTAGAAAATATAACAATGAATTGCTACTTTTTGTAGCAACTTTCTTTCTTGTAGAGTTTAATAGATTATCAGTTGTTTTTTTATTGATTTCATCAAATCTGAACCATCTTTCAATGTATGTTAATATTTGTAAATGATTTTCCAAGTTCTAATACAAATTCATTGGAGTGTTTGTGAAGGAAAAGAATCTCATCTACTAATACAGTTTTTCTTGATAGTTTTTAGTTCTCTAGTTTTGCATTACCACATCTTACAACTCAACAATTGATTATTATTTGCTGAACTGAATTTATTAAGAACATTATGACCTTAAAACACTTATTTTTCTTTAATCAAAAAATATAATTCAATTATGCCATAGCTTCATTTAGATGCTTTCAAGTCCACTTTTGTTTAGTATTTATCTTTAAAAGAAATCATAATTTTTGCAAATGTATAAGTCTATGTCTTAAATCATTTTTATCACAACCAATTCTGGAATTAAAGTATTACACGATGATTTTAAAATTCTGTTTGATCTGATCAAAAACATTCTGTATATCCATAAAAAAATCCTTTACTTCTTCATCACAATGAGAACATTTAGTATCTTCCATTAATTTGAATAAACAATATTATCATTCTATTTGATATATTATCGATCTGCACAATTTATAATAAATCTTATTTCAGTTGTTGTATTTATATATTGAACTATTTCCACCATCTAATATGAGTATTGAATGTCTTTAGAAAAATTTAACTCTCTATAAACATTCTAAATACATTTAACTGTTAATAATAGCACACAGGTTAGTATATGCACAATGTTTTGAGAAATATTATTCTCCTCTCTTCTTCAGATGTTTCTGGCCAGACCAGTGGCATGGGAATAGAACCTGGACCCTTGGATTCTATGATTATTGAATTTTAAAGTAACACTCTAAACAACTGATCCATCCTGCCAAAGTCAACAGTCAGTAGAAATTTCATATACTTCTCTATGAGGTTCCTTATGATTTCTCTGCTTTTTCCTAAGAGCAAAGTTGATTAGTGGTTTCCATATTTTATAAATGGTCACACTAGTATGACTTAAGATATTGTTTGCTATTGTCATGTGAGAAGCTTCTTTAAATTTTCTTCTTTATACCTTTTCCTATCTATCTAATATTTTAGTATTTTCCCAATTATACATATGTTCATTGGTACATACATGGTCTGCTACCATGGACACATCTGTTTTCTCTCTACTAGTACTGTTACTGGTCAGGCCAGAAACACCTGAAGAAGAGGGAAGAATAATAGCTCTTGGAACATTTGTGCAGATACTAATCTGTGTCTATTACTAATAGTTGAATGTATTTGGAATATTTAAATAAAGTTAACTTTTTCTAAAGATGTAGATGATGGAAATAGTCCAATATATAAATAAAGCTAAAACACCATCATCACAAGCCTTCAGGAAAATATTGTTCCAGTTGTGATTATATTTATGCTCTTGTATAAAAGCACATGCCCACAGTTGTCTTCCATCTTTTCTCATAACTTCATAAACTTCATTAATTTCCTATTCTATATTAGGCAGTACTTTTTCCAATTCATATGATCTTCTTTCACTTGAAAGTTATCTGTATTAAATAAATGATTATTTTTAAATTTTAGCTTGAATCTGCAATCAGGAAATTTCTTAGCAAAATTCTTCTTTGGCTGTCAATTTCTGTCTTGGCTGATGACTTTACAGCCTTTTGGGAATAAAGACCATAATTTAATTTTGTCTATCACAAAAGTAAATACTTAAATATAAAAATGAAAGATCATTCACACACATATTCATTCTGCCTTCAAAAAAATTCAAGTAATATTTCAATTAAGAATTATTATGCAACTGATAAAAAAGATGGTGGTATATCTTGATCTTAAAACCAGTAATAAAAAGCCTATAAATTCACCATGCAGATTAATCCATATTGGTGGGCAGACTATCCATTTATTAGATGAATAATTATCTTGTATATAAATTTCTCTATTATCTAATTGATGAAAGTATGGATATTTCTTTCTAAGGCTATTAAGTGTCAATTCACAACAAGGTGTATTTTTCAATAAAAAAATTATTTGTTCTGTCATTAATAAACCGTGGTAATGTTTTTATGAAGCATTTTATATAAAGAAAATAATTTGTTAAAGCAATCGATAAAAGAAATATATTACAAAAATGTTGGCTCTCTACATTTCTGGATTCTAAAAAAATATGGTTAAAACTTTTTGAAGGAAAAAATGCATAGAAAAAAAAATCAATACATGTGCTTTTAACTAGAACTGAAAAGGTATAGCATTTAAATCATAAAGAAAATGTGATTACAGTATATAAATTTATGTTTGAAATGTGATATTTAGTAAGGGGGGAGGGGTAGATGTTATAGTATCATATTTACATTTAGTTTTGGTTAGCATATAATTAAGGTTGTGTAGTCTGATATCACATTGTTCATGCTAATTTTGCCATTAAGAGTAATCTAATTTAGAGGCTTAATTAGATTACAAGCCTTTTATTCAAAGCAAGTAATTCTACAAAGCAAAAAAATATTGTTGTCAAGCATTGTTAGCTGAGAGGTCATCGCAGCCACCTTGCAAGCAAGTAGTTGGCTGCAGACTGTTGTGGGTTCACCCCCCGGCCAATGCTATGACATATGAATATATATATATTGTTAAAGCTCCCAATTACAACAACTTTACAGGTCAGTTACATTTCTTACATTTATTTCTACAATATTAAAATCTTTTAATTTACATTAAATCTTAAAAACATTTATTAAAACAAATAATTAAAAAAAAAAACATTTACATAGGCTGGATGCATCTGGTATAGTAGTAACAGCTTTAGTGAAGAATGAACAGTGTCATCAATAGGAATTTGCACTGCTCATTACTTTTTTTAGGCCTCAAAAATTAATTAAAGGGTCTTCTTCAGGAATATGTCCACCAATAAAATTTGTTGTAACAGTTGTGCTCATTCTACAAATTTAAATTTGAGGAGAGAAAGATTCATTGAGCAATAGTTCATTTTAGAAGCACAGACTGTAGAGGGCATTGCTCTTATATTATATAGTATTCAGTATTCCTTATAATTTTACGCAATTATGTAAAAACTTAAAACCAAATGCTTTATATAAAGTGCATTACTTTTTGAGATTATGCAAAAATCCATGAAACATTATTATTGTAATTGTTTTTTTTAATGCAATATGTGTTTTCACACAAAGTGCTTTCTTATGTAATAGAGATTCTGCTCATTGATAAATATAAACATTTTGTTTAATATATTATTTTGTATCCAAATAGTGAATTGTTTTTGAAAATAATATTAATGCTTCATAATGTATTAAAGAAAAAAAGTATTCATTTTTAAAAATAAATTTGAAAGTCAATACAACAGAATGCAGCTCATATAATAATCTCTTCTATATTAATCCTAGCATTAGAAAATGTTCAATTCTTTTCGGAAACAGAAATATGTTTTTGTAAAAATAAATAGTATTTTAATTATAAAATTCTTTTTTTTTATTTCAAAGTTTTTATTTTATTACTGTTATTAAGAATGTGGATTTTTTAATGGCTTTTCTATTAACAATATATTCAAAAGGAACCTGCAGCAATCGAACCAAAAACTAAAATCATCAATGGTTTTTGTTCTTCCACCATGGTCACAAATTATCATTAACTATATGGTTCAAATTTGTGTTTGCTCAGATTTACATAGATTCATCATCATCATCATCAACTATTATAATCCACTGCAGGATGAAGGTCTCTCCAATATCAATCCATTTTCTCGGATCTTTAGCTTCTCTTCTTCATATCATCCCTGCACACTTTCTTATTTCATTCATCCTTCTCACATGTGGTCTCTTTCTGAATCTTTTACAATCTCTTGGAAACCAGTTTAAGATTTCAATTGTTCATGTATTATCATCTCTTCTAGAAAAATGTCCAGCCCAACTCCATTTCAATCTTTTAATTTTTTCAATGAAGTCAGTAACACCTATTTGTTCTCTTACCCATATATTGCATTTTTGATCTCTTATTACTCCTAACTTGCAGCTCTCCATACTTCTTTGACTGGTCTGAAGTCTCTGTATTGCTATTCTATTAAGTGTCCAAGTCTCAGATTAGTGGCTGATAAATTCCATTCATGAAGCAAAGTGCAATTATCATGGGTTATTCCGAATCTGTTGATGAGACTCTAATTATATCTAAGAACATCAAATCCACCTAGCTTTAGTATTGGATGTGGAAAAAGAAAATTGTTTGTAATATCATAAGAATTGCATTTTTAACAATTTAATCCTTTGACCAAAATTCCTCATTAAACAATCAAAAGGAGAGTCTTAACTTGAGATGGGACATAAGTGATGAAACTATATTTTGAATGGCAGACAAGTTTAATCAAGATCAACCTCTACTTATACATTATCTATGAAGCATCTTCTCTTCTGATATCTTGTAGCATGTGGAAAAACAGGAAGCCATTGTAAACAAATGTATTTCAATTACAAGTAATATTTGTCTTGGCAGTATTAACTGAGTATCCAGAAATGTAATATTGGAGCTTGTTCTCCTATCAATGTCACAGTATCATTTTGCATAACAATTTCTAATTTTATAAAAAAAAATCTTCTTAAACTACTTTCTGAATTTTATATTTTTAATAACACCAATAAATATATAAAATCAATATATTTAATGTTAGTTTTCTGAATGATATTGATTACTTTTGAATATGGAAATTTTGTAACTATTTCATCACAAAATTTATATTCACGTATATATCAATATTTATTAAATTAAGTTTAATTTAATTTGACAAATATAATTTAGTTGAAAATGCACTAGGCAAAAATTGCAAACTTTATTCAGATTTTAAGCATATCTCATACACATTTTTGCGTATAGTTATTTTCCATATTACATTTCCTCAAAGTACCACATACCAAAATTTTCAATGTTACAAGTAGATAATTATGTAAATGAGACCTTTATTTTATATGACGTGATGTTTATGAATTGTAATAAACTAAAGATCAGCTTTTCAAGCTAATGCACGTGCACTTTTTATGAATCTTAATAATAAATGAATACTCTCATCTCCAACACAAGATAAAGTCTTTATGAAAGAATAGAATGAATCCACCCAAATGCTTAAGTATGGGAAAATCTTACATACTGGAAAATTATGTAAAAATGGATACCATTTAGAGTTATTATGCATGCAGAAAATACATGCATGAATATGAATTGTTTTTGTTATGCAGCAAATATGTCATGTTCTCATTTTATAAGACATATGATTAGTAATATTAACTAATATTATTTTATATCAAGTAAAATCATAGTAAAAAACACACAAATTTAAAACTCAAAAACATGACATTTTCATGCACCCAACAAAAATCACATGATCTCAACTTACACAATGCTATTAGCACTGTTATATAAATACCTTCACTGCTTTGAATTTTAATGTCTAGTGAGAAAATCCCAAAGAATGTCTGAACAATAGAAAAAAAGTATAACATGTATGAAAATAATTTTATCTTTATTATCCATTTGTGCATAACAAGTAATAACAGTACATATGATAGAACAGTGGTCTTTAACCTTTTCACACCTGCAGACCGGTAAAAATAAGGATAAGGTTTTTCGGACCGGCAAAAATAAGGATAAGGTTTCGTGGACCAGCAGAAGTCTATAGATAAAATTTCTTAAAGATGTAAACAGCTTAGCCTTAGATAAAGTTATATATATATGGAGTTTGTATAATAAAAAACTTTTTTTTTTTTTAAATTTTGAATTTTTTTAGAAAAGTAATAAAAATTTAATTCTCTCCCCCCCCCATAAACATCTGTGATAACTAGAAAAACAAATTAATTTATGTATGATTGATTAGATTTTGTTCTGTTTCTTTTTTTTTAATCAGGTAAAAGAGCAATGAAAAAATAAATAAAAATTGTTTATATTAATTAAAAGTTTAAAATCTTATTATTTTGTTATTAAAAACTTTCTTGCCAGTCTAGCACGGACCAGCAAAAAACTTCTATGGACCGGTGTCGGGCCGCGGACCGGTGTTGAAGACCACTATGATAGAATGATACAAGAAAATCATGTTTCAGCTGCATTAAGAAAAGAATAAAATAAGATATATACAATTAAAAAAGGAATGAGACCAATTTCCATCATTCCTGAGATTATTGTTTTTTCAACTATTACAAGTTATAAAAAATGTCAGCTGCAGCTATTGAAATCATTACATTCCTAACATAGCAATCATACTACATAAGAAAATTGATCAATTGTTTTATAGTTTACATGCATCTCAGAGATAACTTTCTTTGTTAGCTGCTTTGAAATATTGCCAACAATCCAAACAAATAGTTACTTGTTTTAGCTTAATATTATAATGATGACTAAATTAGTCTAATACATGGCTATACATGAATAAAAGGAGAGCCATAAATTCATCTTATTAAAAGCTTTAATTAAAAAATCCATATTGAAAAATGCAATTAGTTAATATTCCTTAAATTAGAGAGAGAGATGTCAATTCTAGTTGTCCATTACATTCAAATACATAAATACACTTTTGTAATCATGTTAACACTGTTGAGCAGACAGTCTAAAGTTGTGTGAAAGGTCTTTTCTTTGTAAGTATGCCAAAGTTAAATGTTTTATGGAAAGATCAAGTGAATTGCTAACAACAACAGTAAAAATTGATGCAAAAGCTTAGAGACATATGTTTTTGTAGATCTAAAGTATGAATTACTGCAATATTGTTATCTCAGTACCTTTCAGACATTAATTTTTTTTGATAAGAATGATAATTTATAATTTAAAGGTATTAACTACAGCAATGATTGGTATCTCTTACTGAAAGAGATTGTAAATGAGCAAAAGTATCTTTTTGTAATTTTTCAGGATGATGGAGTTGTGATCTTAATGTATGTCTAATATATTTATTTTTATGTCAATTTAGTAATCCAAAATTTAATATATCAAATATCCAATATGAGAAATCATTAATCAGATTTCCCTGTGTGGTTTAGAGCAATGGAGAGTGGCAAACTTTAGATCTTCAAATCCACTGATTGCAATTGGTTTTTGTTTTTTCTAGTATTTAAATTTCATGTAAATTTTTATATAAACTCCTAAACAAACTTCTTTTCTTCTTATCCTCCTCCTTCTCCTCCTTCTCCTCATCCTTCTTCTTCTCTTCCTCCTTCTTCTCCTCCTCTTCTCCCTTCTCCTTATTCTCCTTATTATTATTATTATTATTATTATTATTATTATTATTATTATTATTATTATTATTATTATTATTATTATTGTTATTATTATTATTATTATTATTATTATTATTATTATTATTATTATTATTATTATTATTATTATCATTTTGCTGCTGAACTATCAGAGGCATATCATGTATGCTTTATTAAGTAGTTTTATATTTGGCAAACAACCCAGAATGAGATGTATTAAATGTAATAATAAGTTTCATAAATTATGTGTAAAATCTAATGGGACACTACTGTATAAAAATGAAGTAGAAATGGAGTCATATTTGTGACAAAGGTGATCATAATTCAAGTATTGGTAATAAAATGGAAGTCAATGAAAACAAAATGGATATTGGGTAAGAGGTAAATGATTCACAAAAATTGGAAATTTTTGATGGACAAAATTTATTATAAAATGAAGGTAACAACATTTGTAAATTAATAGAAACTGGTATATCTAAAGAAGATTTAGTAACTGTAAATGATCATAATTTTAATAAAGAAAGAGAAAATTTAACTGAAATGGATGCTAATTGTTTACCTTGTAAAGAAACTAGCTTTTTATTGAATAGAATTTTAAATATTGTTATAGACTTATCAAGTAAAATTAAATTATTGAAAAAAAAGAAAATATTATGATGAAAAATGTTATTAAATATATCAGTTAATATTCTGAATACCAGTCAAAATAATGATTATGGAAGCACAATTGTTGATGGAATTTTATTGTTTAAATAAAGAAAGTCAAATTGGTGAATTTATTATTGCTGATTCAGACTTTCTCCTACTATTTAAGGTAAATAGGAATTCTAGTGAAAGAATAAATAAATTACAAAAAGCAGTCAGATAAGATAAGTCTCACTGATATTAAATCTAATTTTAAATTGAATGAACAATAGATTAAAGTAATTAAAATGAAAGTTGGTCAGACTGATAAGAAAATGTCATATGATCACGACTTTAGACTTACCTGCTCCATTAAATTTTAATAAATTTTGCAGATTTTTAATCAAGATAAAATATGTAAAAAGTCATACACCTTTGTTTGAAAGAACGTGCAGATAAAGAAAAAGAAAGTTATAAAACTGTGTTTTATGAAAAGTGTAAACAAAAAATGTTAACAGTGCAAATATTTCTTCTATTATAAGTAATCACATTAATCATATATTGAAAGTTGTTAAGACAAGAATAAATTTTAAAAAACATTTCTGACTAGAATGGAGAATGATACTTCTGCTGAAGATGTGGTTATACATTTGAAAGCTATTTTTTTCTCATGTGCCATAGCATCAGCTGGGAAGCAAACCCGCTAACCCAGGACAACCACTTGTAAAGCAGCCACCACTGACCTCTCGACCATCAATGCTTGACATTTTGAAAAGCTACTTTAAATATAAATAGTGTGAGTTATAATCTGAATACTAGGTCTAAAAATATTCCTCATTTTATTTATCCATACAAGAATTTGAATCTGATAAAGTTAATGCTAGTGATATTTGGCCTATAGGTGCTGTGATATTGCCCTTCTATGGTAATTTAAAATATTTAACAAATCTTAATGCTTATATAGTTAATAGTACAAAGGATGATACTATATTAAATGTTAATAATAGTTGAAGAAAAGAGTAAAGATATATTAACTGATAGTGTTGATGAAAGTAGCATTATAGTGCAAGATGTAAATTTGCAAAATGACCTGAGTAATAAATAGCAATTCATGAATTGTTATTATCAAAATGCATATGGCCTTAGAATTAAGACAATTGATTTTAAATATGAATTGTTATTAAATGAATATGATATTATCTTTTTAAGAGAGACTTGGTTAAAAGAAGAAATTGATAATGTTAGTATATTTGATGATAGATATTGTGTGTATAGATGTGATAGAAATTATAATAATGAAACAAGAGAAGGTGGTACTTTGATTGGTATTAAAAAGATATAAAGCATAGTCAGATATTTATTAATGATAATAATATTGAATCCTATTGAATTAAAAAATAAAAATGAAATATTGTTAAGTACTATATATCTTTGACCTACTTTGCCAATGAATGATTTAGATGCATATTTGGTTAAAGTTGAGGATATATTGGTGAAATATAAATATATTATTATACTTGGGGATTTTAGTGAAGTTGATTATTCACTACACAGCAATAAGACTATTGGTAATAATAATAATAAACTTGATAGACTAAAATTACATTCTAGTATGCACTTTGATAATATTTCAGCTTTCATTTACAAAGAATGTGTTGAATATCTAGCTTTTTCTCTTGCATATTTTTTAATTGTTCTTTAACAAATGATATTTTCCCTAAGTCCCTTAAAATTGCTAAAGATGTATCTATTTTTAAAAAAGGATGTAGGAATTCAATGACTATAGGCCTATTTCAGTTCTATACAGTTTGCCGAATATTTGAAAGATGCTTATATAATAAGATTATCTTTGATGTCAGCAAGGTTTTGGCCTCAGAGCAGCATAGCTTTTTATCTGATAGGTCTACTGAAACAAATCTGCTAACTATTTTTGATCACATCTCCAATTCAATTGAGGATCAATCTACATTGGATGTTATTTATTTTGATGTGACCAAAACTTTTGATAGAATTAATTATAAGAAATTTTTTAGAAAGCTTTACAGATCAGATTTTTCCCAAAATATTAATTAATAGGTTTGAGTCTTTCCTTAAAAACAGGTTGTCTTGTGTGAAGTTTAACAATAAATTATCATTATTATATTGTCGCTTCACTAGGGTGCCTCAAGATAACAATCTTCCACCATTATTATTTAATGTATTTATTGATGATCACAAAAATTATATTAAATTCTCAAGCTTTCTATGTTATGAAAATGTTTGCAAAATTTTCAGGCATATATATTCTATTAGTGCCTATTTTTTTTTTACTTTAAAGTTATATAGATAATTTCCTAAAA
The DNA here is from genome assembly GCA_028023455.1 of Epiperipatus broadwayi. Classification (NCBI taxonomy): domain Eukaryota; kingdom Metazoa; phylum Onychophora; class Udeonychophora; order Euonychophora; family Peripatidae; genus Epiperipatus; species Epiperipatus broadwayi. The sequence goes on along the minus strand of JAQFVV010012403.1, from coordinate 8,983,151 downwards.
TGGTGTGAATGTAATTGTATAGACATAAATATGGATAAATGCTCCATTGTCTCTTACTCCAGGAAATCTGAAGTCTTAAGGTTTTTCTACTATATCTGTGGCTCCAAAATTATAACAAATGATCATCAATGAGATCTAGGAATTATATTTTTCAATAATGGCTTTTCCATCATCACATTGATTTTATGGTGAATATAAAGCTCTCAAAGTTATAGGACCTATTAAACTTTTTATATCTTTGATACTCCCCATCTTAGAATATGCTGAATTATATAGAATCCTCATACCCACAGATATCATAAAAATTCAATCTATTTTTGACAAATTTTTAAATTAAATAATTTAACCAATGTCACCACTTTCTTTATTTTGTTTTAATATCTTATATAAATGCAAATTATCCATTACTTTGAACACTTTTTAGCAAACACCTTTTATTGTACTTATATGCATTTACAATCTTACATTTACATTTATTTTACATTTACATTTATTGTTTACATTTTATGGTATTATTTAAAAATAAATTGAGAGAGTGCAAACTTCTCAAGCACTTATGACAACCAACAGCCAATCAAATCTTAAGCACTGGGACAGAGAATTTAATAAGAAAAGAGCAGTTCCACTCTCTTCTTTACTTGTCTTTCTATATATCCAAGCCAGTCCAAAGTACTTATATCTGAAAGTGTGAATCTTAAATATCATCACAGTTAATTCACTGAGTTCAAATTATAAACATACAGCATGAAATCTTTCGATTTACTAAGCAGTAGTTTTTCGATGTTATAACTTTGCAGCAATATATGTAAATAATATTATTTTATAAAGTGCAGTCGACATTGAAATTAAATTGAGAGAGTGCAAACTTCTCAAGCACTTATGACAACCAACAGCCAATCAATTTAATTTCAATATCGACTGCGGTATTATTTATATAATTGTATATTTTATTTTATGTTGTTCATTATATCATAGCTCTGAAGAAGACTGCAAGACAGTTGAAACATAGATTGTGAATGCATATAGGTACAATAAAAGATTTTTGCTAAAAGTGTTCAAAGTAATGGATAATTTGCATTTAAATAAAAATTTAAATAATGGATCAATATATTGAATAATATGCTGAAAAGAAAAAAACAAGAAATCTTAAATTTCTACATAAAATTATTTTTCAGAATATTTCTATATTTAACCTACTTTCTAAATTAAGTATCAACAACAGTATTATAATATAGTACTCAAATATATTTTTGAACTTAAATTTGTAAATATGATATCATTAAAAGTTTTCTCATTACTTCATTTGCTCAGAACTTATAATAAAGATTTTGCTAATAAAGATATTTTTAATTTGGATTTTAAACAATTCACTAAAGCCATCATAAAAAATATTATCCTTTGTTTCATTTGGTGTAGTATATTTTTATTTATTTGTTCATTTCACTTTTTTTAACTTTATTTTTATTATTTTATGTTTTTTTTTTTTTGCTAATTTATATTATTTAACTAACTGTGCAATCATGCTGGTGATATGATTTCTATTTTAAAGCAATAATCTAAATGAAAACTTTTTTTGTTGATAAAAAGTTTTATTAATAATAAACTCTGTACAAATATTAACATTTTTTTTCTCATGTGCATAGCATCAGCTGAGGGAAACGAATCCACTAACCTGGGACAACTGCTTGTAAGCAGCTGTCACTTGACCCCTCGACCACCAATGCTTGACTTACAATAAAATAAATGTGTATTACATAAGCAAAGTATGATAAAAATGCAACCATAATGGTAAGGAATTTATCCCTAATTAAGTGTCCTCAAATGTTCTACTAAATCAGCTTCCCAACCTTTTTTGGCTTGTACCACTATGGTAGTACATCACGTCTAAATTGTACCACTTCATAAAAATGATTGTATTTAGTGAAATTTATTATTTGTGAGTGTGTTATTTTATTTGACATTATAAATAGTATAGGGTGACCATGTATGCATTCACATCACATGATGAGACAAATTACATTGAGGAACATGCTTAAGCGTCAATGATTATAAACTCACTGAAATTATAACTCCTGTAACATATATGTATATTATGTATGTATTTAGTTCAAAAGTTTCATATTTATCTACTATTTTGTCATATTGTTTACTAATAAATGGTTTTAATAAAAACTACAAATTATAAAAAAAACAATTAATATATTTTCTTATCATAATCAAGAAATATTTTTATAAAAATAAATTTAATGAGATCCTTGTGCTTGTTTCGAAGAACATAATTTTTTGGAAATTTAGTTCAAAAATCGTCAATTTGTTTTGATACTTATTTTTTTAAAAATATATGAGAAAAAACTCTTTCTACTAATTCGTACTAGTAAGCGGAAATAATAATTTAAGAGCTTTCTCGAAAGTTGTTCATATTCTTTAATGCTTAATCAAAATTAATTGGATTTAGTCAGCTTGCAATTCTACTTGTAAAGTTGTTACATGATAATTCTATTAATAATTTTCTCTATCTTATTGTTAATGTAGCCTTTTCCTAAAGGGGAATTTTCTTAACATAGAAGGGGTTTGAGAATCAATTCTCCATTTTGGCATTTGCCGGTTTTGGAAAATATTCCATGAAAGGCAATTTTAATCCCTGTTAAATGTACTACTATATTTTCTATCATGAGACAGACTAACATTATTTTTCAAACAAAAAAAATATACTAGAAATTTACGAATACATTAGGTTTGATTGTTTTAAATATACACTGTTTCCAAAAATCTAATTCTTAATCGCCACTTTCAATTTTATCATTAACGACAAAGGTCGTTATCGACTGTACATATTAACATCACCATGGATAATATTATATAATTTAAAATGAAGTTTTTACGGGTTATAGGAAAAAACATTTCTCATGATATTTTATGAGTTAATTTTTTTTTATATCACCATATTTATTGATTATTTTCCGTACCACCAATTAATTTTATGTACCACAAGTTAGGCTACATACTAAATGAGAGTCTAGAAATTTTTTCAAGGAGTTACGTCTGGTGAAGAATGTTAATTGAAATAAATGTTAGCTCACTTGGTAGAAATTTGGGTCATAATCAATTTTCATATAATGCAAGTCAATTTGCAAGATGTTAAACATGGTAAAGTACATTTAGGACATATTTTCTTGTTAAGAACGAATACTTTATATGTCCAGATATTACACATTTGATTTAATCTTCAAATTATATCAGGTAATTTAGAATGTATCAAATACTTTTCACACACAATTTTGTGTATATGTGTCCAAATGAAAAAGTTATTGATTTGCTCACAATAACCAGCACCATCTTTGAGATCAATACATGTGTTACATCGCGAAGTTTAGCTATTCATTACAAAATTTTAAGGTGACAACAACATATCTAGATGCGGTGATTGTGATATGAAATGCCATGATGCCTACCACCATAAATATTACCTTGCTTTAAAATGTTCTTGAAACACCACATATTTACTGTTTATACAGCTTAAATCATTCAAATGTTTCAGTAGCAGTTTTACCAGTTTGAAACAAAATTTAATGTTAGTTTGTGTTTCGTTATGATTTTAGATACAAAAGCACACCATCCTTTCTTACTACAACTCACAATTCGGAGCATTCTAAAAATCTTTAAGCTTTATGGCCAATAAACTTTCCAGACCGTGTGCCACCCATTTCAAATTTTGGTAATCAATGTATGCAGGAAGGTTGCGTAATTTCTCATCTAGTGCCCCACTCCGTTGGTTTAATTTTTAAACTTTTATGTTGATGAATAGTTAAATTATGTGACTGCTACTAGCATATACATTGATTCGAAGTAGCTTTTCAGGAAGTTTGAAGAAAACCAATCATCTTTTTTATTTGGAACTTATTATGTATAACTAAATCAATAGAACTCAAAAAAAAAGTTCGCAATGGAATTGATGATGTATTTATTTTTTAAATAATTTTAAACTTAAGGGTATCAATTTGTTTTTGGAAAGAAAAAGAATAGAGGTATGAATGAACAAGATAGATGAATATTTTTTTATAAACATATTGATCAACGCTGAAGGCAGATGATTTTAAACCTTAACTATCTTTATGGTTTTATAAGTGTTTACACTGATTTAATAATAGCTTTATAATGAATCTTAGACACTGTAGAAACATTTTTATTGAGGTTTTGAAAAGATCAACAAGATATTTTGAAAGAAGATTTTTATGAAAGCTTGATTACAATATCTTTATAAAAAGAAAATTATAATTATAAACCCATTTTCCGAGTTACTTAATGATGATTTCTGATTTTATGATATATATACTATATAACCCACTCTATCATACTTTGAAAATGTATGAATAAAGGTATCTGAAAAGATTTTTGTCTTTTTTCCTTGTCTATATTCTATTGCAGAGCATGTGTTGAACCATCAAAACGCATCAGATATTCCACCATTTTCATATACTTAACATGCTGTTAATAAAGCATAAACTCTCCATGTGGTGCTCACCAAGTTCAAACCTTTGTAATCAATGGATGCAAAGGTCTTGTGCATAAAATATCTATCTATTCTCATCAACATCCTCAAACTAGTTTTCTAGCTTGCAGCTTTCATTCAAGGTTCCTCACTGATAAAGCCACAAGCTGGAAACTAGTCTAAGCGGATAATAAACACTAATAAGTGACTTTATATAAAATCCTGCATCATAATTTATAAAGGTTTATGATAACTCTATATGAAGAATTTAGTGATGCTTATAAACATATTTTAGAATGAAATTATTTATTGGTTTATTTTAATTAAACAAACATGTATTGATCCTTTAACTTGAGTTAAAATCTATATATCATACAGAGATAAGGTGCAAAATTTAATCAAATTATTAATAATAATCATTAATACATTTATTTAAAATAGTTGGTATCAAATGTATTATTATAAATGTATATAAAATTTTAAATATAATAATACTATTCTTATAAAGCT